>OZ016501.1:24982727-25091790 GCA_963966595.1 Physocephala rufipes
TCCTAACTTTAATAACATTTAGTAATATTCTTATTTCAATACAAATAAGCAAAAACTCTAATCTTGGCAATGAAGCCAAAATTTAAAAATCTTAATACCCGCATTAATGATATTGCTAAACCCCAAAAATATCGAGTTAAATAACAGCGAGTAAATAACAACTTGGTGTTGATGAGAATATTTTTAACTATAACTCGACAATTGTTTTCGTGCTTTTCCTAAAAAATTTGTTCGAGAGATTTATAATTACTTTACTTTCTTGAGATAAAAACACGAATTTTAGAAATAAATGAAACGTCATCTACAGAGTTTGTCGTACAAAAATTATTGCATCTTTCTTTTGCTTATAAAAGAATAAAAGCACTTGAAAAGTACAAGTAAAGAATGTCGGGTGTGATGATTACGCGTGTAAACGTTCATGTATGAAATATTTGTTTGCAGAATTTTAGAAGTTGCGTGCGTGTTGTGGATATTTCAAAATCAACACAAAGCATCATCTCGAGCTCACATTCGTACCAACCAACACACCTGGCATCACATATTTTTGACACTATTTTCTCTAAAATTAATAGCGGTGGTAGTAGTGCATCATCTGTAGCATCATTGCCATCGTCATTATCACCATCGTTATCATCGTTATTATCATTTTGCTGCAACAACCTGGGAGCATATTTTAGATTGTTAAACAATGTTAAAATATTTACAACCTCAAACACTCGCTCCTACACACACATACACTTGCATTTATTCTTACACTTCATTTCGGTATGCTCTCAATATCTCGTATTCCACCATGAGGATTTGAAGAGAATATTCTTTTTTTAAAAATTGTGGTCTTTTTCAGTTTACGTTTGGTTTTGCTTTGCTTTCACGGAAAATACAAAATGTTCTTCCGGTTCTCCCCCAAATAGTTATGATTTCTTTTTTTGTTTTTGTGGTAGTATATGAGCTTGCAATTTCCTTCTGTTGTCGTTGCTGCTGTTGCTGTTATTGTTGTAATTTATTATGAACATCTAGATTTCCCTCGACATCTCGAACACCACGAGAGCATTAAATTTATAATAAAATACTAAATGTGTATACATGTATTATATTCTGTAAGGTATATATTCTTTTTAAATATTTACTACGATTATTTGTCTGCAGGTTAAAACTTAAAATAGAAAGAATTATTGTAGGTGTTTACGTGGTTGTCTGTGTGTGGGTGTGCGTGTGCGTGTGTGGGTCTTTCAGATCTTCGTCACTTTCAAAGATTTTACCTCTTTCATTTTATGAAAATATGATGGTAGATATTTATGATTTATTCTAAAAATCTTCATTCAAGATGATTTATAATACCCCAAGCGTATGAATATTTTATGACAGCATCATGTTGTGCTCCACAAACACAAACACACGTACAAGCATTAAAACAACGCATACAAATATGAACAAATTGCGAAAGTGATATAGTAAATTATTTTAGCACTTGATTGTATATTATTTAAATGAAATTGAATGAAATTAAATGTATTTAATTAATTTTATTGTCCCCTACACCTGAAGGGATAGTGTATACTCACTTAATTCTTTCATTTGTAACACAATAAAAGAAGCAAAGCCAGGCATATATATTCGTGCTCAGAATCCCCTCCTGAGTCGATATATCCTATGTCCGTCCGTATTTAAAAATTTTCTGTCTACGATATTAACTCTAAAAAATAGGGCTGTCTGACTATTGTACTTAACCCCTAAATTTGTGTTACTTTGTAAGGTGTGTAAGCCTCGAACAGACCGAGGTTAGCGTTCTTGCTTGTTTTTGTTTTTTGTAGATTTCCCGTAGTCAGTCATAAATCTTTGTTGATTGCATTTAATCCGTTGCGTTCGAGTTCTGGCACAATCTTTCTATATTTTACAAATTCTGTCTTTAAATATCACTCGATTACGTTTTAAGGCATTAAGTATAACTGAAATTCCATGCGAGTTCTCTCAATGACGTGAAAGAAATATATTAAGTCATAATAACTAGAATTTTTGTTTGTTTTAAAGTTGAAATGAAAATTGAGTGAAATTCAGAGGAAACTATTTCTCAATAATGTAATCTTCGGTATTTTGAATTTTCAATAAAGAGCCAACACCCAATATCTTCCAGTCTTTCTTTCCATCATATAAATTCTTCGCTTATTTATTTTCTGTCATATTTACAGAAATGGTATTTTAAGCGAACTTTTCATACGTTGAATTATAAAAAGAAGAAAACATTAGAAACACCATTACCTCCAGACATGAACAATTTTATAAAACATCAAGAAATCTTTTTCCAGAATTTAATTTCAAATAGAATACGAAGAAGAGTCTGAAAAATGTCTGATTTTTTTAAAAACCAATGAAAATCCAATGAAAATGAAAATTATAAAGTGAATCGGTTGAAAAGCTTTTAGAAGTGATATAAATAAAATCACAATAAAAATCAAATTATTTTTTGCGGGTAAATAAATTGAATTACAGACGAGATTGCTAAAAAAACTATTATCCCCTACATATTCTTCACAACCAACGACCATTAGCACTTTTTGTTTCGCCAAATTTTTCTAAACCAATTTTCTTTACCGAATTTTATTGCTTTCTCGCAAAAAGTAAAAACCTATTTCTGATCAGAGTCACGCGGTACCGCAAAATATCTGAGTTTTATTATCGAACACATTAAACACGGAAGCTCTTTATCGAAGCTAGATTCAAAAAAGGGTAAAGGAAATGGCACTAATTTTTTTGCAGAATGCCGCGCTTGTAAAATTCTCTAAGCTTTCTATTCAGTTTACTTTGTCTCCCCTTCCTTTTTTTTGAGACACTTCACTCTTTTTTACTTTTATTTTATTACTTTTCTACCACCTTCTTCGATATTAGTCTTTACAATTTGCAGTGACCCTTGGTCTCTGGTTTTTACGTTGACTACTCCTACCAGCATTGATTTTTATGCTTTTCTTTACCTTTCTTGTCATCTTCACCAATTTAGAGCTGGTAATTTTCTTGCCACTTGTTCTTCTGACCACAATCACCGGTTGGTTGCAGGTCGATAGGTATGCTCGGTCACTATCATCATCATCTTTTTCACGTTCTCACTGCGACAATTACAATCTTTTTATCGCTCTTCTAACAGCTTGAGCACATCTTCCTTTTGTTCTTCATAGTCTTCTTGTTTCTCCCTTGTAGGTAATTGCAAATTTATTGAGTTTATCATTTTTCTTTTTGCTCTTCTCTGATTTCCTTTTAGTGGGTTCGATTAAATTTTAAACGATATCGGGCTTTAAACTTATCGTAAAATACTTCGTTTTTCAAAATTATCAAAAAATTGGGTTTTAATTAATGACAATAATTTAAGAAACATTAAAAATTTGTTTAAATATTCGATTTTACCAAAATTATATAAAATTCTTAAAATAATTAGGATTAAACGCGACGTTTTTATGTTCTTTCTTTTTTTAAACAATTTGGCGATTTGTACCAAAGAAAATATTTTTTATTACTATTTAGTATTTTATAAATTCAAATAATTAATTTTTTAATTTTTAAAGACAAAAAAAGAAACCTAAATTAAATTTTAAAGGATTTCGGCATCAATTTCCATAATATCTTCTATAAGTCATTCTATTTAGTCGATCTACAGAATTTAGAAAATAAAAATTCATTGTAATTGGAGCCAAATTATGAATTATTATGACGAATTAAGAACCAGATTCACACGATACTCATAAGTGTAATATTTTTTATTTCATTCTGAAAAAATATAATACAAAAATTTATCAACTCAAATCGATGGGAACTAAAAACAATTTTCGGGAAAATTTTGCAGAAAACCTAACATCGAAAACCGAAAGAATGTGAGCAGAAATCAATAAAAGGCCTAACCAAAGAAATTTATTTCAAAAGATTAATAAAACGACGAACCTTGACAAATTGCAATTAGGAAAAAATCACTCCCAAAGAACTCTAATAAATATCTCGCCCCATATCCTCTCCCTCTCAATTTCCGCATTACAATCTTTGTCCTGAAAGGGTCGTTAGATTCCAAACTTGCCATTACTGACTTTGATTTCTAACAAATTGCAAGTAATTTGTGGTGTAGGTTTTAACGAATTAGTGGGCGTAGGTATGCGTCAGTTGCGTATAGTTAGAGACGTAGTGAATGGCTCTTAAACTATACGGGAAACAAAATAAAAATAATTCAAAAATTTTACACTTTAATTAGTAAATACATTTTCTTTTATATTTATTACCTTTTGTGTTTATTGCTTTTAACTTTAATAATTATTCAGGAAAAATATTTCAACCTTAAAATCAAATTAAAGATTCCGACGTAACTGTTAAAGCACGTACGTTCAATAATCGAATTTATCAATACATTTATTAAAATCGTATACCCATGTTTTTATGGGTGTATTCAAGCGTATATATGCATGTGTATGAGCCGAAACGCTTAACAAACGCATAAACGCAAAGCAAACGTAATGAAAATAACCAAATACGCCCTGTCCACCACTAACCACGGATGTGGGAAAGGTAATAGGCAGAGTGCCACCCACTCTTCCTCCCTCACTTAATTCAGCAATTTATGGAGCAGCTCAACCGTGATTGCTATCGAAGTAATGGCCGGCAATAAATTCCCACAAGAGCAATTTCCAAAATTGTCGCTTATTTTGTTAGCGCCGATAGACTGAAATACGAACTGGCTAAATATATGTATATATACTCACAAACACGAATAAATACAAACCAATAGGCGAACACACATGCATACACATACAAATTGAAACGTATAAACATCATTTACAGCAATTTGCTGGGAGTTTGTTCAGGGTTTATACTGAATATAACCAGCTATTGGTTGACTACATATACACATACAGGTATATGTAATAGGTATGTACGTGCGTATATGTGCGTATATGGGTGTTTGTGTGCGCACTTATGTAATGGTGCCTTTATGGCTACGTTAGAGAATGGATATGTGATCTACGAGTGTGCGACTCATGATTCATAATGTATATGAATGTCATAAATCATACAGAAATTATTAATTATAACTCAATTGAGTGAAAGATTTAAAGAGTTTAGATATCATGATATTATAAATAAAATAGAAAGGAGTTGATGTAATTTGGTCGATGTGAAAAGCACTCTAAGGAAAAGAGCACAAAATTTAAAATAACGTAAACACAATTTTGTGTCAGATTTAATCATAAATTTATGCATACAAATATACCATACGACAAAAAGCCCATTGAAGCCCTTCAGAAAGGATCTTCAGAAAGGAAGCAGAAATCGAAGTTCTTCAATGCTCGAAACATCAGTTTGTTGTGATGGTCAACTGTCACAAATTACGACTAAAATAATTAATAAACTGAAATAAGTATTAAGAAAGAATAATGATATTTTCCTATGTCATAACCACAACGAATACATCATCATTAATAACAGAAATACACCATTAAATTATATCGCAAAGTCTTCGAGTGCTAAGAAGCCAAACACCGTACACCGTAATCCCACCCTTCAGAAAAAAAGGGGGAAAACTTTTGTACCTTTTCAAATTTTTCTGCAGTTAATTTCTGTCTCTAATAAGAATCTATTTATTTAATGATGGCAAGGATAATATTGTTAAGTGGTCGTAGAAGGATTTCTCTTTTTAGGATTAGTCTTGAAAAAAGCGTTTTCAAAATTGAAAAGCGAACTTTTAATATTTTACAAAAAAACATATGTCTAAATTAAACATTTTTTCTGATATACATTTACTGTTATGAATACGTAATAAAATAGATTCATTTATTAGAGCCGATATATATATATATATATATATATATATATATATATATATATATATATATATATATATATATATATATATATATATATATATATATATATATATATATATATATATATATATATATATATATATATATATATATATATATATATATATATATATATATATATATATATATATATATATATATATATATATATATATATATATATATATATATATATATATATATATATATATATATATATATATATATATATATATATATATATATATATATATATATATATATATATATATATATATATATATATATATATATATATATATATATATATATATATATATATATATATATATATATATATATATATATATATATATATATATATATATATATATATATATATATATATATATATATATATATATATATATATATATATATATATATATATATATATATATATATATATATATATATATATATATATATATATATATATATATATATATATATATATATATATATATATATATATATATATATATATATATATATATATATATATATATATATATATATATATATATATATATATATATATATATATATATATATATATATATATATATATATATATATATATATATATATATATATATATATATATATATATATATATATATATATATATATATATATATATATATATATTATATATATATATATATATATATATATATATATATATATATATATATATATATATATATATATATATATATATATATATATATATATATATATATATATATATATATATATATATATATATATATATATATATATATATATATATATATATATATATATATATATATATATATATATATATATATATATATATATATATATATATATATATATATATATATATATATATATATATATATATATATATATATATATATATATATATATATATATATATATATATATATATATATATATATATATATATATATATATATATATATATATATATATATATATATATATATATATATATATATATATATATATATATATATATATATATATATATATATATATATATATATATATATATATATATATATATATATATATATATATATATATATATATATATATATATATATATATATATATATATATATATATATATATATATATATATATATATATATATATATATATATATATATATATATATATATATATATATATATATATATATATATATATATATATATATATATATATATATATATATATATATATACATAGTTACTTAACTACGTAGTTCCAGTCACGTTACAGAAAACATATTTTAGAAAGAAAAACTGACAACCATTTGAAAACATTATCGCACTTTAAGTTAATTTAGTATTTTTAATGATTACTAAAGTAATGGCAAATATCCTTCTCTATAAAATATTATTTTCCAAGCCCGAGAAGATTCTTTTGAAAAAGATACTTTCGTTGAAACAGTTTAGTTAAAGAGGAAGACTGTGGAGAATGAGATAAAAAAATAATATACGGCCGTTCAGGTCAAAGGAGGAAAGAGGTGGAGGTGGATGGTCATAAATAATTGTCCTCATTTATGTAGAAGAGCAAAAATATGCTCGCGAATGGTGGTAGTGACGTTGACAAGAACACCAAAGAGGAACACAAGACAAGACATGATTAAATGAAAAGAAATGAATGCAAGAAAAACTAAAGCGAGTATCATTAAATCAAGAGACTTAAAGAGACTTCTGAAGCGATATTAAAAATGACTAAAGTGTTATGCTTTATTTTTTTATAATAAACGACGATTATTTTATCGTAAGATTTTAATTTTAATGATCATGATGTTAATGGGAATGCTAACGGCAACAGTAATGGCTATCGTCAAAGCAGAACAGGATCGGATTATAATGCTAGAAACACTTAAATAAGCAGAAGAGCGAAGGATAGAATACAAATTTAAGTCGGAGAACTTTTTCATTAAGATGTTTTTATGAATAACATTAATAAATATACATCGAAGACAAAAAAAATAGTTTTGTTTAAATATCTAAAATATACAGATTAATTTTTGCAATGATTTCGATTTACTGAAACGATTTATTAGAGTTTTCTTGTATTGCCCGATAGCCGTTTTTCCATCAAGCATCTAAGGTTATCCAACCACATTGGCGGGGCCACTGGCAACCACTAACCATTGACCGACCTTGCGGCAGGCGGTAAGAGAGCTTTTTCGATGCCAACCAGATTTGCAACATAAATGGTAATTAATTTTCAACCGCTGCACACAAGCACCAACGCACACCCAGGAAAACTAAAATGAATGCATGCAGTCACCCAAATTCTCATTTGTCAGCATAGCTTACAACTACAAATATTGTGGCAAACCTCCTGCGAGAAAAACATTAAAGAAAGGAAAAAACAAAAACTCAAAAAATAAGCGAAGGATAAGAAAAAGCGGTGAGGAACACAGAGAAAAGTAAAAGCGTATTAATTAAATTGTGTCAATTTTTTAACGCGGGGGAAAACATTTTGTAATACATACTTCAAACAAAAATTTAAGCTTAATTAACCCTGAACAATGTCCATCGTTCGAAAAGAAAATATTTCAGTTAATTTAGGAAGAAAATCTCATGGCAGCATCACGGAATCCTAACGGGCAAAGACGACAAAAAATGGATCATTAACGTATCTTGAAAATATTTCAAATCAGGAACCTAAAGTGTCTCCGGATGACTGAGTATGTTCACGATGACAATAAAAATTACAATAACCATAACGATGATATCAGTCTGTGGGCATGAATATCTCAATTATAAATTTCATTTAAGCCGAAAAATTATAGGACGTTTAGACGAAAGGCATTGCTAAGACATCGAAGATGCACACACAATGACGTATATATATATATATATATATATATATATATATATATATATATATATATATATATATATATATATATATATATATATATATATATATATATATATATATATATATATATATATATATATATATATATATATATATATATATATATATATATATATATATATATATATATATATATATATATATATATATATATATATATATATATATATATATATATATATATATATATATATATATATATATATATATATATATATATATATATATATATATATATATATATATATATATATATATATATATATATATATATATATATATATATATATATATATATATATATATATATATATATATATATATATATATATATATATATATATATATATATATATATATATATATATATATATATATATATATATATATATATATATATATATATATATATATATATATATATATATATATATATATATATATATATATATATATATATATATATATATATATATATATATATATATATATATATATATATATATATATATATATATATATATATATATATATATATATATATATATATATATATATATATATATATATATATATATATATATATATATATATATATATATATATATATATATATATATATATATATATATATATATATATATATATATATATATATATATATATATATATATATATATATATATATATATATATATATATATATATATATATATATATATATATATATATATATATATATATATATATATATATATATATATATATATATATATATATATATATATATATATATATATATATATATATATATATATATATATATATATATATATATATATATATATATATATATATATATATATATATATATATATATATATATATATATATATATATATATATATATATATATATATATATATATATATATATATATATATATATATATATATATATATATATATATATATATATATATATATATATATATATATATATATATATATATATATATATATATATATATATATATATATATATATATATATATATATATATATATATATATATATATATATATATATATATATATATATATATATATATATATATATATATATATATATATATATATATATATATATATATATATATATATATATATATATATATATATATATATATATATATATATATATATATATATATATATATATATATATATATATATATATATATATATATATATATATATATATATATATATATATATATATATATATATATATATATATATATATATATATATATATATATATATATATATATATATATATATATATATATATATGTATATACCTCCATACCTCCATACACGAAATCGGGCATCGGAAGCAGCGAATTGTTGAAAGAGAGAAAAATTATGAACACATCGAAAAAGCCATAAGCGGCTTAGTTGTCAATACAGCAATAACGACGGCACCTGCAGCGACAGCACCAATACAACAACAACAAAAAATGCAAAACAACCCACAACAACTTAAGACCCCGATAAAATTTGAAACAAATTTTTGTGTTGAAATATTAGAGCAAAAGTTCGTTTTGCAGAAAACTGCTTATGACCGCACACGTACAAATCCATGTAAATAGAAAACAAACCGAACGGTAGATAGAGAGACCATACAGAGTACTTAAAGCGCTTTAGCTTTTAGACGCATCTTTATTTTTTTTCATAACTTCTCAGATTAACGTATTCGAAGTAAAAACAGATATAAGTCCGCAGTTGGCAGATTTGGGCATCGACGTCAAGAGGACAAATAAAGGTAAGTAAGGAGGTTCTAGTGGAGAAAATAACTAGAAGTCATTAACCAATGCCCGATTTTCTAACCGTCTTCATCATTATAATCAAAAGAAAATAAAGACTGTGATGAACATCCGTTCAACCTTGTTGAAGTCCACAAAGTCGGTTACCCCACATTTCTTGCTTATAGATTTTATAACCCATTTCCACGCCCATTGTCACTATCCCCATACCTGTTATGTTATGTGTGATAAACACGGAACAACAATCAGTTCATTTGTTCGAAGTTACAAAGCAACCAAAAGCACCAAAGCAAAATTATTGAAAAGCAAAAGTCAAGTTTGAAGGGTTATGATTTTTTTTTGATTTTAACAGGCGTTATTTTAATGCTCTCTTTTTTTAATTGTATTATATTCCCCTAACCTATTTACAAAAACAGAAGTAGAGATATATTCGATATTTTATAAAGAATTAATTTTTCAACAAAACTTTTGGTAGCTCGGAAACTCAAAGGTAAATTATTACAATATATGGGACGAATACATTCCACATGTGGTTTACAAAAAGTTTGATAAAGTTTGATATAAATACTTTTGATATAAATACTTTTTTGAAAAGAAACACACGCCAATTGGTTCCAGAATGTCGGCGCTAAGCGCCGTACACTGCACGACACAATTGATATTCCACATGAACGATTTGAGGATATGGTTATCTCTGGCAGAGATATCGCGAACTGGCCGACATAATCATGCCATTTGACGCCGCTAATCTCTCCTTCTGGATTTCCTGAGGTAACCTTATTCTAATAAAACGCAATTGTTCGATACCCCAAAATCAATACAACCCAGGCCATCGCTCAATTTCAACCGGATGTGTTACTAAGTCAATGGATCGCAAGGATCCATGCCACCGTGAGAAACCGGGGTGAGCATTTGAAAAAGATTAAATTCCGTATGAAATGACATTCATGGAGCCTTGAAATAGAAAAAATCATTTATTCCTCACACACTGTTTGTTTTATTCCATTTCCATTATTGGCCAATTGTAAATTGTAAAAAATTGGCCAATTGTAAAATGCCAACGTCTTGGCCATAAAATTCCAGCTTGAGAACTCATACAGAAATTCAGAATCCGCCTTTAAAAATGGATTTTGTGTAAAAGGTAGGTGCGTCACTTGTCTGATTTACCTCATGTTCAATTCCAAAAAACCTGTGATAACAATGATTATTCGTGCCAAATATATTGTCAGTTTGTCCAGGCAAACAGACGCGGCAGACGTAATCAAAACTACTCAGGATGTTATTCTGAGCAGAAATATATATATACTTTTCTATACCTACTACGCATCCCTTAATAGGTTCTAAATGGAAGGAGTATGCGAATATACCCAATACCTCCGGGTGTAGGATATAACAAACTCGTCCTAACTATAGCGAAATAAATTTCAAGAATTTTCATCGGGGCCCCAAAGAGGTGAATTTTGGTTAGTTCCATAAAAGAATCCATAAAACCATATAAACCGAGCCATAAAAGGGAATACTGGTACTAAAATTACATTAAAATTGATGTCCTACAGAAAAAAAAGTCATTTTTCCAAAAAAATTAATTGAACGTTTATGACATCATCATTTTGATTTCGTTAAATTATTAAATTAATATTTGCTTCGTAAAATAAAACGAGTTTATTTCTAGTGCCGACAATTTTTTCGGATAATTAAAGTCACATTTTTAATAAAGAAGGCTTCTATGCATTTGATTCAAATATTTATTTTTTGTTTAAGACTGCGAAAAGAAGATAAAAATTTTGTGTTTAAAACTGCGAAAAGAAGAGCTCTAACACTAAGGCAAAGTCACGTTTGCTGTACCGAAACAAAATTTTTAAAATGAACTAACAAAACCAAGCAATGCCTGAAATTAAAAAAAGAAAAATCATGAAGGAAATCATCATCAACGATGAACAAAAAAATCTGAACAACTAGAACAAAAAGGAGGTTTCATGAACATATTTACCCTCTCGCTCTCTCTCTCTTGATTCTCTCTCTCATACACACACAATCACCCTCCCCCTTCTTTCTAATTCAACTATTCAACAATGCTTTTGAACTGCTACCGATTGTGCGTGAGCTTTAACAAGTGCGTTTCATTTAAGTCAACACTCGATGCACTCGTGAACGATATATAAACACACACACACATACACACAGGCACGCACAACCACCTCTTTCTATACCTATAAATGTCTACCACGAACGGAAAACGGCTACAAAATAGGAATGTTTTAACCTCGCTGATGACTTTTCGTTGCCTCATTTTCCATTTTTTCCATATTCATTGTTACGAGTTTTGCATTTGAGTCAATCGCATACTCGTGTACAATTATTTGTGTGTCTGTCGATTTTCCTGTCCCCAAAGAAATGAGTTGAAATGCAACATCCAAAGGAAATAATGCGATGTACGATATAAAAGAAAATATCGATGATGCGACGATAGTGATGGAAATACTCAAGCGAAAATACAATAGTTTTTGGATCGTTTTCTGGTAGGTAAAAAGGTAGGATTGAAAGAATAGGCTAGTGCTGCTGACGGTCCTACCATTTCTATTTAATCGTTGTTATCAATTAATTCGTAATTATCCAATAGGTTTACTATTTCGAAAAACATAAAATTATTCAACGACAGTTTCTATAGATCATTTTCTAAACAGTTTCATAAACTTATCAATGACAATTCTTTATTTGCGTGGTTTAACATGAATTTCCACTTCATAAAATTGTCTCTATTTTCATACAATACATATAAAAAGGAAAACAAGAATAAAGAACACGTTTCATACAAAATTATTTACAAAATTTCGATTCTATTCGATTTTTCAATTGATTTAAGACTTAGATTGTATTGACTATTTTCTCGTTGGGTTATTTCGTATTTGGTTGGAATGCGTTCGTGCCTGAGCTCCTGTTTTTGCATGGATTACTATACATGCATACATTAGTGTCTGTATTCGAAAGCGAACTTAACGAATACATCTTGCTTCGTATTTGATCCCGTTTTTTTATGCCTTTTCTTTTGAAGTCGTTCCCGGTTTTGTTACCCGACCTCCTCCCTCCCTACCAATGCATTTACCGGGATGGCCATGATGTTTTGTGGATTTCTATTATTATTGAGCTCGTACCTTTTCTAGGTCAATTTAAATTGTTGCATTAATTGTTGTTGTCGCTGTTGTTTCGTGCATTCCGTTTGCTTCTCCTGATTTCTATTAACGCAAATGAGGCCAACAGATTTTTAACTAAAAATTTTAAAGTTATCCCTTCGTTACTCTTCCAACATTTTCCTACGTTTTAAGTCCCCTTCTCTCTCTCGCACTTTCTCTCTTTTTCTATGACTTATATGATTCTACTTTTCCTTAATTTTTAATCTCATCTTTGTTTTGCTTTATGAAAGTAGATTTTTTTGTTTCTATTAAATGTTGTATTTGTTTCAATTCCGCGCTTTGCAAACTTTTATAAAAAATTTATTCTTTGCCAGTGGCTTTTTTTGCAAATTATTTGTTTTATTTCTTTTTTATAATTCTCTTCTTTTTTCTGTTTTTTCATCCCTATTTTTTATCCTTATTTTTTCTGTTTTTATCCTTTTTTAAAAATATCGCAGTATCACGTTATTTTGTAAAACGTGTTCATTTGAAAGCGCACAGTTTTCAATAGAATTCGCCATGATTTGTCTGTGTTTTGCTTCTCTGTTTATGTCTACGATCTTACCTAATTTTTAGAAAGTTTTCGAAAATTTAAAAGAGGATTTACTTTAAATGGAAATTTATTTCTGAAGTTTGTTTCGAAAACTTTTCGATTCTTCACTGAAGAGGAAGTACAATTTTAGAAATAATGTTAGACCATTGAAACACTTCATTGAATACAATTGGAAGCTTAAGGAAAAATAGATAGTGAAAAATTACTATATTTGTATAAGATTGTTTAATTGGGAAGATTGTCATTCCTAAAGAATGACATGATCACAATTCAATTCACAATTTGATGCACAATTTTACATGCATATCAGCTGATGTGTTTTTGCATTTAAATTTTGTATATTATTCATGTTAAAAACCGTCCTTTGGAATTGAGTACTCAAATACTTGCATGAGCTGTTTCCTGTTACAACGCGCTTACAACCCATTCCCGTTACAACGTGATCATCGTTCAATTTGTCAAACATTTGTGTTTTCAATTTGTTTGCTCTTTTATATTTTATCCTTTGCTACAACTTTAGTAACAGAGCGCACCATTAACGTCAGCCATTTAAACCTTTCAATGGTTTTCCGACGATTAAACGAAAGCAAAAGAAATTAATTGCAACTTTTGCGATACGGATTTGTTCCGCCCACTTCCCCTTCCTTTTGACAACATCTCTTAGAAATCGTCGCAAAATTGTTAAGCTTGGGGATTTCGAAACAAATGCATTTTCAGTTCGAAACGTAACGAAATGAATGCGAGCATTTTAATAGAAATCGTGTCAAAGCGTTGTATTAAAAAAGTTTTTTATCGAATTATATATTCCATAACACCATCAATTGAACATCAATCAATCAGCTGTTTTCCTAATTTGGTTTTGACTTAACTTTTAGCTTTATAATTTAAAATAACTTTTATATTGCTGGTAAAAGTTTACAACAAATCACACAAAACGGTTTGTAACCGTTTTAGTGTAGTTAAATTTTTTGATGCAATCTATACTTTCAAGATTCACGCCATTCGTTTGGATTCACTTAATTCCCGTTTTCTTATTTTATTGGCGCGCAGATTTCTTTTATTGTCATTAGCTTCTCTTTTACAAACTTTCACCTTGATCCAACCATGAATAATCTGCGAGTAGGTGAGCGGGAAAGGGTGTATGTCTTTAAGTATCGTCGATATATATACATGCGGTTAAATATCCGCACCTGTGTTTTTCCACAGTATGTATATCCTTTGGGATATCCTTTATATCCTTTTTGGGATAAATGTACAAAATATGCACGTTAAAATTGGAGCACCATCAGCGATATCAACGACAATAAAAACAGAAATTACAGTTTCTAAGTATTAGCAACATCACCAGCCACAAAACAATAACAGTGACAACAACAACAACAACAACAATGGCGTTAGGAACATTACCAAAACTAACACCATGAGAACGAATTGATTAATGCGATGGCTTTTTTGCAGTTCGTCGCTTGCGGTATGGCTTAATTGTAGATCGACTAAACGACTCTTCGGCGTTGTTGTTGCTACCATTTTATTGTTGTTTTAGATAAATATTTTATGTTAAATGTTACTGAAAAATGAATGATGCAAAGTGTCGCAGAACAGCCCGTTGTTGTTGTTGTTCGCTCTGTAGGTTTTAGCATTGTTGCCTTGAATAGTTGTTAGTGCTTTTAGAACCGCCACCATTGTGTCTGCAGCTACTGATGTTGTTAATGCTTTTTCTGCTTTAACAGCAGACTGCTTGAAAATTCTGTTAAAAACAAAAGGAGTTCGTAATGAATAAAAGTGAACAAAAAGCAAACTTCCCAAAACAAATAAAATTTAAAATTTTAAAAAAATTAAAGAAGAAAACAAAGCCACAAAGTAGCAGCGCAACAACAACCCTTTGGCGGTGGGCCACATCAAAGTAAAAAGCATTTAATTAAAAAGGATTAAAAGGATTTAAATATGCTTTTTTGTTTCACTTGTTTGTTAACGCTGATGCCGCATTTTGACGGGTAGAGAAGTCTTTTGTTGTTCTTTGTTGTTGTTGTTTCTTTTGTTTCTATTACAGCTAATTGTGTGCTGGCCTTTTTTGTTGATTTCTTTTATTATGCAGTAAACGGTAAATTCCCTTTTTGTTCTGCGAAGACCATTAACTCTCGCCAGTTGCGAAAGGTTTTTAATCCACTTAAATAGCTTAAATTCTGCTTTAGAAATTCTCATTTCAAATAAATAAAGTCTTGTATTTAATACTTAATAGCTGTAAATATACGATCGTATATACTTTACATAAATTTTCTATAAATTATTTTAAATATCGAACCACAATTCTGTGGAAGTGTAATGAGGCTTAAGATGTCCTTGAAGATCTAAAACACGATTTGGTTAAATTGGATTTTGCACTTGTCAATTTAAGGCAACGATATTCTTCTGCCTTTACTCACAACGATCGGATCGAGAGATGTCGGATGCTATTACAATCCTCCCATCCATCAAAATGTTACCTCAATGAAACCTTTTGAACGCTTTTACTCTTAGAAAAGAGACAGAATGAGATAGAGCGTGAGAGATTGATGGCCAAAGAAAACTGAAACACGTTTTAGCCCAATTACAAATTGATTTAACTTATCCTGATCATGAGTATCTTGTCTCTGCCTGTTCTCCCCTAAGCTGATGTCATTGCTTCTGCTGCTGCTCTTCCACGTCAATCGTCATTAACGTCCTTAAATAGCAATCACAAACAACCATTCACGCACAAACGCAAAAACACGCTATCCGCCACGACTCAACATCTGCCCCTCTTGCCCCCATCATCCTTTAACCCTTTTCTATTGTATGCCTTTTCCAATTCATTTGAGCTCAAGAGATTTCTATATATAAATTGCTAACTTCCGTCATTTTCATCCGTTATCCATTATACGTTATCTATTATACGCTGTGACTGTCAAAGAGATTCCGTTTTGACACTGATGCGATCTTTATCTCAAATTCAAACGAGGCATAGTGGGCGAATTTTATAAAATAAATTAGAACTAATGGATCTCTCACGCTGATGCCGTGATTAGTGTAATCAATTCAAAAGTGAGTACTGCTTACACAAATAATCAGATCCTTTCTTCAACGGAAAATTAATAAGATTAACACGAATGAAAAAATAACATAAAACTGTTTTCTAAAGAAAATATTTACGATGAAATACGATCGATTTAATTACATATAGTCATCGCTGTTTGAACAAATGTCACATTATGTGAATTTATTCCTGAATTAATGAATAAAAAATTAAAAATTAAATTTTAAAAATTTAAATCTTGGTTTAAAGCACTTGGCGATAGAAATATATTTTTGATTTTATCTACAAATATTTTAAACACCAAAGAATATTTCGATTCGAAGCAATTGCTTCAGAATTTATAAGATTTTTATACTGTTTTAAAATCAAGAGAAGTCACTGTGCAATGCCCAACATCGCAAAGATAACGCGAAATGAAATAGATGTTCAACCGGTAATGACGAACTCTCGGTCGGTCGGTTGTTCGGTTGGCTACGCGGTCGATTTTAGTCCTCAGAGAATAGACAGATAAATGAATACAGCGAATGAATAAGTGGTTATTGTTGTTGTTGTCGTTGTTGTTATTGTTGAAACAATTCATTCTGTCGATGGACCAATCAGATCTTATCTACGAACACAATGTGGCAGGATATTAACTGCGTTAAGAAGGATTTGTTAGGCGGCTTCAGGCAGGCGAAAATTATGACAGAAACGTGATTGCAATGCTTCGATTGTAAATTGTTATTGTTGTTGCTTTGATACCTATATGTGGGATAGCATCAGTTTTCACATTATTCAATGATTGACCACTTCACAGAAACAAATAAGCTAATCCGAAAGAACGTTTGTTTTTCAATTGATAAACGTACATGTCAAATCCTTCAAAGAGTCTTGAAGATAAACTCATTACTATATATTCGATTAATTTAAATGGTTTTTGTGGTAGGTAGATTTTTCTCTCTTGTTTCTTTTCTTTTCGCTTTTATATAAAAGAGTTCAATGTAATCTCCATTAAAATCAAAGTAACATTACAAAAGAAAATCGAAAATCGGGGACTGATTTATTCTCATATCATTTCAATCTCTAACAAAACTAATAATTCGATTTGTACTCTAGTCACGTTTTCAATATCCGACTGATATAAATAGTCGTAAATTTACAATAAATAAATTATGAAAATTGAGAAATAAGAACATTTGAAATTATTTCTTACTCAGGTGCACAATTACCGTGACAACCGACTTCTCCCATTCGCTCGTAACCCACCATAATCTACTGTTATCCCTTTTGATGGCATTTTTTGAATTGCAATAAGAAAAATCGTAATCTGAAACGACACGACCTCCATTTAAATTTGTCCCCTTTTCTTCGGATGTAACATTTCCTCCCCTGTTGGGGCAAAAGCATAAACCAATTTGGAATTTAAGGTATGAGGTCAATTCAATAATTATTGATTTATTTGCAAAAACTCAGCCTTCCCTTCGCCCATTTTTTTTTGTGTTTTAGGTAGAAGTTTTTACAAGATATTTGCATTTTTGCTACTTTTTCACCTTCTCCTTTTTCTCCTCTTGTTGGCGTTGGGTGATGACTACCAACAATATACTATAATTACATATTCTTTCAAAGACAACTCATTTATATTCAAATAACTTAGGAGAAAACTTCTAATCCATTTAGAATTAATTTCGACTTAAACCCTCCTCTAAAATTTCTCAAATAATTCAACTGCCCACAAAAAGTAATTTCGTTAATTCATTCAACCAGCCTTTCCCTGCCAATCATTTAACAAATTTTGTATATAATTTGATATGGCCTAATTCGATTCAGCTAATTCAGCCAATTAATACCACAATATTTTCATTTCTTAAATGAATTACGGCATTGTAATTAGTTTAACTAAATTAATATAATTAGTTAATTTAAATTAATTTATCCATCTTATCCAATTTGGTCCACCGCAATCCATTCATCTTCGCAGCAAATTCACTTTAACTAATCCAATCTTTAGGTAATTCAGCCACCTTTTCTCACGGAATTAATAAATCATCGCCTTTCATCTCCTCTCTTTTCAATCGGCCACATAACCCTCGCTACGCAATCGGCGCTATTCATCTACTCCAATTCAGTCTAATTTTGTTAATTCATTCGGTTAACCTTAATTGCGCTTGTTCCACTAATTCAGCGACCCAATCTTAACTGACATTTAGCTTTTACCTTCTTTATTGTTTCTTCTTTTGTAAGATTTTACGACCAAGGTCAATGATCATGGCCTTTGTTTTGTGATGGGGTACCATTCGGGCCATGGGGCAGCAAGAAACTTTTTATGAGCTCTTAACTAAACTGCAAATCATAAAGAAAAATTTAAGATGTCTATGAAATTATCATTACGGCTATCGCTGGGGATGGATTCAGATTACGACGAATAAAAGGATTTTTATTCTATATTACCGGGTGGTAAGGCATTGTTCGTTATTCCATCTTACTGCATTTTTAACTTTGTTACAATTTTTTTAGTGCTGCTAAGTTTGGTAGCCTGCCATTTTTGAAATTAACAAAGATCGATTATCAAAATGGATTTAATGGTATTTATATATAAAACTCCATTGTGATATTTTTTTACGATATAATTTTTAAGGTGTGGACCACAGACTCCCAGGGGCTTCGAAGTTATTGCAAATACTCGGGAGTATAACAAACATACTTTATCATTTCTTTAATTAATATACTTCAAAAGAAATGAGCCCTCGACAATGAGCTTTAAAAACGCCTAGGAAACTCGTTCAAAACACAAAACATTTTTTAGAACAGGCTTCGCGTGACATTCTATTAGTTCTACAGAATTTTATAATACTGTTTTATAAGATTCTATATATTCTATAATGCATAAGTTCTCATGAAAAATATGCTCTAATGCTGAAATATTCTTGCTAGTCTCGCCGCTTTTATTCCGGTCTTCCAAAATAACGAAAGTCTTTAGTTCCGGAATATTTCAACGAGGCTCATGATTTACAATTAACTTCCGTTATATCTTAATTGCTACAAACACGAATACACTCACGCTCTCTATTCATTTCCTTTCTTACATTACCCTCAGGTAGCTTGTTTCCTTTTTTTTAATTTTCAAGGAAGTCGTGAAAAAGTTGCAAATTAAGGAAACTCGCTCGCCAACGTCATCAGGCATCAGAAGCAGCATAACGTCGAGGACCTAGCAGAATTGAAAATTAAAATCGCGCGCACTTTTCTGCGGTGTTAATAACACTCTTCGTATTTGCCAGCGTTGTTTTTGTTACTCTTATTCTTGTTATTGTTGATGGTTCCGTTGATGGCCACAGCAGGGATTGTTGGTGAACACATTAGTCAACAAAAGAGACGCCCGTCAGGTGAGAGAAGAGGTTATAGAAATTTCTTTTCAGTTGGATGTCAGTCAGTGGTTGACGTATAAACACACAACCTTGTCGGTTTCCGTTGGTGTTGTTTATGTAGAAATGACTTGTATACACATGTGTGTGTGCGTGTGTGTAGATGGCGGCTATACGTACAAATAAATGTATTTTAATTACAGTCATTAAATAGACGCAGACGATTCACGTAGCATCGCACATGTCTGTTTAAAGACACAGCGATGGCTTGTGTTAATGATGATGAACCGTAACACTGGCAATGGACCTTTTAACTGATGATAATAACTCATTCACCAAAACACCTACACTACTCATTTTAAATGTGTTTATGAGAGCGAATAAGCTCGAATAAATACAAAATCATTAAATAATTCTCTGTATTAGCTCGAGAATAATATTTTCTTTAAGAAATATACCGGCAATATACCGGCTCGCCCGTAATTAGTAGTCATTGCATGTACTGCATGAAATACCAAATAAATTAATGTTGGAATGCTCTGATGTGATTCACTTGCCAATGACCGGAAGACCGGAAATGAGTATTATATCACACTCAGCGCTAACGGCGGTGTGAATGTGAGCATGAAGAAATGGCTCAATGGCGTGACCACGTTAGATTTACTGAGTGAGCATCTTGCAATTGAGCGAGTGTATATACAAGCTCGTCCGTATACACTAAGCGAATCATACAATCATGCAATCAATTGTGTGAAAATATAAGAATCACTTAATTCTCTTGGGATAATCGAGAAACAAAGAAGTTACTGCACACTAAATAAAAATTTGTAATTAAAAGCCTTTGATGGTCTCTCTTGCCTTCTATCAAACTGAAGCTTAGAAAACTTTAACAAGTTGAAATAAAATCTTAGACTAGATTAGACTAGCTTAAGAGCTCCACTACTGATAAATAAAGCGCTCTAGAACAATATTAGTACTGTAATTAATTGTTGCAGGTTTTTTGCTAAAATTGTTCATGAAGCCTCTATATTTCTTCTAGTGAAACTTTACTGGGACTAATAATAATTTCTGGCCACACTTTTCATAATTAACTTAAATATTAACAACACAAAGGAAACTGTAAAATATCATATAAAATAGTTACAAAAAACAGGTGATTGCCAATGTTGCGAAACCTTCTAAAATAAGACTAAAAAATGAGAGCGCTGCCGCCCAGCAAATAAAAGTCAAAGCTTAAATATAAAAAAAATTTAGATTAAATAAATAAATTTATTTCCAATTTCCAATTCCTCGTTTGAGAAATCTCTCCCTAATTGTTAATCTTTTACAAGACTAAATTTTTTCATATTTATACCCTACACCCGAAGTATTCACCCAATTCTTCCGTTTGTAACGCATTGAAGGGTATCTGCGTGGCAGGTATAAAGGTATATATATATATATATATATATATATATATATATATATATATATATATATATATATATATATATATATATATATATATATATATATATATATATATATATATATATATATATATATATATATATATATATATATATATATATATATATATATATATATATATATATATATATATATATATATATATATATATATATATATATATATATATATATATATATATATATATATATATATATATATATATATATATATATATATATATATATATATATATATATATATATATATATATATATATATATATATATATATATATATATATATATATATATATATATATATATATATATATATATATATATATATATATATATATATATATATATATATATATATATATATATATATATATATATATATATATATATATATATATATATATATATATATATATATATATATATATATATATATATATATATATATATATATATATATATATATATATATATATATATATATATATATATATATATATATATATATATATATATATATATATATATATATATATATATATATATATATATATATATATATATATATATATATATATATATATATATATATATATATATATATATATATATATATATATATATATATATATATATATATATATATATATATATATATATATATATATATATATATATATATATATATATATATATATATATATATATATATATATATATATATATATATATATATATATATATATATATATATATATATATATATATATATATATATATATATATATATATATATATATATATATATATATATATATATATATATATATATATATATATATATATATATATATATATATATATATATATATATATATATATATATATATATATATATATATATATATATATATATATATATATATATATATATATATATATATATATATATATATATATATATATATATATATATATATATATATATATATATATATATATATATATATATATATATATATATATATATATATATATATATATATATATATATATATATATATATATATATATATATATATATATATATATATATATATATATATATATATATATATATATATATATATATATATATATATATATATATATATATATATATATATATATATATATATATATATATATATATATATATATATATATATATATATATATATATATATATATATATATATATATATATATATATATATATATATATATATATATATATATATATATATATATATATATATATATATATATATATATATATATATATATATATATATATATATATATATATATATATATATATATATATATATATATATATATATATATATATATATATATATATATATATATATATATATATATATATATATATATATATATTCATCCACAGAATAACATTCTTAGTCGATTTTGCCATGTCTGTCCGTATGACACGCCTACTTTTTATACAAAATCTCCTTTTAAAGACAGATCTCCATTTCTATATGAGTTTTTAATCCAAAATTATAGGAAAGATGCTGGTATCAGTTACTAACACTCCACAAAAGTAGGCGCACCAACCCACACCCCCCAAACCCTCCTTTTATCTCGTCTGGTCTTTTTTAACAAAGGTTATGTTGAATATGATTTAGTAGATCTAAATTAATCAATAAAAGATAAATGTAATATTAAAATCAGGCTCCCCTCCCGCCTTTCCCTCCTCCCGTTTTTTAGGGAACCGCATTATATGAGTTTATATGACGGGTGTAGGGTATATGGGGAGCCAAATCAAGGTTAACGGTCATACTTGTTTATTTATAAAGTAGTGAATGAATGAACGATTGGGTACGCTTAAATTCACTTTGTCCCTTTTTATAGCAAGCAAAATTAAATGATTTTTCAATATGTATTTTTTTGTATTAAGCAATTCATTAATAATAAACACTATCCTCTTCATATTCCCTTCTATGTCTTTTTTCAAAAATTGTATTTAAATTAAAATCGATAATAAAAAATATAATAAAGGCTAATAAAATTGTATTATAAAGTCATTAAAGAAATCCGATATGAATACCCCGCATAAAAATTAAAAAATATCAGCTTTTATCGCGAATAAAAATAACACTTTTGAAAAGCTAATAAAATAAAATCAGTAAAAAAACTTAAGGAAGAAAACGAAAAATTTATATTAAAATCCCGCAAAATATGCAAAAAAATTAAAAAGTATTAATATAAAGGCATAGCGAATAAACAAATTTCAAACCATGCAAACGGGGGGAAAATACCCAAGCCAATGTCAATGATTTTGAATTTAATTTCAAACAACGCAGAAATAGCCAAAAGAGAATTACTAGTGATGTTTATTTAATGGAAATAACGAGCAGCGAAATTACCAAAAAAGGAAACGTAAACTAAATAAAATTGACAAAAAAAAGGACAAAAAAATAATATTGTACTCAAAACGAAATATTAATAAAACGTAAAAAATGGTAAAATCTGGGAAGCGAAATGAAAAAAAGCAAAACAGCATATAGCGAAACAGCGTAAACGTTTGTAGAAAACAACAAAATACAATAATAATCATCCTTCAGAAATCGCTACGAAATATTAAAGCAATAAAATTAACCAATAAAATAAATGAAAGGACATATTTTAAACCAAATAAAAAAACGTCCATTGTTAAGAAAACTGGTGGACTTTTAGACTTCTCCTTGACGTTATTATAATATATTACACCCTACAACCGATAAAAAAAGGGTGTAGCCACTTGCGTTTTATATTCGGAAAGCATTAAAGTGGGCGTGATGGATGTAAAAATATTAATGCTGGCTCATCAACTTGTGAATAGATTCAGATCCGACTACATAAGTTAGGCTTACAAAAGCACAAATGGATTTAGTGAAAATCTTTGATAGGAATCTTCTTTTATATCTAAAAATAAAATAAAAATAAACTGAATTGCTTTTGTAAAATATGTATATTAATTAATTATTCCATATTATAAACAATAAGAACAATAGATGCCAAGTTGTTTCGAAACATCGAAGGTTTTTATAATGTATTTCAAATATTTGGCTTATTTTATATAAATATTTTAATACTATAAATTCCTATAAATGCAGAATTTCTTGCTTTTGCGTGTCAATTAAATATTTGTGCTGGTAGTAAGATTTGTTATTGAATGCTTTATATTCAGAAAAACACATATAAAGCTTCTAATCGCAATGGTTAAGGTAATAAAGATTTACGTTTAATTATAAGGATGGAAAGAGCTTTCAAAATATGGCATTATTATCATCATCTTTAGATCATGTAAGGAACAGACAAGATTTTAAATGCAGATATTTTCTAAACTTTCCTAGACTTGGACTTCTTCACCCTGTAACTCGTAATCATTGACAATAGCTATTGCGCCACTGGATTCCAAATGAGTACCAACACTTTCTCCTTAACAATATTTATATTCTAAACTTATTTGACAAGAGAAACAAAAAATGTAATCACATTTTGAATTATTAATTATGAGTCCAAATCTAAATGATAAATTATTTTTCTAATTTTAATTAGTGTCCCGACAAAATGACTAGTAGATGTTGAATGAGATACACCACACACACCAAAACAAACTCAACACACAACACTTTAGCGAAAACAAAGACTAAATATAAAAAAATTCGAATAATATTAAATTTGTAATATTAAATTTGAGTTTACAAAATGTTTGCAATTTCCTTGATTAAAACTTAGATGGTTGCGGTTTTAAAGAGGTCTTACAAAGTTTTAATTCAGGAATTATGAATTTTTATCCTCACAACCTTTTGTTGGCCCTTTTACCAAAAAATCTTTTTTTACAAACAATTTTAAATTGTTCTAGCATCTATTCTGTTTAAATTTATATTTCATTAATTAGTTTTGTTTTTCGTTAGTTGATTTTGTTATGCTCTCTTTATCGATTTAATTATTTATTTAATAATTTATTCTAATTTATTCGAAGGCCACTCAAAAAACTTAAATCTAAACTTCGTCCTGACAATTTTAAACAATCAATCAATGGTAACTGTAATCAGGAGTATTCCTAATACCGTTATGAATGCGAAAGGAATGAAACAATTAAGGCTTGCATTGAACAATTTTTAAAAGTGTCTAGCTTTTATAACTAGACTTTAACAATATAATATTATAAAGCTTTAGAAAATGCTTTTAAAAACTCACTTTGAATTTCTTTCAAATTTTAAGATAACTTTTGCATCGTTGAGTTGCATTAATTTGTCTTTATTAGCCACAAAATTCCAGGGTTTATTACTTTCAATTTATTAATTAAAAATTAGTTTAAAGTTATTTTCGAAGTGCCCATAATTTTTTTAAGTAACACAAACACAAACTAGTTGCTTTATTAAAAACACTTTCACCATATCGTCAGCGACGACAACAACAACATTTTCATATGTATTTTTATGATAATTAGTTTATTTTTATGATAATTGGTTTTATGATAATTAGATTAGTTTAATACGAGATTTTTCGGAGTATGTTTCAATTTTTGTACCAATTCATTGCGATTTCATTAGCAGTTTCTTCAAAATTTTAATCATTAAATTCAAAACTACGTTAAATTTAGTCCTGTCGCAAGGAACCCGGATAGTTATGAATCCGAATTACCAAAATCTTCAATTCAGAGAAAATAGTCCGTGGCTTAGTTTTTTGTGCCTTTGTTTTTGTTGTTGTTATATATTTTAATAAATGCCTAAAAGTATGCCGTTGTCTTTACGACCAACCCGCACGAGGTTTCGAAGTGAACTGGTGGTAACGCAAACACGACTGCAGAGTTGACTATTGAGCAGACAAAACACGGACACACACATGCACACATACACACATTCATAAATACACATACGCACACGAAAGACACGAGTACCAAACGAATTATGACGATCATGATGGTGATTACGATGATGGTGATTAAAATTGCAAGACATTTGAAAGGGGGGGAAAAGACATAAAGTGGACTAAGCCAACGATAAAGATTATGGTAACGAAGAGTAATAAGAATAAAGCTAATGATGATAATGATGATGATAGTAATAATGATAGTGGTACTGATGATTTCTAATAAAAGCAAAGAAGAAAAAGTTGATAATTTTATTGCATCCGACTTTGTATGAAACGCGGAATTGTAGTTTTGGTTGGTTTCATTCGATTATTGCAAAAATGACTACATAATCCTGATCTCACGGAGACAGTTCACTATCATAATATTTATGAAATGGTAATTATTATATAAACTTATTACTATTACTATTACTATATTACTACTACTATAAGTCATATTATATCTAAGGTAGATCCTCGCACAGGTTTGAATTAATACTTTTTGCATTTTTCTTTCCTCCCATTCTAAAGACCACCCTTACAAATGACAAACCCTGTCTTGACGAAAGTTCAATAAACGCGAGATAAATACTCTCAAAACTGTTAATGCTAAATGAGTAATTGAGAGAGAAAAGAGAGAACTGGGCAAAGTTTCAAATTGGGAGAGGTAATATTTGTTGCCAAAGTAAGTCACTGGGCTAAAATAAACCAACCAGTTATGAAAGAGATAGATAGAGAAAGAGGTAGGTAGAGTGAAGAGTGAAGAAAAAGATAAAAATTGATTGCATTTTCAAAATTTGTAGTAGTATCAATTAATTTAATCTTTTAAACTAATTAAACATTTTTAAATATATTTTCAATATATTAATATAATATTTTTATCAAAATTGTTAATTAAACGTTTTACCGTTTTGGTCATTCCATATTCTTTCTTTGCTTCTTGTCTTTCCTATAATTTATCCTTTCTTGCCTTTTTAGTATTACTATAAATCTTCTTCCCACTTTCTTTTCTGTTTTGATTTTTTTCTGACTATTTTTTCCGGTCTTTTATTCTTCGAAAATTACGCTCTTCTAATTTTATATTATCCACAATTAACTTATTCATCCTTTTCTATATTATTACTTTTTTACCATTTATCTTTTATTCTTTCTCCTTTAACACTAACAATACTTTGTTATAATCTGAGGTTAGTTTTGCGTTTTCATAAATAAAAATCAGCTGTTTCAAAGTGTTAATGTAATTGTTGTTGTTCATGTTACTGCTTTCTGTTCACATTGGTGGTGGTAATGTAGAATGCTTTCATTGTAGAGTCTTGCGCACTGACATCATTCTTTAATCCTCTCTTTTTTACTTACATTGCATTTCGTAAACTATCGTCATAATTTCATTCCGATGATGTCCTTCGCTTCGCTTTGTTTGTTGTCCATTTAAGTAATTTCTTTGCTTCTGCTTCTTATTTTGCTATAAACTCTCTCTCTCTCTTTCCCCTTCTTTTTCTCTCATTTGATATTTTCATTTTATGAAAAATAGTACTCAAAAATTGTCCTCGTAAAAAAGGGAAATTTGTTCCTTTCTCAATCGCCAAACCGAGCAGGTGTGTGTGAAAGTGAGTATGTGTCCGTATGCCTGACCTTCAAAAACTATTGAAAAAATGTTGAAAAGCTCGATTGCATTCAAGTGAGAAAAATATTGGGTTTTCCAGGGCAAACTGTTGATTGTGAATGTTAGATCGTTTGTTAATCTATGAGAGAAAAAAAAATTACTTCAAAGTTTTAACCATTTTAGTTTAAAAATGGTGGTTAAAAACCTTAGCAGCAAAATCCTTTGGACTGTTTTCAGGAAAATAATGTCTTCAGGAAGCGAAAAAATAATGTTAATATTGAAACCTATTTACTTCAGCAACAACAATACGAATAACAACTAAACGACAATCCCCACAAATAAAAACCGATTTTTCATAATTATGTCCAATAAAGTTATTTCTCCAAAACCACAAAATAAACCAACGAAATAGACAGAGATTTGTAAACAGAGATTTTGTAAAAATATGAGAATGATGCGAGAGTGGAGGGGGATTAAATGAACTAAAGCCCGGGAATAACGTAATCGAAGCGATTTGTTGTCAGTCTCGTTGACCTCTGACCTCATAAATGCACACGCACTCAGAGAACTATTTTTACAAACACACGTACACGCACAAACATACATACACGCGCGCACACATGAAGTCACACACATACGCTTACGTGGGGCAAACTCACAACCATTCCAATTGTATATACCATGCCGAGAATTAGTCGCTACATTAAAATAGAAAAACTTTTTAAAAAGAAGAATGACATGTCTTTTGGAACTGAGAGAAATGAATGCTGTAGACAGTTGGGATTTACAGCAGACAACATCAACGAAACATAATTTAAATGATTCGATTATATATTTAAATTTTCTCAAATTCGCTATTTCTCACTCGCTGTTCCTCGCTCAGTCACTCTCTCCAATACAAAACATCCTACACCCTACTTTCTATTCCTTTGCGCTTCCATCCATTTCTCGACCGTTTGACCTAAACAAATATTCTCATTTCTGTTAAAAGTTTGCCCAAATAAATATTGATATTCTAAAATTGAATTGATTTCTCAAAATATTGAGGTCAATGGGAGATAAAATTGAAAAAAGGAATAAAACAGATAAGGCCGAAGCAATAAAAGGGCTAACAAAATAAGAAAATATAGTAGCGTTCTTTTTAGCTAAATATTTTGCTCAATCAAAATTTTTTGAGAAATTTTAATATATTTTTATTTAATAAATGCACCGAGAGGAATCTGGAAAAAATTGAATTTTGGCAAATTTTGGTAAAATAAATAACGAAAACGAAACAAAAATAACGAAAAAAGCAAAACAACGAAAAAATAACAATATTAGTAATAAAATTAAATTTAGAATAAAATATATGGAGTCTAGGAGATATAGAGTACATAATAATTTAGATGAAGATTGTTAATACAATATTGACAATATTTCTTTCTTTTTGTGATATTTGTGATAACCACAATATTTGGTCAGCTTGCATAAATTGGGAAATATTTATTGCATGTGGATTGTGGTTGAATAGACAGGCTACGTCTACTAATGCCTGCATACACGCACACACACACTCCAATAGTAAGCCTTAAATGCAATTTTCCTTAATAAAGATCCTTTGCGAATTTTTTGGGGGATGACTACTAAGTCATTTAATAATAAAATCGAATTTTTAGGCGCTTAGTCAAATGGGAGTACTATTTAAATTGCCCGATTTAACCCGTCTTAAACAAATTATATGAGGTTATCTCCGATAATCGTAGAACATTTAAATCGACAGGAGATTCTGAGTAAAAATATTTCGAATATATTTAATTAAATGTTTTATTAAAAATAAAAATATTTGTATTGATAATTTTTAAACTTGTTTTTAAACCAACATAATACTGATGATACATAAAAAATTTTCAACTGAATTATCATTTGAAATCGACCATCATTCTAATTCTCATGAAGAACATAAAATGCATAAAATATCTTAATCTTGAAGAATTCAAATTATTCAAAATTAACATTCCCAGATTTTCAATCATCAATCAATGAAATGTATTAAATATATCTTTAATAGTTAACATTTTTAAGCTAAGCTCTCGGATTTAAAAAAATTGACAAAATTTTTTGTTAAAAATTTTGCTGAAATTAAAAGGAAAATCGAAACAATAGCTGTGAAACCAAGAAGAGTATGCGTTTAATTGAAAACAAACGTAGAATATAAAAAAACAAGCGAAATTCAATTAAAACAAAAAAATCAAAAAATTTTACAAAAAACAAAAAAATAACAAAATTAAAACAAAAACAGCAGCTGCAAATTGTGGCGTTCTCCCCTCAAGCGACATTTCTTTTTACTTTGTGTTTTTTATACCCTACACCCGAAGGGGTATAAGTATATTAACTCTGTTCTTCCCTTTTTAACACACTGAGGGAGGCATGACAGGTATAGAATTGTGTATATTCTTGCTCACAATCTGAGTCGATATAGCCATGCCAAGCGTCTGTTTCTCTGTTTGTTCTGTTTGTCTGACTCTACGACTGACCCTCTGTCCCGTCTGTCCATGGAAATCAAAATTACAGGAGAACGAATAGAACTACTCTTATGAAATTTGTCACGAATATTTTCAGTCGTTGCAAACGGATGGCCAAAATCGGAACAGTTCACACCCACATTTTTTTAAAATAATACTGCAGCGTCACATTTATCAGTGTTGGTTGGAATTTTCGAAGCTGAAACTTTATAGCCGGGATAGCGCTATTGTACACCATTAATCCAGGGGATATAGACGTGGCACGCCCATTATTTTACTTTATTATGCATGGAATTTTTTGGGGAAAACTTGTTGCTGCTAACGAGTTAGTAAATTTAGTTATCTAGAATACCCAAAAAAGAGATGCAATATTAAAAGGGGAGTGGCTAGCTTACCGTTTATTGGATTTAAACCAAAAATACTTATATTGTATACAATGTATATGAATGAAGATACTTATATTGAATGTAGGGTACATGATCTTCGGCCAGGCCGAAGTTAGTGTTCTTACTTTTTTCTTGTTTAATTATTGGTGTTGTATTTCATATATTATAATTCTGATTCTGATTACTAATATTTTTATTTTGGTTTTTCACTTTTCTACGTGTTTTTCATAATTTTATGTCATTCTCAGCATACCATCTGAATATAATGGACAAAAATTTAATGAAACAGAAAAGAATTACTAATATATGTATGTCCTTTTCGTAACATGAAAAGAAAGGGAACGTGATAAATAGAAGGGGTAGGGGGAAAGAGAACTTACCGAACGGTAGAGTGTTAGATTAGGGAACTACGGAAACGGAGGGATGTATAAATGAAAGGATAATTGCAATTAACATTTAGCAAATAAAGAAAGCAAAAGATCTAACAAAGACACGCACCGATCAACAACAAATATAATGAATTGTGAGGAACGAAATAATAAAAGAAGGAAACGCAAAATGCCAAAAATTATTTTGTTAAAAACACCGTAAAAGTAAGAATTGATAAAATGTTTAATTCTTTTGTATTTGTTTTTTTTTTTTTTTTTTTTGAAATCAGTTAAAAATTTCAAAAGATTTAAATTCGAAAATTTTACAGAAATAGAAAAATTATTTTGTTACCCTCCCGATTGTTTTAAAATCAAGAAACCTCCAATTTAAATTAGTTGTTTTTTGTAAGATCCCTCAAACACAAAACAGACGTGACACATATCATTGACAGGATCTTATTCGGAAACGAAAATAAGTTGTACAATCTCACGAGAAACGTTTGGTATTTAGTAATCGAATACCATGCGAGCTCGTCGTGTGCTTCTAAAATTCAACAATTCCGATCCATTCGAGCTATAGATGAAAAAGTTTATGAAATGGAAAATTCAAATGGTCTGCCAATAAAATCGTTTGTGTCTCAAAAACGAACGATGAAAGAAAACAGAAAGAATAAGCATTCAACTACTGCCCAGAATATTTAAAAAGGACATTGAAATGCACGCGACACCATATCCCAAAATAATTTTTTAAACATGTAAGCTCGAACCATGCTCGTTTTCTTCCAAAATAATAACAATTGGCAATATTATCGTTATTATTGTTATTATTATTATTATTATTATTATTATAAATTATATTAAATTTAATAGTAATAACGATAAAAGCCGTGTTTCTTCTATCGCTTATACGCTTATGAAAATTCTTGTATGAGAGAATAAGCGTTTAGCCGCATAAATAAGCGCCTATAGTTATCCATACTAACTCAATAAACGGTGATAGGATATAAAGCGGCCAGATCAAAACTTTAATTTTTTTGTATAATTTATCGGGAAAAGACACATCCCTAAGTACCAAAAAAGAAAAAATGGATAGGATAACTGCTGTATTATATCACAAACTTTTGTTTGGCCAAGCGGCATAAAAGTACTTATTTTTTATGCGAATAAAGTACTCGTAGTATTCGTGGTTGCGAGTGAAAATGCTCCGTTTTCATAATTTCGGAGGAACAGAAACAAGCATTAGGATCACTACTACAAAGAAGCAATATCGTCCATCAGTTTGGCGCCCATTTTTAGTGTTATGCTAATACCCGAGAATTGTATCCCAATTAAGAAGTTTTATCATCAAAACTGAAAGGAATCACTGATGGGAGAGAATACTCCCGCCAAATTGCGAGGCGATTACCCTTCTGTACTTCTGCAATCATGATTTCTTCCGTCCTCAACACCACGAATGTTTTTCAGGAGACAATTTTTTCGTGAATGTTTTTTGTGGGAATATAAAATCATCTTATCTGCTCTAGAGACTAAGAGACTATTTTTCTCTAAATATTTATGATGCCAAATTTGTTATGAAAACTAGGCGTGGCGTTGGTCCCACTCTCCCCATTTTCAATGCCAAACAAACTGTTATGACAGAATATTGATGCTAGATCTCGGTAACTTTCCGTTCGGCTGTAATCGTGATTTACACAGACAGACACACTGACACAGACAAAAGTGACTTTGGGCAAATATATATATAATTTTCGCACCTACCACTTCTATCAATTTTGCCTAACAAAAATTAATACACATATATACAAAGCCTTTAAAGCTTTAAGGATCATTCGCACAGCCGCTCTTGATTTTTATTGTAGCTTCCGTTCCTTGCTACGGCTTTGATTGTAACTATTTTTATACCCTCCACAGTTCCTACCTTCTTCATACATTTGTAACGTTTCAAAAGCGACGAATAGAAAAATATATATCCTAGTTCAGATTCACGTCTTCAATCGATTAATATTATTTACATATCCGTCCGTCTGTCTTTGGAAACCACAATTAAAGGAGAACAAAAAAACCTGCACCAATATTCTCCAAAGGCGTGATGCACCATAAATTGTGGTCACTATTCAATATTGAGTGATATTCCCAAAAAGTCTTTTACATATATTCACTATCTTCACGTATTTACACATAATGGCTCAAACCAAATAACGTCCACTTCATCAATGCTATGTAAGTCTAGCAGTGCTCAGTCTCGCAGTTTGCAAAGTAAACTAAAGATGAACTTCCATTTTCACATTTGAGATGCTGACTTTGCTTTGCTGAAAAATTTGCGTAACTAGTTGTAAAAATTAAACTACTAAATTTAAATTACGAATTTAAATACTACCCTAAGTAGAGTAGGGCCGAACCTAACTTATTTGTTATTTTTATCAACATCAATGACTTCTATTAATTTGGATATCGATCTTTCCCTTTCTGTGTTCTATTTCCGCTTATATTGCGCGCTATCTTGCCTTGTTGGTGGCTGGTAGTTCTCTTCCTTTCCGCTCCTCCATTTCCGTCACTTTTCCTTATCTTAAGCCTGATATTGTCAATCATATCCTTGTTCTTGTATTTCATTTCAGCTAAAGTTATCACAAAATTTAATTGCATGAATGTTTATTAACCAACACAAACATGAACATATATGCAAACACACATACACGCGCGCATACCTCTTCGGATGCATACTATCACCGCACTCATATAAATTAAATTCTATATACGATATATTAACAAATATAATGAAGCTTGTGGGGGAAAAGCCATTAACAATTTTGAAATTGTTTACTCAATTGTATTAAATTATTCAAAACGAACTTTGCAACACATACCTACACTCCAATACACACACATTTAATGTATACACATCATATAAATACAAAAGGGACGAAAAGCGTATAAGACCGAATGATAAAGAGAAAGTAACGGGGAAAAGGACCCAAGGAGATCGACATTAAGACTAAAGTTAAGACCAAATTCATACTGACAATATTTAATTTAAAATTTAATTGCTACTTTAATTTTCTCAGGTGGCAAGTAGTTTGTGTTTCTAACTGTTGAAAATGCAATTCAATTAAATTTAATATATCTTTTAAAATGCAAATGCAAATATAAATGATATGCATTAAATGTACAGCCACTCTCAATTCCATTCGTGCTGAAATCTTATGAATTATGACACCTTCATTCAAATTCAATTCAAATCACCTAATTCAAATCTTGAATTATGACACCTAGTTTTCACATAAATGCTATCGTGCCGAATTACTATTGCTGTGATTGGTCAGATTTTGATTTTGTCCATTATTAAATACATAATAATGGCCGTTCAACAGTAATGACTACTTCAACAATTCAGATGTTTTATTTGAAAACGGTATTAGTGCACTTTAAAAAATACACTAGTCGTACCTGTGACAGTGCACGGGTAACATGTCTCTATGTAGTGAATTTTCGAGTCACCGGAGTACGATTTATCGAGCAATTACTGAACAGTATAGCAATATCAAGACGTACCGCTAACAAACGCCTAGCAAAAAAATGCAATCAGCCTATTTCTATACGACAGTCATAATCGGAACTACAGCACTATTTCATCTATAGTTAATTAATAAAACCACACGATATTCTGCACTTCCCTAAATTTGGTGACTTCCGCAACTGATGAATTGATGAAAACTAAATTTAGAGATTTATTTCAGTTTTTATTTGCGGATTAGAGGTTTGGGGAACGACCTAAACATCCAAGCAACATTAATATACCAGACACTGTATGAAGTATGAAAATAATGACAACAATTTCAACATACAATAAAGAAATAAAGAAAACAATATAAAACGAGTCAATCCTTTCCGGATGGAGAGGGGTCGACCCACTTTCCATGAATAATCCACAGTTTTAATTGTAAAGTGATTATACGTTTCTTCATGTATTTGTACAAATACAATTAATTCTTTTGCTGCAACTAATTGTTTCAACATTACAATTCGAGAATTTTTCATCCATAAATTCTAACAACCTCAAATAAAGGAAGATGGACGTATACCCCCCCTCCCACAAGCAAGCAATTTTTTCTTTTTGGTCTGAGTAAACCGAGTATTTTATTTACAATAAACTGAAACATAAATTACAAATAAAAAGGTAAATTACAAATTGATCAACATTTACCACTACTTTTAAATGAATTGAAATGCAAATTGCTTAATTAAAAACTCTTTCGATACATAAAAAGATTGACGACGACACTTTCAAAAATTCTCGCTCAATACTGGTTTTATCTTATCAGGAATTTAATAAATTTTTGCACTAAACTTTACAAAATTAAATATATTTTCACTAAATTCTTTAAATGCGCCCTCGGACAGTCTTCTTCAGTAAATATATAACTATGTGCTGATTCCGAAATTAAGCACAACAAAATATATCAAGCACCCATCGAGGTTAACGAAACCAATTAACATTGTATTCACAACAAATACAGAAGTGTTATGTCTGGGTGTTTTCTGTTTATTTAGGAGTATGAAGTTTTCATCTTGATTAGAAAGATAATAAAGCAAGTTTTTTATGACTTAATTAAAATTAATTTTATTAAATTTAATTAAAATACATTTGAATTAAATAACATAAAATTTGAAGTGTAAATCATGTTAAGACTTGTGACCGTCTTAGAAATTATACTAACAAATGTAAAGAACGCACTGCATGAATCAAGCCGAATATGAGCATAAACATCATACGCATGTTAACCCATGCTAATAATTAATACTATATAATTTCCTTACGAATTTTTAGAAATTTTCTGAAATGCAAAATTTTCCTGCTTTACATTTTTTAAATGTTTCCACGGGTTAATTCAGGAATAGAAATCGAAAATAATGAGATTTTATGAATGACTTTTATATCTTCTATTTAAATAAATCCTGTATATTTTTTTGTAACAAATACTTTGATAAGAAAGCAACACAAATATATCTGCATGAATCATCTATCATTAAAAGATTAAAATGAGAATGATTTTGATTAAACACAAGCGGATCAAATTAATTTGTCAAACCAAAAAATTTGTGTTTTTGTTTGCATTTTTCGTGTGTTTCGTTACAAACTTTTTATACAAATTCATAAATCTTTAATGGACTATATATAAATCATAACCGTCCATAAAAAATAAAAGTGACATTCATAAAATTTTATTTGTTATTATTTGATGATGTTTAACATTTCATCTCCTCAGAAAATTATTACAGTCTAGTGTTGGTGTGCAGTGAGTGTGAGCGCAATATTTTCATACTTTTCAAGAAGTAAAAGTCATCTAATGTAGAAAGTCACAACGATAAACAGAAGGAAAGACTCATCTGACTTATTATGAAAATATTAATCATAAATAAAATCGAGAGGAATCTACAAACATACGCTAATAAAAAATGAGTTATCATGACTCATAATTCCAAATGTATTTCAGTCAGTCATCCATTGCAAACGTAAAATAATTTCAAAGGAAATCTATTCAACGCATATAAAATTCTGGAAATGTTTTCTTCTATCCTTCCTTCATTACTTGTATCAGCTGCGAGATAAATATTTACAAGTTGCAAATTGTCATTGTAGCCAATTTGCCTGACTGTCAGTAATTTTGAATAATAATCCAAATAATTTTTGGGACTACATCAGTATATTTTTCTTTTAAATAAAAATTCATACTTCATTTCTGTAAATTCATCCACCATTTCCGTTTCTGTAGATTCATCCACGTCAATCTATTATCAATGGAATATATAAGCCTAAATCAGCTGATGCCCAAATACCGAACGATCCACAAAACATGAAGATTTTATCGTTAAAAATCCAGTCACGTTTAAATTTTAATAAAATGAACCCAAGAAACTGTTGTAGATTTCCCAGCGTCTTTGCATACTTTTCTTTGCAAACTTCAACATCAACCAATTCGAAGCCATGTTATCCCCTCCCCTGCTCCCTTCTCTAGTAGCATGTATTTGTACTAGTAGCTAACTTTTATCTGTGTCTCAAAATATTTTTTCTCTCGTAAATATGAAGTTGATATCTCGCCGAGTTTAAAAGAGAGGAGGGAAACAAATAAGAATTTAATAAGTCTATATCTTTTTTTAATTTTGACTTTACTCACCTTTCGATTTATTGATGGGACAAATTTTAAATATTTGAATTCTTATGCGTGGTATGCGTATGCGGTATTCAATACGTGCGCATTTGCGTTTGTGTGCTTATGTGTGTGTGTATGTGAATGTGTCTGTAGGTGTGTGCGGGTGTGTGGGTGTTTGTATGTGTGTATGCGTGTGTGCATGTGTATCGGCGTGTATACGTATCTGTGTATATCAATGTGTGTGTACGTATCTGCGTGTGCCCGGACGTGTGTGCCTAGGTGTGTATGTGTGTGTGTATGGCAAGCTATAACATATTCTTTAACCGGATGGAATAAACTCCAAAACAAATTTCCTTAACTTCCGTAAGAGAAACGAAAACAAAAAAAGCTGCGCGATTTTTGATTAATCTTCAACCCCGAACAAAAGTAAATCCAACGAGAATCGACGAGGAAGAATATCCACTGTTTGTTCCTCAGATTAAAATGAAAAAATATTAAGTTCAATAGAATTATATTCGGTAATGCCAAATAATAACATCTTAATTTTTTTTAAAAGCGCGAAATATATTTCCAATAAGTCCAATCAAATCATTTTCCAGCACTTTGAATAATCGAAAAGCATAGTTTGAGCTGGTAGGGGGCGGAAATTGTAATTACACCGCACTGTAAATTGAAAGATTTGCAATTTTTGAGAATGGCATGGAATTAATGCATTCAACTCATTCTGAACCGGAGCTCGTTTTGAACGGATGTGATATACATTCACTAATGCAACCAAAATATCCAACAGTGAGTATTTTAACTCACATTCTCTACGGAATATTGCAGAAGAGGCTGTTAATGTTCCAACGGTCAGTCCAGAATTAAGTTGTGTTAATCCTTAGACACTTACAAAAGTCATAAAATTCAACCTCATAAATATGTTGGCTTTGACTAAATCTTGATGGACGCTTGATTGCTCTCATGTCCCACCATAAAAGTCTTCTAGAGGGTGGGTTTATAGAGACTAATAAAATTATTATGAACCTACTGTGAGTCCAATATATTGTCGAACGCTCTGTAAAATTAAGCTATGCCAGCAGTAATCGCCGAAAATTCGATGATTTCTCCATCGATACGTATCGCCATTAATTATATTACATCAAAACGCTGACATACTTGTAGAAATTTACAATTTTTATTTTGTTCCATTCAAGCAGAATATTAAAAATACTGAGATTTTGGAAAACTTATGGCATACATTAAACAAAATCTAGAAATTGAGAAAACTCCAAATGGAAACAAAACTCATTAATTTCTTCTTTTGAAGCTGTTTACTATAATATCAAAATAATTAATTTTTTAAATAATTCCGGAATTTTAAATGAGGAATCCATTACAATTAATAACTCCTATTATCTTTCAAATACATATACAAAATAAATAAAATGTACATTCAAACTTAACTATATTTAAATGATTTCTTTTAATTTTAAATATTTCTAGAAATTATTAGCCCTTTTAATCCTCTTGAAATTCTGAAAACTTAATAAAATGAACTTATGTTTAAACATTTAAAGGCACAATTAAGCTTGTTCGCATCACATCCACCTACAGCTCTTAACCCAGTAACACCCAAACAGCTGCCCGCAAACCCAGTAGTAGTGACAGGAAAGTGGTCGCCATGTAACCGCAATGACCGGCTGCGCCAATGGCCGCACGATATTCAGCTTCCGGCAAATATTCACGTACGTGTCGTGTTTTGTTCATCATCCAGTAAAAGGCTTGCATGTTGCCTTGCCGTTTTAGTTCCTCTCCGACGAGGTTGCGTATCTTAGCATTATATTCGTTTAACCAACGCTTCTATAGATAGAAATGTAGAATAAGGAAAATGCAAAGGGTCAATTAACGAACTTATTGAACCGTATTGCCATTACGATCGTTTCATTTGAAACCGTTTCATCGATTCAGTACCTCTTGCGCGCTAAGCAGCATGCCATCGATTAATTTCGGTTCATAAGGTACAAGCGTTACATCCTTAAATGCCAAAAACCTTGTACCCGAAGGATGGATGCGCCCCGTATCAATCACCTCGAGAACATTCTCTAAGCGTACACCGAACTCACCGTCTTTATAATAGCCCGGTTCTAAATAATAAACGGAAGCATAATAATGGATTCTTATTAAACGTAATGCATAAAACCGACAGCATTGAATTGCAAGGAAATATCCCATAAAATTCCTATTACGTACCGCTGGAGAAAAAATAACCCGGTTTGAAGTGAAACATACTGTCTGTCCCATAAGCAACCGAAATTGGTGCTGCAAAGAAAAACAAAATGCAATAAGGGTTGAGCCACAGACACTACGTTTCATTACTTACGTTCGGTTACAGAGGAATAGGCACCGATGCCGTGACCCGTTACTTGAGGATAGTCATTCATACTCTCCCACACGGGGCTACGAACCAAAGCATCCACCTCCGATGGTCGCAAATCCGAAGGAAATTTTAATTGCGACAATCTAAGTATACCGGCCAAGACGCTCGTGTAGGCTTGTCTTTGTTCTGCAGTTGGTTCGCCGAAATGAAAAGTACGCGACACATCAGTCGTTCCTTCGTAATATTGGCCACCGGATTCGATCAGCAGCATACTTTGATCGGTTACCTCAATATCGGTGACGTCACTAGATATATAATACGGTAGAGCTGAATGTTCACCGAAAGCTACTACGGTACGCATCGATAGACCACGTGCGTTATTTTGTGATAATCGCGAGCGTTCAATTTCGTATCTAATCTTCTCTTCCGTCCAGAGTTCAGAAGAAAACTGGAAAAGCACAGAAAATAATAACAAAAAATTTTTCTTTGATTTATCCCCAAAAGTACCCTTAATTCCAAATTACTCATAGCCTCACAAATGGCCGCTCCATCACGAATATGGGCCAAGCGCATACCACGCTGCTCTTCCGTATTCTTTTGGGCACGCATAAAAATAATGGGTGAAATGTGCTCGTAGACGTTTTTCAGAGGTAAAGCTGAAAAAATTGCCTCCGAAACACCCGGCTCTTGCACGCAGGGTGCTGGTAGAAGCACTCGTTGCCAAACCTGGGCATAGGTACGAATATCGTTCCAAACCTTCTCATACTCTTTTACACTAAAAATGATCGGGCGAATTTAGAGATAATGAAATGATAGCTTTATTAGTTGCTTAAAGTTTTAACTCACGTGACACACATCGCGTGATGGCAAGCGTCAGCCCTTAAGTGCAATGTTATACCAAGTGTCACTTTAAAACGATCGACATAGAAAAGGATCTCGTCGTGGGTGATAATTAGATATGACTAAAAAATGAATTCCTTTTAAAATGGCATAATTTTTGTATATTTTCTCCGCCATTCCAAAAAGTGTTACCTTCACCACCGGCGTATAAGGTATATCCCTACCACGTATATTCAGAATGTATGCGATTTCGGTCAATGAGGTCACAATCATGGCATCACAATTTTGTTGCTTGAGTCTTTCCCTTAGCTGCGACACTTTTTCTTGCCATCTTTCACCGGCGTAGATGCGCTCCTGGACCTGTATTGTTACCTGTTTGGCTGGAGGTCTATCCGTGCCCCAAATCAAATCGATCAAATTATTATTGATTTTAGTCAGCGTGAGAAATTTCTTTTTCAGATCCTCTTCCAAACTCATCCAAAGGCGGTGAGGTACTAAATGTGGGTCGGCGCCAACTCGCATATCGTTATGCAGTTTTGACTTCGAAAGGACAAACAAAGAAAAGAAGGAATGAATGGAAGGAATGAATACAGGTAAGCACGGTACTTTTGACTTGACACTTACATCAAGCCATTCGGCTATTGTTACTGTACCATTTAATCGGTAGATCTCCCACTCACAATCGAGCTCACCATCGGCTTGGTGGACGTAACGATTTTCTGTCCACAGTGCTGCAGCCTTGGGCGTGATTGCGGCGAAAGCTTTCGAACCCGTGAAACCAGTCAAATAGAAAAGACGCTGATCGCGCTCAGCTACTTCTTCGTTAAGGTGCTCATCGCATGAGGGCAGTACATAGGCATCGATTTCGGGTCCCTGCAATGAGGCACGTATCAGCATCTGCTCTCGGATTGCCTGCAGACGTCGTCGTTGATCACTAGGTGGTTGAATCTGGTTAATTAGCGGGTTAGATCAAACAAGAAAAATTTTCGCAGTTCGTTATCATTATCATCGACATTATCATGATCTATTGCAGCAACTTTACCAGCTTTCCCTTCAGATATTTACAAGCAGCACGTTCAACATCATTTGCAATCGCCCCTTCGACAGCTCTGACCGATGCCACTGTCGAAGCATGAGGTAAAGCTGAAAAAATGCATTTAAGAAGCCATAAAAACTGTAAATAAAACCGCGTGAAAGAAATTAATTTTCCGAAGAGAAAATATTCGCTATTCGTCAGATTCGAGTGAATAATTTTTTTAAATATTGAGTTTCACGATTAATTAACGCATGCAGTAATAAATGAAAGTGGTAAAGGCATGAATTGATGTAAGTTATAAATCAGCGGCAATACTTCAGCTGTTTTAAAATTAAAAAAATTCTCATCTTGAAAGCTCGGCTAAACAAAGACGTCTGGTAAAAATCGAAAACAAGAATATCGTTGGCACTAATTTGGATTAGTAACCTTCTTCTTTATATTCCACTAATTATTTCGTTATTTTTATCTTTATTTGTCTTATTAGTTTTATATACATTATCGTAAAATACAAATTTGAAAAGTCAAAAACGAATGTCAGAGAGCACACCTCCAAATGTATCTCCCTCCCAATTCTTCGTCCTTGAGAATGCATTCAATCTATAATAATTATTTTATTCTGTCTTTTTTATTAATTACCAAGCAATTAATCAATCAATCAATCAATCAATTGTTGAATGGAGGAGAACACACTTTTTCGTGCGCACAATCTCACCATTCGCACCCATAAGCATGTGCACTCCTCCATGTGCGTTACCACCATCAATATCATGAACATCATTTTAACGGACCAAACCGACCACAACCAACAAAAAGCTCATGACACGAAGCACTCTCCTTTAAATCCTTTTTACGATGTTTTTATGCCTGCTTTTGCCATTTTTGCAATCTTCCTATTTGTGATGAATTTTACATAGGTTAATAATTGTGATAATTCAGTAGCCTACCGATCGATTGATTGATGATTATTATTTTTGCTCATAAACGCCTTGCGGTAGCGGTTCTTTGCCAATTTAATAAAATTAATGGAGAAGACGTAGCTGTAATAATGATGATGTTAATGATGATTATGTTCTTTCATTCACAATTGTAATATTGATAACAAATTAATAAAAAAACAACCCCCTCCCCTTTAACTACTTTGTCTTTATCGCATTTTATACGACGTTACAATAAATCATCGGCACCATTGCCAATGAAACCATTTTCAAAAAATGCACATTTCGAAACTCTTCTCAATTACGAAAATACACACACACATATTCCTATATCGCTCACCATAAAAGTATGATATAGATAGATGTATTACAGAAATATGCCTCAATTTCATTTTGATGAAATTCAATACTAGCGAAAGCTGCAGGCTGGTCTAGAATATCACTTAATCACTATAAATGTAAACCTCAAAAACCTCAAAAAAGAGGATCTCTTGTTTTAAGATAAAGGTAGAGTGAAAGAAATAGAAATGTAAAAGATTCACTAGAGCGAAACCAGCTGAAGAAGTATCCAATTATAAGGAGTTAAAATTAGAAGCTTATAAAATCATAGAAGCACAGAATAAAGGAAATGTTACAAAAAAAAATCTGTATAAATGCAGGCATTTCTTAAAAGTGATAGTTTTCCTGTGGCTTCGCATTTAACTGTGGTTTCCTCGTGTTCTTTGTCGTATACAAGCTAACTCTAAGTGGTCGTGAGGACTGATGGAGGGATAAACAATAGAAACTTTTTATTCTCCGTTAATTTTCCCATTATATTGATATTGACTGCTAAGTGACTAACAGATCGCTGTTAACAGTTAAGCTGTTAAAGTCTCCGAAAAATCGTATGAGATCTTTTCTATGAATACCTTTCGTTGGCTTTAATTTTATTACTGATAAATCAGTTAATTGCTTAGTCGAACTCCGTTCTAAAGTTTCTGCTAAATATAAAATAAAATCTTTCACTATGATTGCGGCGTATATGTTAACTTCTGTGTGAAATTATGTTAGAAGATGATGTTAATTAAAGGATCTGTTAACTCTGATCTATGTTCTCAAATACTAATAATTTTCCAATTTTAGACCATTTATTTTCACTGCACGATAACCCAATCAAAAAATTGCTAAAACTTATTTCGAAAAATAGTTAATTTCATTTAAAATTTCATATCTTTTAAAACCTTTAAAATGTTTCGTTCAAAATTGACAGCATTAAAAAACTGATACTTTCATAGATTTGCTTCAAGGTTTTTCTAAAATCGTTTAACATTTTTTCTGCATCTTCCGAATTCGCTCTAATTTCATAAATTCCTTCAATTCTTCCCTCTCACAATTAACTAAACACATAAAGATTGCTTTCACAAAATAATAAATCATTTTAAGTTCAAAATTTATGCTTTTTGGCATTTGGTGGTTGTTGCCCGATAACTTCAGGTGCCATCGACCCATAGAAGTCATTTATATTTCACTACACTGTCTTACAAAAATTAACGCCAGACATATCAGCTACAACAAAAACAAGAACAGCCTTAAAAAGATTACATTTAGTCAAATCAAATATTTTTATTCGCACACAAGAGTCAACATCAATGTTTATAAATATTAAAAGCGTCAAACATGATCAAAGTTTCCTGCGATAATTAAAAAAATGTAATACTAAAATAAATCATTAACAATCTAGCTCGCAACATGCTCAAGAATGATGACACCACGATGACGATACGGCTACGTTTTGGGAAAAAAATTTATAAAGAATGCCGAATGTAATACTGACGTCACGAATTTCTTATGGCAATGAATTCTTTATATGAAATATCTATTTTATTTTTATAAAGTGAACTAAAAAAGATTAAAATTTTATTATATATGTGTTTTTTTAATATATAAATAGAATGAAACATTCAGTGGATTTTTAGAACTTATTTTAAAACTTTCTTATGGTCAGAAAAATGTTGGAAGTACAAGCGATTCTTGTAAATCTCTAAATCTCTAAAGGGGTCAAAGGAAGCTAACGGAAAAATAATATCTCCATGACAAATCGATTCATCGAATCATGCGGGAGATCATGCGGAAATCAGTTTATCTTTGTTTAAATAGAAGTTAATGCATAGAATTATCTAATACCGTTCATAATTTCACAATCAGTTGGTGAGTTTCTTTTCCTTTTCAATTTTGAATACCCAAAACAAGTATACTAAGGGACCATTATCTAGCATTAACGTCAAACGCAATTGCGCATAATTGATTGATTGATCATTATACTGTTCAAAAATTTGAAATGTAAAATAATTAGTCTTTAAGAGATAGTTTTCGATTGTAAAATGTTTGAATTAATTGAAAAAGTCGATTAAACTGAAATCGAATAAATCTTTATTTACAATTATAATTAATAAAACAGAAGAAAATATTTCCCTTCTTCAAATTAATAGCTCTCTTGAATTTTCTCTGCAAGAACATTTAGTAGCTAATTGAAGATTTAGCTTTTGTATTTATACAAGACAATTTCAGAGCAGCAATTTTTAAAAGAAATTAAATTTGATTATTTTTCAATATTAATAAAATATGAATGCGTTTTTTGATGGGCGTAGATGCTACACTGTCGATGGTTTTCAATGGTGTAGAAACTATAGAGTCCACTCTGAACTAACTATCCTTTACGACTGGCAGATGATGACGATGATGATGATGATAACGATAATGATGATGTGCTATTCCGCCAGTCGCACTTGCTTCATTTATATTCTTCTTTCATTTTGTTGCTTCGTCCATCATTTCATTGCGCTAAAGAATATTTACGAAATTCTTCGCTTTTAATTTTTAATTTAATAAACAAAACTTTAAGAAAATTTTAGTCAGAATAAAACGAAAATTAAATTGAAATTAATGAAGAATTTTTGGTAATAATTTTGATGTAAATAACTGGAAATGTTTACTAAGAAAAACAGCAAGAGCAAGAAATTAAAAGCAAATTCCGTCAGGATTTTCATAAAATCTGAGAAAAGTGAACGTAATTAACTGAAGTCTCCAAAGAGATTCTTCTTAATTTTAATAAAGTTGTAAAGAAAATTCAAAGAAAAAATTGAATGAATCTCAAAAGGAAAATAAGTGCATTTTATCCATTTTATAATTCGTTCTCCATTTTGTTTTTAGAATAATTATTTTTAAATAAAGCGCAGGTAAAGTAAGGAATACAAATATAAAGAAAAGTGTACGAATATTAAAAAGTTTAATGTTGACAGAACTATGTTTCCGTCGCATTACTGCAATCGATAAAAACAACATTTTGGGCTTTTCGTAAAAGCATAAATATAATTAAATAAGTAAATAAGAAGATATGTAAGAACATAAAAACATAATATTAAATTCATAAAATCTAATAAAAATTAATAATTAACAGTAAAAATTGTATAAGAATTTCTGGAATTTAACAGAATCGCTAAAATAATTTTGCGGTTTTTTTAAGCTTAAAAAAATTTCTCGGTTTTCAACGTTGGTGAAGGACTAAACTAAATTGCATAACAAAAAATTTTTAGAAATTTCCATATGCATTTTTTCACTGATAAATTGACTGAATAAAATGAAAGCTTTAAACTAAAAATAGTCTGAAAATAAATTCTGGAAAAATAAATTTTCAGAATTCGTTTTTTTGCGCTTATAGCTATTTATTTGTTCTTTTTGTGTTTTTGTGTTTTTTAAATATCCGAACAAATCCAATCAACACAAAAACCCCAAAAAAATCTGTTCCTCAGCATTTTCCTCTGCTTTTTTCTTAGCAATACGTCCCACCCGATGCATTTCTAACATATATCAAGAACTGAATACATTTTACGTGCATGTGCATATGTTCTTGTTTTAGGGAGGGGCGGTTGGTATTCATAATATTTCTATGAAAATTGCTTGAACTGCACAAACTGAAGTGCTTCAATATACAAAATACCTCTGCATACACTACGAACACTATCGACACCGCCGCAGCCAGCGGCAACACTAACTACAGCAACAGAAGCAACAACAACAACAACAACAACAAGTGAGTTTTGCACTTACCTATAACATTTAGCACGCACCAACACCAAAAGATCCGGTAATGCCACTGGCACTGACCGAGACTCCAGGTGTCATTGATGGGCAACATCCAGATCGCCTTCAACTTTTTTTTTGTTTTGCAACGGCAACCGCCTGTCTGAAGAGCTACAATAACTGTGCCCGATTTTTTTAGTTTTGCCTTCTATTTTGTTCGAGATATTTTATTTTGCAAGATTAAGGTGATGATGATGTTAAATATATTTGTAATTTTTGTTGTTGCAGTTTCTAACTTTCAGGTAGTTAATGCTCACATATCTTCGTTTCTTCTTTTGGAAAAAATTTTTGTATACATTTTTCTAAAATTCCTTTCAGCTTTTAAAGATTTTTTTAAATATTCATAAAATACACTGAAAAATAATCTATTTCATTATAATTATTTCTATATCCCCTCAGTCCTAAACAGCCCCGATGAACTTTTTATCACACGAACTTTTCTTTGTGCCGCCAATTTTGAGTCAATATTTTTATGAATATTTTTCCAGTTTAAATAAAATTTCTCAAATTTTAGTATTTTCATACATTTCCTCTTTCATCAATTTGTTCATGCGTTTTATCTCCAACTTTATCTTCACTTTTCCTTTAACTCGTAATCAGTTTGAACTTTATTTTGTCGTTTCAGTTTTTCCTCAACAATTTCATTAAATTTTTTATAAAGTCTCTTCGTATTTTTTTCGCTACTCTTTTTGTGGTTTTATTATTAAATACATCTTCCGACACACATTAAATTCGTTTGAAAGAAGAAAGCGGACCTCACTCCTGTTGTTTAGTTGTTGTTGCTATTGTTGTTTGCCAAATGTTTTTTTTTGAATGTACGAGTGCATAAATATTTTCACCATTCTGTTTTATTTATTCTTGTAAATTTTCACTTTAATGTTTTTGATGATGACTTCCTGCTGATCGAGACGCAGCTGTGATCGTTGTTGTTTTTAATGTTGTTGCTGTTGTTGTTGTCGCTGCCGCTATTACTGTAACAACGCGTTTTGTTTGCGAAAATCCTGTAAATTTTGATTTTGGTCAGTTGTTGTGTTTCTACTCACAACATAGCAGAGCGTGTGAAAGAGAGAGAGAGGGGTAGAGAGAGAAAGAAAGAAAGGGTGAGAGGTGTGTCATAAAGGGTAAATAAAATTTATTGCGAAACGAATGAAAAGTTGTGAAAAATTGTTACTTTTCCACATCTGTGGATATTTTTTCCTTCCTTTTTTTTGTTTTTCTTTATTTTTCTCTCTAAATTTTTTATACTTCTCTCACTTTAACACTGAAGTAATTGTTTGTTTACATTACAAACGAGCGAAGACTGTTGTTATTTTTGTTATGTTTAAATTAGCGTCAGTTATCAGGTAATATTTATGGAGAATTAATCTTCGATAAGAGAAAATCGTTTATTTCACAACATTAAAAAATTAATTAACAATTTCCTAAGAATAAATAAAAAATCTCACCTGTCCGGAGCTCATTCACCCTACACCCGCAATATAAAAACTTGGTTAGTGGTTTAAATCCAATTCCCCTTTTAATATTACATTTGCCTTTTCCCATTCGTTCTTCAGTAATCGTGATTTCCACAGACAGACGGACTAACAGACAGACAGGGTGCATGTGGCTAAATCGACCCAGGAGCTGATTCTGAAAAAGAATACATATACTTTTCTATAGCCCGCACGCCCCTACTAATCCATTTGGCTATAGGGTGTAAAAAGATCAAGTGACCAATTTCTAAAACATTTAAAATTGTTTAAAAATTCACTTTTAAAGAATGCGTAATGATTGAATAGAATTTTAGTAAGCTTTAGTAAGAAAAAATATTTTCAAATAGTTTCCTCAATTCAGTTTCAGTTTCAGTTCTAGTTTCAAACTCGAGGCAAGGGTTAACCTTTTTCTTCCAGCCAAAGTACTTTTCTTAACTTATTCTAAACAAGTTTTATTATTTGGCTGATTGAATCATAGAATTTCATTACAAATGCACCAACAATCTTACATGACAATCAATATTGTCAATTTGCCAACGACATAGTGACTTTATGTAGGTTGGTACTAAGCGCAAATAAAAAACAGGTGCATGCAATCGCTTTTCAGTTTTAAGCACATATTATAAAATTTAATTTTCTACGATATACTAAATAAATTATCTATCAATTAAATAATCGATGAGTCAGAAAGTGAATCACTGAATGAATCAGTCATCAATAAGACTGCGAAATTATTTGTAGGTCACGCATAATCTGCTCATTAATGAAGAAATAAAGGCAGAGTCGGCCGTTTGTGCTTTGTGCAAAGACATATACTCAAGAATTTTCTCATAGAATTTCAGCATATTTTCACGCAAAACAAGTTTCATTCATGAGCATGCGCCCAGAAAAAAATTATCGATGAGAAACGTTTTAAACACTGCTTGTAAATGAATCTTATTCCGTAAATTTCACGAATAAAAGTCATCGAATAACGACTTATTTTAAAACTCGAAATTTAGTAGGCACGGATTAGTCACCGATACTAATTGTTCTGCGGTTTATATTCCAAAAGTCCTTTTGAAGCTCCTTTTGGAGAATTTTGGAAATATCGGCCTTTTTCTTGATGAGGTAATGGAGGGATAACTTATAAACTACATATGAAAAATTGATCAAACAAATTTTGTGACCAAAAAAATATTATTACACGAATCGATAGAAAATTCTATCTCAAAAAGGGGTAGGGCTTGAGTGGAGGATGTTCTCAATACAAATTTCCTTTGAAGTTTTTATAACGATGGAGGCTCAATGAAAACAAACCAAGATTTTGATTAAATCCTATTTTGGAGCATCGGTGGTAAGGCCCTCCAGCAAGGTCAGGAATCCATTGTGAGGAATTTCCTATTGATTGGTGCAATCCGAATTTTTCTGTGAAAACTCCTTTTTTCAGGCCCCACCCCGGGGCTCAATAACCAGTAGGTCTACGCATTTCATAATTCAGGAATGAATAACTTTTATTTAGAAGAAGTCACAAGTAAAAGTTATGAAGACTTTTTTTAATAAAAATCACTAAACCGCACCAATTTAATAACTTTTTTAATAAACATTTACTTTATAGAGTTATTTCAAGCTCTAGTTTTAAGAATAAAATGCTCAAATCCTGATGATTTTATATTTTCAAATATATATTAATTAAAAATAATCCACAAAATCAACGCATTATCACGACATTGGTTCAACAGGTTATTGCATGATTTTATATAAATGCCAGAATCATTTTCAAATATTTTTTATTTAAAAGAAAAGTATTCGGAATCTTTAGCGACGAAGATTTGTTCATCTGCTTTAAAAATAGCAATTTGATGGAATGTTTTCTTTTAAATAATTGCATTCACTAAAATAAATAAAAAATTTTGAAAATATGAATATTTTGAGAGTATTTTGAATACATTTATTTTTTACAATGACAAGAATACATTACAAACTCTACCAAGACAACATTTTTCAATAAAATTATTCAAATATCGAAATTTTAAAAAGGTCTAAAAAAATAATATTGCTATACGGGATTTTCATAAAGTTATTAGAAAAATTATAATTCCTATAATAATAATTTTACATTTATTTTGAAGATTTATACCTGATAATTGCAAACAATATCTAGGAGCAGGTTGGATAAAGGATATTTTAGTAATAATAATAATAACAGTATTAGTAATAATAACAATAATAATAATATAATAGTAATTATTATTGTTATTTTTATTGTTATTATTATTACTATTATTAGTAATAATGAAGAATACTAAAAAATAATCACGCTATCCCCTTCGTCGAAAAAGCTGTTAATTATTTCAAAAACCAGACACCAAAAAACACCAAGTTTGTGGTTTTTCAGATACATTTTCATTTGTGTTTTCACATTTTCCATTTTTTATTTCGATATTTTCTTAGACTCCCCATTGAGTGGTTAAGCCCATTACGTTCGTAACATATTAAAAGTCAGATAAAACAATATATGAATTGCCACTCAGAATCAACCCCTAACTCTGTTTAAGCCCGTCACTATCTCTTTGTTGGTCTCTTTGCCTATATGTTTGATTCTTTGACCATCCCTCTGTCTGCCTTTTGCAATTCGCGGTTACGCGAGAATAAGTACAGGTATTTCTCAGGGAGAATGGTATGAATATTATCAGTCTTCCTAATAAGATTGGCATTGAAAATGGGTGTAACCATACCACTGAGTTCACCTGTGTTTACAGCTCAATTTCTTAACTTTCAAAGTGAACTTTAATTAATAAAGGAATAAAGAAATTAAGGAATAAAGGAAAGTTCAATAGCAGTTTGTATATTTGTCGTCCGTCCGTCGAGACTGTCTGTTGTTGAAAGTGGGAGAAATCAGAGAAATGTCAGAGCTACGTTTTGAAGCAAAATTAATGAAGGCTCTTCATTGTATTTCTAATCAACATCTAAAGGAGTACGAGTTGCCGCCAGTGGCTTTTAGAAATTAGCTATAAAAACTTAGGTCAGGCCGCAGTTTGTCATATTCTTTAAATTAACTTTTAAGATATGTTTTCTTGGTGAGTTTTTTACTATTTTTGCAACTCGGACTACAATTACTTTTATATTTATATTCTGTTCTCGCTAAAATTTCCCTCAGCATTTTAAAAATATTTTATTAGTTTAACTCAGTTTTATAACTTTGCATTAAACTTTATTTAAGCTCAAACGAACTAGGAATCTGCAGTTAATATTCCTTCATTATCATTTTTCTTGCATTAATTTTTGCTATAGATTTTTTATAATGATCATTATAGTTTTTGCTTTAGTATTTCTAATACTTTTAGCCCTCTTTGTTCGGAATTATTGTTTTTTACAAAACTTATCTCATTATTACTTAACTAGCAATTAGAATCATAAACCATCACGTATAAAAATACAAAAAAACAAAAATTTCAACACACACACGCATGCTACCTCTCCTCACGTAATAACGTATTCTCATAGTTCATGACTTTGGGTGCAATGAAAAATTACATATTTTTAAAATAAAATAACCTTCATCATTATCAACTACATGGTTAATAATAGATTCATAAACAACAACAACAACAACAACAATTAAACGAAAAACAACTGAATCAAAATCCTAAAAATACATTTTTGCAAAAAACAGAATTCATGGCGTTTGAGATTTCTATTTATTTAATTATCTATTAATTTATTTTGTTATTATTATATAATTTTTTTGTTTTATAACTTTAGTCTATATTTTAAATACATGTTTTATAACTTTAGTTTATATTTCGAGGATGTATAATTGGTTTTATTATTATTATTATTATTATTTAATAAAAATAAATTTAATCTCAATTTTTAATTCTTTTCGAACGATCCTATTATTATTAATTTATTAATTTATTTTTGTTTTATTATTTAATAGTTTTGTTTTTTTTTTTGGTAATTAATCAGATTTCTTGCAAGTATTTTTTATTTAAAATATTACTTTTAATTTACGGAACTATGTTTCGTCACTTCAAAAACTATCCTTTTTTAATAATTTAGACACAATAAGATTTTATCTCGACCTCTACGTGTGAACTGAACTTCACTTCCGGTCATTTGAATTTAAACATTTTCAGCGGAAGAAACGCTTTATGCGTACACGTAAACAAATACCGCACCGGTACTTACTTTAGCGCATAAAACAAACAGGAAAGGGTACCGTTCGTTTTTTCCGCGAAAATTTTCCAAATAGAAATATCGAAAAAATTGGCCTAAACCAAACACGAACAAAGCAGCAAATAAACTGAACTAAACTGTGTCCATTTATTTTTTCCTCATTTTCTTTGTTTGTTAAGATTCGAAATCAACAAACCAACAAAGTGCGCTCATTCATTTGTTTAGCTCTGATGATGAAATGCGTAGCCGACAAATGCGTGTGGATTTGTGTTATTTTTTGTATGTTTGCATATGTATGAGCGAGAAAGTTTAATTAGAAAAATGCTAGAGACTAGAGAGAAGGCTAGATATGAAGAAGCCATTGAGCACAATAAGAAGACATAAGCGAGACAGTGGAGCAATATTACGTATCCAAATTTAATAAGAAAAATGAATTTACTCATTCCAAAGCAATGGGCAATATATGGTTAGGCAAATTGTAGTGGAATTTTTTATATAGAAAATTCATTAAATTTACGCCTTCAAATAAAAGCACTTTTATTTCGAACTCGACTTTAAATGACAGTCGATTAGAAGCAGTCATTGTCTTTCTCTCTCCTCTCGCCTTCGACGCAAACATTTATCGCCCATTTTGCTCACTTCGGTAAGCCCTAAGTAACGTTCGAAAGCTGTAAAAAAGGTCCACAAGATGTGGAATAATACGTCAGTTTTATCATCGAAATATTTTAGATCAATCACCACCAAATTTTAGCTCAATCTTCTTCAATACGGTTCATTATTTTATCTTCAAAATTGATTTATTATTGTTTATAAACAACAACAAAATATAATAAAAGAAAATTGGAGAAATTTTCGCATTTAAATAAATATTTCCATAAAAATATTTTTTAGAAATTTGACAAACTTTATAGTAAAGAATCACCTATTAAAAGTGCTAAAGAATTAAATAGTTTTTAGAAGTTCCTAACTTTTATCTTCTCTTAGTTACCAAATTATTTTAACAAAATTTTTAAAAATACGTCATTGATTTTATAGAAAAAATTCAACATCTTCGTTTCGATTCGCAGGGCCATTATAATTTCCTTCTTGGAAACAATATTTGAATATTTTAATTGACTCTACAGCAGCAGTCTTTTTCATAATATTTGTTTATTTTTATAGTGTGAATTTACAAATTCTTACAAATCATTACTACAAATCTGCCACTGTAATCATTTTCAGAATTCATAGTTTTCTCTTGTTCTCTTTCTCCCAACAATAAAGAGAAAAATGTAATTCAGAAATATGTTGTAAATTTAATGAAAGGGCCTATTATAGAAATTTATAAAAATTAAATTTGATGTTGGGTAACTGTTAGAAATTGACGGGTATGCCAATTTATCGATATCAATTGAAAAAATAAATATTTTGAAAATTCTCTTGAAATTGTTTAAAAAATTTTTGTTATTATATTTCTTATTTTTGCTTTTAAAATATTAAAACAGAAACCTTTAACATAATGATACATTATTATGTTATTAATATTATTACTTATCGCATTCCTACGGCACACATAAGATACAGCTCGAGTTCAATCGAGAGACAAAAAGATCGAAACAAAGCTAATATTCAACTTATGATTAAACTTTGTTTTTAACTTTCTTGGCGACTGACAAGTGGGGGATTAACATGACGAGGTGCATGAATAAAACATGACATACCATAAAACTCAACTTGAACCTTCACATAAATAAATCTAGGGTAATTTTCCTCAACAAAATTATACAAAATGCTCCGTTTTAATCTCGGAAAACCCTTTTACAGGAATGTTCATTAAATTCAGAGAAAAAGCTTTTATAATTATTCACTTTTTAGTTTTTGTTTCGGATCAACAGACAGACTTCTGTAAACGGGCCCTAAGACGCTTGAAAAGTAATGCAATTTTTTTCTCTCGTTTTTTTAAAGAGAATAATGTTATTTAACATACAGGATGACTTTTATTTTATTGACTTATTGGTGTTAATATTATGATTGTTGTGGGGGCGCCTTTAACTTTGATGTTGACCACCGTCAGGCCCGCCTCTCTGGCCCACCGTCAGACCAATCAGCTGTTCTACAGAAATTGTAAAAGGCATCGTTCGTGTATATGTATTTGTTGCAAATAATTAAACAATATTCCGAATGCACATCTGCATCGAATTAAATCGATTCACTTTCTATAAGTATTTGCTATATTCCTCTTTGTATTTTCTTATTCTTCTTCTATCAATGAAACTGTTGATCATTTTACACGCGCACGCCGAGAATTTCTTAATTATGTACTTACACAATAGTGGGTCAAACTGTCTGCCTGCGCTTGTCAGTCCGTGACTTAATTGCGTTTACATTGCACCAGCGCGCCCTCGATCGGATCATGAACAACGATGCGGCGCGCCGATGTTGACGCAATTGAAGTAAATCGAAATAATCGATGTGATCGACACAAATAACACAGAAACAACAACAACAATGAAGTCAATATAATCGCTTATATTTACATTATGTTTTTTCTACATTTCATTGAGACGAGAATAAAGAAAAAGTGAGAACGCTGACATCGGCCTGGCCGAAGTTCATCTACCCTACACCCGTGATTGGAACTTATGGCTTTTAATAGAATCCAAACAAATCCTATTCAGGAAGCAGTTGGGCCTTTTTCTTTTAATATTACAGTTCTTTTTTTTAATTAATTTTTATCTATATCTAATTTTTTTACGACAATAAATGTCGTAAATTTCTTACGACAATGAATATGCGTATATTTCATGTCGATAACTTTTTCCGTTCGACCGTAATCGTTATTTCCACACACACACTTACACACACACAGACACGAAGGTAAACAGACGGACGGACAACGCTAAATCCACTCAGTAAGAGATTCTCGAACGAATATAAACTAAACGAAAATCCAAATTAATGCACCCTCTCCCTTCGGGTGTAGGGTGTAACTATATTTTCGGCCAATGAATTTATTTCGAAAATTGATTAAGCATCTTTAATCTCCAAGAAATTATTGAGTTCAAACGTCAGTCAATCAGCTCTGAAAGGCCTAGATCTTTTTATTGGAAAACTACTTGAAATTATTGCGCTATACAACGTTCATGAGATGAAGAAACATATTTTCCAATTTTGAAAATTATGAAATATCTATAAGTGGAATAAATGTGGAATAAAATTATAGATAACTACAAGTTAACATTTTTCGAAAAGATTTTTTATACTCTTTCCTCTAGGCAGACTCCATTCTTACTAAGAAATAATTCGTTTTTTTTTATTGCATACCGGACGTATTCCATTGATTAGAAATTATAAAAAAATATTAGAAAACTTTTTCGCGATCTCATTTATTTGGTCTCCTTCTTAATTTTGTTTGAGTAAGCACTTGCATTTCTTCTCTTCTCTTTCTCTTTTAAGAACGCTTGTCTTTATCTTTTTTTCTTTTTTTTAATAAATTTATTGCATTTCATTGCCAACGTCCTAGTGTTGCCATTTAATAGACATTTGACGTCATGACCATAATGAATTTCTGTTTTTCTTTGAACAATTTTATTTGGCTTTTATTTTCGTTCGTTTTCATGTTCGCCACGAAATCAAATACAAAACGAAAATGTGCAGAAAAAAATTGGAAAGAACTCGCAAAATTTGTGCCATAAATTTTTTCCCCTTCTTCCTTCGTGCATTTTTTTTTTACTTCATTCTTTTCTGTTAAATAAATTTAAAATTGTTTCATTGCCAAATTTGAACACTTCATTCCGCCAACTCAAATGTGCTAATTAAGTTCCTTTAGAGGATCATAATCGGATTACGAAACATCACTAATTGTACTGCTCAGTTTATGATAATTGTTGTTGTTGTTGTTGCTGCTGCTGCTGATGTTCAGCTAATTTTAGTCCCTTTTTCACGTCCTGACTTTAGTAGACACAACAATGAAGTGATCATTTATAGAAAACTCTAAGAAAGTGGAATCATTTAGAGAAAAGAGCGAACGAATTAATCACGATATCGTCGGAAATCCGACGTTCCTTTTCGACGGAAATCCTTTTCGTTGAAAATGAATATTTAAAATATCATTAACAGCGGAAAATGAGCTTTAGGCTTCAGAAACAGATAAAAGCCCTTCAACAGTGTTCCAAAACTCAAAAAATTACCCCCAGGATTTGTGAGTTCTTGAAAAAGTGTAGACATTTTTTTGAACTCCATCAACACATTTTTAAAGTGCTGCTGGTGCCAAGAAAATTTAGCAAATTGAAACCACACTATTCCGACCCTGGAATTTTGGCAACAAACCATTTTCGATATTGGCAACGTTGACAATTATTCGAAGGCGTTTATTATGGACTCAGCACAGGAAGCAACAGTAAGAGAGTTTATATGACATTACTGGTCTTTTTTCCAATTTTACTATTGCGCTTTGCTTTTTGATTGGCCTTCATTCAAATTTACATATTTATATATTTCATGATTTTTTTTTGAATGTATTTTGTATTATTGCAAAATGGTAATGACAAAAATGGAATCGTGTGTGCGTACTAGATGGAAACCAGTTTCAACAAGAGAAACGACATTGAATAATAAATCACAGTTGAAAATTTTTTTCTTTAATGAACATTATTATTATTTTCATATTTAAGAAGATATTATGCATATAATAATAACTTACTATCGATAACTTTATATGACGTTTCCTTTTCTTTTTCAAGAACTTCTTCCTTTTCGAACGTTTATTTCCTTTACAGTCTATTTTTCTGGAAAAATGGCTGTAAAAACGTTTCCATAAAAAGAATGAAAAGACGAATATGCTTTTTCTAAGCAAGCTATACTACAGTAAAACACTTAAAATTCCAATGAAATAGTTTAAGTTGAGTTTTTTTATAACCGAATAACACTTAGAATCGTCGTAAACAGAAAGTGATTTCAATCAATTGTTCAATAAGCGTGTAAAAGCTAAATGCATGGAGTATAATTGTAAATAGTTTATCTCAACAAATGTTATCTCATTTGTTTTAATTTTATTAAATTCATTTTTTCTTTCAATTTGAATAAATAAATTTATATACAATCATTAAGAAACGTATGCGTGGAGGACACTCCGTGTGCGTAGTTCTGAATGTGTTTAAATGTGTGTGTAAATATTGGTTACACCAAATCGGTTATGTGAAGCATCACATCCAAAGTTCCAAAATTCTTCATTATTTATAACTACTTTCTTAATAATTTCATCAAAGCCATCAAAGATGTTTACCATTCGGTAATTATAATTGCATTTTCCTGAATTGAATTCACATTCTCACATTCCAAACAATCAGGTAGAATTTCTTAAAGATTATTCGGAAACATCCTCTAACTATAATTTTCTAATTAACAAATTGTTCCAACATGCACCAAGAAATTTAAAAAAATTATTCTAAAATTTCGATTTTAATAAGAAGAATTAATTCAAAACAACAACAATTGCTTTTGTTTCAAATCAAAGAGAAAATAAGCTTTTAATTAGCGTAATTAAAGATCAATAATAATTAATACACTTTCTCTGCAAACGCTAATTAAAATCAGTCCGTGTAATTAATTAGTGTATTGAGGTGAACAAATACAATGATAAGATTAATATACGTAACTATCGGTAAACAGGACATTAATCCTTCTTCTGTGTGTACAAACAGATGATGAAAACAACAACAGTAACATTATTATTAACAACAACAACAGTACCAACAACAACAACATACATTCGAAGTACTATGAGATCAATTAAAGTATTGTGAATAAATCAAAGGAGTAGAGTCCTCGCGAAATCAAGAAGTTATTAACCCCAATAGGAAATTGAGTTCGTGAGTTTCGAGATCATTTTAAATGAAAGAGTTTCATCGTGCAATTTCTAACGCGACAATCAAGTTTAATATTGTTCTCAATTAAATATAAAAGTTTCATTGATGATTAAGCGATGCGAACTAATTTCAGATTTCTTTAGCTATTTCTACTTTGTGGGCTTTACGAACAAGGTATCATTTGTGTGGTTTAAATAATATTCAAGCACAATTTGGTGAAAAATGTTTTACGATCAATTCTTAGCAATTAATCTGAATAGCATTCACGACATCAGATTATTTCGAAAGTCGAATTAATATCAATATTCTTTCCTGCACATTTTATAATTACATGTTGTCTCACTCAATTATGGTGTATGACAAATTTCCCTAAGGGTTATTTTGTACACATGCACATGCATTTATCAGTCTTGAACGTGTTACTCTTCATTTTTTTTATTTAGTTAATTTCAATAATTACTACAATTAATACTAATGCTTATGTAAATCATAATAGAAAGAGTAATGACAAGAACAAAAACAACAAATCTAACTACGAAAGGCTACAGTCGAGAATTATTAATGAGACCATATTAATTAAATGAAGCAGACATTGTATAATCATAAGAGTAATAACAAACACTATTAACCTCTTAAAGTACCTTGTAATTAACTGTAAATCATTTGCTCCCCGATTTCACTGAGAAAATCCAAGTATTTCTCAGGAAACAATGATTACTGCGAACAGAATTATATGATCTTCCTTGCTGGAAATTTCTCGAATTATAAGCTTTGAATGGAAAAGATTGCTATCATTTTTACTCTTGACAGCTAATTACTATTATTATTATTGTTATTACTGTGTAGACAACACCATCGATTTTGGCTGCCATTATGCCTTAGTGGTGTTTGTATAACATGTTCTTAATCAGTGAGATATTGACACCAAATCACCGTGATAAAGTCAATACAATCATACACCCGTCCGTCAGAAGCACCGGTCAGCTGGGTCTAAAACTAAACTAAACTAAAGGCCATAGAAATAGTACAAAATCCACAAAACCATCAAAACCATAAACCGTAGAAAACGTCGAGACAGACTGTTATTCCCGAGCCATCGACGAAATATTTCTCGAAAAATCTCTGTAGGAACTCGGATGGAAATATAAAGGTGTTATATGTATATCACACGTAATGGTATATACCGGCCTCTTAAATAGAAGAAAAGTGTGGATAATACCTCAAGCACCAATTGTTTTATTCCGTTAAAACATCGACCCACTTTGGAAAATTTAAGTAACGTTTCCATTAATGTGATTTACATGTAATTTTTAAATGCAACTATTCTACTAAAAGAGGCAGGGTTCACCTTATTTTGTCGTTTACATCAAAGACAACATTAGTTTTAATGAGAACTGATAAGAGATAAGAAAGTGGGAAGCGGGATGGGAGAGGATTAAAACTACTTTCATGTTTCACCGACTCCTATTAAAATCGTTTGAGGAGGAGAGCTTTTAGTACTTCCATACAAGCCCATTTATGTTCACACATGTATATGTATGTGTATGCGTATATGTCATTTGGCAAAAAATAGTAGTAAAATAGTACTAAAAATAATATGACCAAAAAAATTGACAAACAGAATTGTACCGATAAACAAGAAACAAGTTTTTCCGAAAAATTAATAAAAATTGAAAAACTAAAAACTTTAAATCATATCTCAAGTATTTCACAGCTTTATGCAGTTTGCTAAAATGACCATAAGTATTACTAAATAATCAATTTCTATTAATAAATTTATTTTATCTACTTCCTTTTCTTTTTTGTCCTTTTTTATTATCCTTTTCTTTTTCTTGTTTTTAAATCTGAAATGGTTTAGAAAAGTTTAAAGAACAAACTAGTTACTCTTAAAAGCATACTCACTAATCTTTTAAGAGTTCGTAAGCTCTTTTCCTAAAAAAAGACATTATATAAAGTGACGGCAGCAGACGAAGAAGAGCTAAAAGGTTTCTTATTTTTTTTAAATCTCTAGATTGCTTCAACCAAAGAGCAATCAGTTGTCTCCTTCGTAGCGAACGAAAAGATTCTCTTTGGTTACGTGCAACAAGTATAGAATGTTGTTGGAGGAAGCCATAGCGATGCAACGCAAGCTAGTCAGATAAGGGACTAAACAATAGTTAAAAACTGCAGTAACAAAAATCCAACAACAACAGAATAATTGCTAAAACGTCGTTAACAACTACTAGTAATAAGTCATTTGTATTCTTCTCATAAACTTATAAATCTTTTTATTTTATTCAAAGTTTGCGATTGTTTTTGGTTGCTGTGATGATTATCATGGTGGCGAAGGTCACCACTATCACCACTACAATAGTAATGACACTGTGAGTAGATATGGATTTTATAAAAAAGAGTTATATTGTTTTAATTATTTCACTATTAATGATAAATTTAAATCATTAAAATAAGCGGTATACCAACCAAAAATCGAATCTTTTTATTGGACCCGATTTTTCTGTTTCTCCGATGAGGCGTTGCATAAGTTTGAATATTCAGAAAAAAACAATAAATTTCGAACGATTTTATTTAATTTGCAAAAAAACCAAAAATCGCTGCGACCGATCCATCATTTTTTGTCTTCGCCATCAAAAGTAGGTTAAACTGTACGACACATAACAATCACTTCAGTCAATTTCGCTATCAGTTTCAGAAACAAAATAGGTAACTCCAAATACGTATTAAAGTAGAATTACTGGAGTAAAATTACTTTAGTCCACTTATTGCTATCATCGTGGTCGCTAAAGCTGTTTCGAGTATTATTACTGCGGTTATTCTTAGTTTTACACTCTGATTGTTGTTTTTGTCGCTAGTTAGTTGCGCAACATTTCTCTCCCTCTCTCTCTCTCTTTCTATCTATTGTATATCCCTCTAACTATCACTCATTAAACCAAATACATTACAAAATTCTAGCAGAAAACTAGTATCAATTAGCATGCATTTAAGGTTTTATAACAACCTACCAAAATTCTGTGAATTCAAAATTCACTAACTTCAACAATTACATCACCGGTTAGTAGATACGAAACATTACAACGACACATCACACCTTTTCAAATGTGCGTTAGAAATCTGAAATTGAGTGTAAACACATTTCAAAATTTTCAAGTTTATTTTCGGAGCCGAATAATAGCCAAATTAACTTGAGAATATCGCCGTAAATTTCAAGAAAGTTAAAATATATTTCGTTATTTCCCCAACTTTATTTCCGAAATGTGTAACTATTATTATTTTAGATTCTTGACACGAATTCCAAAAATTTATAAATATATATCAGAATTTTTTAATTTGAATTCATAAATTTTTAATGAAATTCATTTTCCATGTTGGGAAATTGATCCAGAAGCACCGAGCTACTATTAGATTTATCATATTAGATTTAAAAAGGATTCCGCCCATTTTATAGACCAAATTCGTTCACTGGCACAATTTCGCTAATTTTTTATACCACTAGTTTTTTATACCGGTTTGAGTTTTGAAGGTTCCAATGTTGAAACATTAAAATCTGAAGTCAATTTGAAAAACCAGAAATCTTATTCAAAATTTCTGAAATTAAATTAGAAAATTGTGAAATGTGCTTGTGCTTTTATAATGCAATGTTGTTTCTCTTACATTTGAATATTTCTAAAATTAACTTGGAAAAATCTTAAACATATATTTGTACCTTACTGAAATCCAGTCCGTCATTCTGAAATTAAATTGTAGAAGCCTGAATTGTATATGGAAATATCTGAGGAAGATCTATGGACTGTATGGACCTTTATTTTAGGCGCAGACGTGACCCTAACCGTTCATCGGTTTTACAGAAAAATGGACCAGAAATTGACTTTTATCGGAATGGAAATAGTTTTATTGATGATTGTTCATAAAATACTAGGAGCTTAATAAAGACTAAAACAATGCAAATTTTGTGAGATATAAAATTTTATTTCAATCTTTTCTGGATTTAATACAAAAATAAATTCTTTTTGTTTAAATATTTTAAACGAATGTTTTACATTCCAAATTTAATTCCTGTTTTTAAGATATTTTTTCATATTTTCGTAAATTCAGTTTTTCAACAAAATTTTTCAGAGAGATCGATCGTAGCCGAACAAAGAATTTAATTTGCGATTAATCAACTTAAAGCTTTTAAAAATTTTATTTAGGGACAAAAAAATTTCAAAATTTGTCCGAAGAATATTTTTATAATTCTTCAAAAGTAAGCCCAAATTGTTATTGAATAAAGTATTAATAAATGTGTAATTAAATATTTCCAAATCTGTTTTTCTCTTAATAAGATATATACTTTTTATCATATTTTAAGCTTCACAAGCACGTACAAATAATAAAGTATTTAAAAATCTATCAAATTCAAAAGCTTAAATTTTTTTCATATTTATTTCTTTTTGGTTTTTGCTTCTTTTTTGATCTATTCATTCAAAGCATTCGTGCATAATTCAATAAATTCAATTTCACTCGATGCATCTTCTTCTTTCTCGCACTCGAGGATTTGTCGCGAGCGTAACGTATTAAATTCGCGTCTTAACTTGACAGAGCATGGTGGCAACAGCCGCCGCAACAGTAGAAGCATTAGATGCGTCTATAATGCAAAGTACTTCTAGTTGATTGTTTGTAAAAAATGTAATAAGAATTCGATTCGATGTAATTCGTTGTAATTTTTTTGTATTTCTTTTTTGCAATTTTTTTTTCTTTTTGGTAAAAAATTCGTGCTTCTCTTCGACATAAAAACATCGCCACAAAATCGATGACTGTCAGCCGGGGCATATTTTGTCTTGGTTGTTTGCTTTTGCATACAGAAGACAGATCGCTACAAATCCCTTGTTCATGCTTTAGATCTTGATTTTTTCGTGTTTCACCGTCACCAGTTCGATGTGGCTCAACAAGACTTAGCTAACTTCATCGTCACCCTTCTGCCCTTTTAGACATCATCACGTCTCGCCACGTCCTACTTTAGTCCTTCCGTTCAAATCTCATGCCATTTTAAACTGTTCAATTCATCCCACATCAAAGGATTCTGTTGTCACGCAATGAAGTGTGATGCTGACGCTTGCAATTTCAATCCATCAAATAAGCTACTTAAAGACGCTTGTCATAACATTCGCGCGGATGAACATTCTTTGAGTGACCCTTTCCATTTCGATTTCCATTTTCATCGTTGCTGAAATCGATCAAATGCATATATCTATCGCTTCTACTACTTCCCTTTCTTCGCTTGTTCTTCATTTCCTTCGAAATATTTGATGGGAATCAATAAAGATTTTTTGTATTGTTGGATGCCACAGCAAGAGCAACAACAACAAAAGCTGAAAAAATGACAAAGAAGTTTCTTCTTCGATTTTATACTTTGCCGACGCAGCAGCAACTTGTTACAGCTGCATGCTGTATGCTAATGATAATGATGATGATAAGCATGATTACGATGGCGATGTTGATGGTTGTGATGTCTTTATGTATTTTATTTCCTCAAATAAGTAACTCTCCAATCTCTTTTCAGGATTGTGCTGATGCTTCTCAAGCATCCCAACACGTCCTGAAACAAACGGTTAAGAAAATATCTTTTAGAAAATCGTTGCAATCGTTCCATCATGCAATATATCAATAAATAAAATAAATCGAAATTAGTAAATCGAGATTAGTAAATCGAGATAGTAAATCGAGATTCTGCAGAGAAAATGTTTAAAATAATCAAGAATGACGGAACCGCGGGATTGATCGGAACGAGACCAAGCATAAGAATTAGAAAGAAAATAAACATGCGGATATTTGTAAACAACGATGACGATGTTCAAAAATGTGAGTGGCTTCATAGACAAGGATTATAGCCAGAAAGAAGATCAAAAAGGAAAAAGCAAAGCTACATGATAATCACAAGAAAAAGGATCCCTGTAAAAATGTAACTGAATAATGAAAAAGATGACTAGTAACATGATGATTATTCACCGCCAGATACCGTTGACGAAAATTCAGTAAACAAATATTTGGCCACATTATCAACGTCATATCACCGACATAATGCATACAAAAAGCAGCGATTAGACAGAATATTCAGAATTATGAGAGTAAAAAGGAAGGTTTATGAAATTAATACAAAATTGATTATGAAAGGCAATACACAGTGGTGATAATCATTGCAATGATCAGTGTTATGGTAATTACAAACAGTGGTCACCTAAATAATTATCATGAAATTCTAGATCATTGAATTTATTTAAGTGATTATTTCTATTAATAAAAATCTTCATATATAGTACAATGTGGTATACTAGTGCCTCAGTCAGTCTTTTTTCAGGGAGTAAATTTTTTCAGGGGTAATCCTGAAAACGCTAACGAAAAACCATGATTCAAATAATAATGAATGGTAATGATTTAAAAAATTTCTAATTTCAAATATAATTACGAAATCTCTAAAACTTCTGAGATCCCGAAACGGCATAAAATCTTAATGACAAAAATTTGATACGGATTTTAGAATTTTTTCAGGCCCAAATAAAATGTCTTAACGCGAAAAACTTTGTCAATTTAAATTGAAAGCACATTCCGGTCACCCAGAGAGTAAACTCGAAGCACGTCAAATAAAAGACAAACTGACAAAAAAAAGTCGGGTTTCCTCGATTCAAAATTTCGTCGTCTCAAGACATTTCCACTCGGATTGTCTCTTCGGAATTTTGTTGTTTCAGAATTTTGTCATTCATTGAAATTTTTTCATTGGGTATTTATTGCAAAATGTAACATTTATTTAAACGTAATAAAATTTATATATAATATTAATACTTTACTAAAATTATCATTTCCTTCTTTTTTTATTGAGAGTATTGTATTATTGCTATAAGTAATCTTACGACATTGATTTCAAATTCAGACGAACGTTTACAATAATCTTTTCTTCACTTTTCGAAACCGCTTCTCAAACGTTTGCAAACTGCTTGTCCACAGCCATCACCGCAGTGCAGTCTAAATAATTCAGTCATGCCAATGACATATCCTTCAACGATATTTGTTCATTCTTCCGGCATTCTATTTGCCGTAACGGAAGTCCTTCGTTAGAAAATGCCACAAAATGCCACCCACCAACAGCGAATACCAGCAGTAGCAGCAACATTTCATTGCAAGCATAATACAATTTCATCATGAAGTTTCAGATACTCATACATACAAACACACAAGACCATACATCCATATTAAATATGTACACACATGTACACACTATACACATGTACACACAGTAACAACTTAGTTAAGAATAATGATGAAACTTCTTTGATATTTCTTGGTAGATATCGTCGGTCATTCATATCTCAAACTTTTAAGACTATTGAAATAGAAGAGAAGGAACGCCAAAGGAATGCACCAACACGCTTACATTTACTTACCTTCTCTACATCATTCACTCATCCATTCACTTTTACAATAAATAAATAGAAACTAAATAAAGTCATTTAATTTTAGCAAAATAAAATGTTCCGATTTGGTCGCAAAATGCAAAAACAACATTTTTTCAGAAACTTCTGCAAATAAATGAATTGAAAAGCGGAAACAAGCTGCCACTCAAACAAATTTCGAACAAAACCCAATGAAGTGAAGAAACTGAAAAACTTCAACAACCAAGAATAAACGTAATATTACCAAGAAGGAAAAATGCTAAAAAACTATATTTCTACTGCTGTTGCGTTTCCGATTTCCTTGTCATTTCAAAGAAAGCTGAAAGAATCTTCAGTCGAAACAAAAAACAATTAAGAAAATAAAAAAGAACTAAAAGAAAAAAATATTCAGAATTAAGAATTAGTAAAAATAAGAGGAAAAAAATATAATTTAAGTGATTACAGACAGCAATTTTTATATTCTTACAACGAAGAAATGACGATTTCTTAACTTTTTATTGCATGATTTTAGGCGGCTTTTCTTTTTTCAATAATAATTTTTGTGATAAAGTTGAAAATCTTCCTTTTCCAAATGCCCAGGAGCAAAAGCTCATTTTCTTGCTTCCTCAAATATTTTTCTTATCGAACACAATGATAATAAAAATTATTTAAAGGAAATGGAGAAGGAATTAATGAATTCTGAAAAGAGGAAATTGCATTTCCATTTTCAATTTCGTTTTTTTTGAAAACTACGAATTCTGACGCACTCACGTGCATGCCTAAAAAACATTTAGAGATATACTATAATACTGCAATATATTGTAAAGATCCTAAACGAGAGAACGTAGCGGGGTAAGGAATGAAAGAAATTAACGAAAACAATGAAATCACTGAAATGGAGTGAAAAGAGAGAGGAGAGGGCGGAGAGAGGGAAAATGACAAAGATTCCCCACTTACATTTCTCTTCACACATTTGTACGTGACAGTACACACACACAGTGACAACACGTGCCGCTTAAGATGGTCTTTTAAGCCACCCGACACGTAATGCCATATCTGATAAAAAAACAACTCTGGATCTGCTTTAGAAATCCATACATCTAAATGTTTCTAACACAATAATTTCGTATTATTCTCTACCCATTAATTATTGCAGTCTTCGCAAATCTGAAGCAATTCAATTTAACACAATATGTGCATAGCTCAAACAATAACGAAGAGAGTTTCATAAATAAATGATGTAACGCCTGTGATTGAGTAAGTCTTACGATTATAAAGGAAGGAATGAAGGCTACACGAAGATATCCCTTCGAGGATATTTATAAAATATTTGCGTGTCAACTGTCCTCCATAATGGGACTACCTCCTTATGTAACTAATTCTAACTCAACTGCCAACCGTTACTGGCAAAATCTTTATGCGAATCTATGGGACAATGACAATAAAACAAGAGCAAGAAAACTTATCAGCATCTGTCGCATTGAATTAAAAATGGTTGCTTATAAAAAATTTGCACTTCGACAAAAAAAGAAAAAAGGAGCAAAACGGATTAGGAAAAAACTAAGAAAAGCAGAAAAAATGTTTCACTATAACTCTTTTTGATTTTATTGAATTCCTTCACGACAATAGAAAATTGAATTCAGAAGACGTCGGCTCAAAAGGCGTAGTAGATTTATAATTTTTATACCCTGTAGCCGGAAATAGAGGATATTTTCACGTTGTACTTCCGTTTGTAACCCATCAATTCTTTCGACATTCTTAGAATCTTTCTCCTGTGCTGGTTTAGCGATGACCGTTCGTCTGTCTGTCTGCCTACCCGTCCACCTAAGTGTCTGTGTGTTTATGTGGTTGTGCGCCTACCTGCGAAAATTACGATTACAACCGAGCAGAAAGGGGTGTCGACATGAAATTTGGTATGAATTGACATTAATTTTCGAAGTAAATATTATTTCATAAATATTTAGAAAATAATTTCTTGGTGTCTAAAACAGGTATAGATCTTATTTTATATTCCCATAATAAATAAACCAAAAAATTATATCCCGAGAAATGGGCATGGTCCGCATACTGGGAACAGAAATCATGATTGCAGAGGAACCGATGGAGCAACACCCTACACTCTCGAAGGTTGAGCTATATTAACTACAATGACTTCCTGAGTCGACTTACAGCATTATAATGTAAACTCACTGGAAGACATAGACGAAGACGTAGACGTACACGACATGAAGAAAAATTGGTATAATGTAACTTATTCATGTCGTCTCGTCTGGTTTTATGAGGGGATATTTTGATATTGTTGCCACATGTGAAATATTTTTAGGGATATTCGAGAAAATTCATGAAAGTACATTGTTTCAGCTTAAAATTTCAGTAAATACTTCTTATTATTGGGTATGGCAACAATAAAGTAATAAACTTTTTGACATTTCCCAAAGAATATTAAGAAGTATTGGTGCACAATAATAAAATTGTTTGCTTGTGTGTGTAGTGTTTGCAAATAAAAGTGTTTACAGTGTATTATAGAGGAAAATAGAAAAAAATTATTAGCGTCAAAAACCATAAATTGTGTACAATAAAACAATTATTAATAGCATAAATAAATATTGGAATTCAAGAATGGCATTAGCAATATATATTTATCGATTTAGAATGGAACGTCGTCAAGAAAGGCATATGAATATTTTAAGGAGACGCCTGAGGGACGAATCAAATATTTTGGAGATGCCGGAATTCGAGTAGGTTACAATATTCCCCCAATTTTAATACATACACAAACGGCAGACGCTAAAACTGGAATGAAGTAATCAGCACGAATCCATTTTGTGTTCGTCGCGTCTGACAATTATTTCGACCAAAAGTGAGTTTACATTATTCGGTGATCTGACAATCAACCCTGAATATACATAGGAAGATCCCATTTTAGACGAACTTTCGGTTTGGGAAATTTTCGTCACTTTTTCGTGTTTATGTTATACCGATCTGTCAAACATACAAAATACATAAACAAAAATTCCAAAAATTTCCAGCTTCGTGTACGTCGTGACTTTACATTATAATGCTGTTAGTCATGTTCATCCATCTATCTGTCGGTTTGTCCGTCTGTCTGTCGATTTATTGACCTGCCTGCAGAAATCACAACGGCAGAATAACGAAGTGAACTGTCGTTATGAAATTTGGTATAAGTATTCTCTGTCATCACAGACTAAGTGGTATTGAATTCAGATTGATGCCCGCCCCACCCAGTCTATATGAAATATAGAATTCCATTTTTTGGAAATTTCTATTGATTTCCATTGATTGATGTGGCAGTTTTGGACATTATAAATCCACTCAAAATGGACGTGGCACGCCCGCTAGTATGCTATACTATATGTGAAATTTGGAGAAATGAGGTGAAAATGAATGAGTAAGTCAGGCGGAAGGCGGAAGGCCAGGGTAGGCCAGGCGGAATTTAAGGTTCCTACTTGTCTATTTTTATGTAGGTTAAAGTTGTATTTTTTTTAACTTTTTCCTGATTTTCCTTCTTTATTATTTTTTCAAAAAAGCTACGAGCAAATTCAGGGACATTATTTATTGTTGTTATGACGTATGAGAGCATGTGCAGCATAAACCGTGCAAATCCGACAAACCATATTTCAAAATTATCAACTCAAAAATAATTATTAATCTTATAAATAAAAAAATTATAAAATTAATGGAAACGACAACAGGAAACAAGAATAACTATAAATACAATATACATTAATATATTTTTGTATTCTCACATCATTTCATACCGTTTCCCCCATTGACTTCCTGTCCACTTTTCGTCTTTCATCTACCACATTTTTTCGTGACCGCATATGGAGATTATGCTTGTCCCCAATCACACCCAACATGCCATCAAGAGCACAGGCAACGCCATCAACAACAACAACATCAGATATGATTAATGGTGTTCAGGAATAGCGCTCTTCCTTGGTGTCATCTCCTTAGCTTTAAACAAATACTGAATTTCAAATGTTGACAAAAAGTCAGTGTTTTCTTATTCTGAAAGCAAACACGAAGTTGATGGGATTCAACTGTCATCCAAACCTATTTCTACACAGAATGCTTTTTAATAGTATTTAATTAAAAAACAAAAAACTTTAGGGGAGAACTTGCTAATGCTGGAAAAAGTCATTCACCAAAATATTCACTAAAGAACAAAAAAGACACCGGATATGACACGTCGTGGAAACCGGTTTGCCTACATACCAAGCTTGACAAGGGATAACGAAAAGTCATTCCATATCTCATTCACTAAAGTATTTGAATTAAGTATAAATAGGTCATATTTTTAATTCATAAATAAGTCAATTGGTCTCAAAACCGGTTTTCTCTATATATAAATAATGTCTTTTCATCGTTGAAGACTCTAAATCAGATTTAGATCCGAATTACTTTATAAAATACCAACACCCTACTAATTCATAATTTTAAATATTTTTAATTTTTCTTTAACCAGAAACCCTTCAGGAAACCCATCTCATAGCATTAATTTCTCTTAGTTTCAGTTTTTTCTTCTTTTTAAAATTAGTCACTTTGATTCCTTTTTTTCGGAAAACGTAAAAAAATTGCAATTGCTCTCTTTCATTCTTAAAAATCTAAAACTTCAATGGATTTTCTAATTAATTACACGAGGCGGTTTCTTCATTAATCACATTGCAATCCATTTTCTTGCAACGGGTCGCACACAATTTCTAAAAGTTGCAAGAAAAAATTGGTTTAAGGTGACTAGAGAGGGGGAGGGGGACGAGAGAGGGGGAGGTCGTAATAGTAATTCCATTTTCGCTTTTTCTCCCCTCTCTCTCTCTCTCTCTTCTCATCTTATTCTCTCCTTTCAACATAATCCCTTTATTTGTATGCTCCGTTCTTATTCTTAATTTAAATTTTTTAATTGAGTAAAAGTAATGAAAAGGCAAAAAAAAAAAGAAAAAAATAAACGAAATAATAGAAGAATAAATGAAATAAGCAGTTACAAATGGTTAGAACAGACAAATAAATAGAAAAGCGATGGGTGAATATAAAGTAAAGGGAGCGTCTTTTCGCCTTAGAATGCAAACTAAGAAACAACTTTTTAGCATTTTAAAATTCACTCAAACTATTTAATGACTATTTTGAGTACACCTCAACAATATTCATTTCCTTTTTCGAGGACGAAAGAAAATGGAGAAGAATTCGTTATCTTATTATTTTCTATAAAGAAATGCTTCGCTTGGAAAAAATTTTAAATAAATTTTTCTTTAAAAACATAACAAGAGTTTACTCTTTTCAGTTATAATTCCTTCACAAATCCTTCGAAAATTCTGCCTTAGTTTATTTAAGTAAAACACAGTTTTCGATATATATGCATTCTTCAAGTCAAATCGAATCCATCTGATGTTTTTACAAATACATTAACTCTTAAAGAATCTCCTTTAAAAAGTATCTATTACTAAGATTCTATAAGGAAAATAACATTGAAGAAATGGTCTACCTTCGAAAGCCTCTTGGGGAGTGCAATAATTATTTACATCAGGAACCTATATCAAAATTTTCTTTGGTATTGAAAATCCCATAAATACTCCTTTTCTTACTGTCCGACTCCTACGAAATAACCATTTTTCAATATTGCATATAATTTACTTTACGCTTCAACTTATTCTCACATCTTTCTTCTATTAAACCAACAAAAACGAATTCTTAACCGATTCTTGTATGAATTAGCACTATTCGGGACCAGCAGTCTGACTAAGAGGAGGAAACAAAAGTTAACGCAATATAAATTAGTTCATTAATTGCTTTTAAAGAACAAGTGATTTTCACTCTTTTGTTGTTTTCAAGACTGCTTCTATGCCTTGATGTCATGTAATAAGTTTCTACGATATGACATTAACCGTTATTCACTCTCATATTCATTAATACGTCAATGCACATACTTCATAGAAAATATGCAAACATGCGTATAGACTTGGACACACATCCACACACGTCATCATCAAACGTACTCTAAGGAAAGTACGTATACACAATTGATTAAAGTGAAACAACAGTATTGCTTTTATTAAGATTATCTCATGCGATCATATCACAAGCAATTTTGGAAGTTTCATTTCAGGCCAAGATATTTAAACAGGATTATAGAAAGATATATGATGGAGTGGACACTCACGAATGTGTGTGCTCGCACAAATTCACACACAGATGGAAAATCTTTCATTATCCTTGAAAACACAGAAGTGAAAAGAAACCGCACCAACCACAAAACATCAATTTTAGACTCTGTTCGATTATAAATATTTCAATAATTAGAAAATCAACAGGAACGTCAATCATGATTTTTTTATGAAATATGTTTATTAAAATTCGTTAAATTAAGTTTAACCAAGCCAGATATCAAAGCCAGAGACAAGTACTAACTGAATAATAAAATACAGTCAAGAATAGATAACCAGATTTCTGAATTAGACACAGATTTCAGAAACCAATATGCTACGAAACGTCAATACCGGAATCTTGATATGATCTCTTATCGAAATCATGATATTTTATGCCCGATTTTTGGGCAATTTGTTCGATTTCGAGACGTATTTTCTTTGACGAAGATATAAACTTAAGATCAAGCAAGCAAGGTAGCGCAAGTGTTCAACCTCCCGTTCCATCCCATCCTCTTAAATTCAACAAATTTTGTTAACTTTAACTTTTAACAACTCCACCAACAAATCAACGCAAGTCTTGCAACAATATCTAATTTATCATGTTATCATAAATCAAAAGCAGGAACAGCCGCAACATCAATTGGAAAGCCATTAAAACTGATTTCTTATCAAATGATCGCAAAATGTAACTTTTTCTACCGCCGAATATGTGAAACTGATTGAGCAACTGCTGCTGCTACAAATACAGCAGCCGATTAATTTGCTAATGTTCGCGACGGTGTCCCTAAATCGTCTGGTGTATTTCAATAATAAATTACTTTTTTAGCTTTTGATAAACAGTTTTTTTTTTTTGTTTTGGTAAACACAGTACATACATATTATGTTTATTATATTCATATATATTTCATTAATTTTATTTAATTTTAATTGAAGAAATTTATACAGACAGACTCGTAAAAATCTATTCTCATCGTGCCTTTATGAATACCTGATATCAAAAGTATCCTAGCATACTACCAGGATTCCCAACATATTCATTTCCGAAAGACAAAATGCTGTCCAAAATCTCTCCATAAATATATCTCTTAGCCCGCGCAGTCCTTATAACTTTATATTCTCACAAATCTCGCACAATGGAAATTTTCCCGAAATGAATTCAACTTATTGAAAAACCTACGGAATTTGTGGAGTTCAATAGAATACTATGAAATCGCTGCGAAATACTATGAAATTTATGAATTTAAAAATAATATGTAAATAAATCATTGCCTACAATCAGAAAAGAAATAATAGTATCGGTGATGTTTATAGCTTTTTAATTATTATTCCCGTTATAATTATGGAATATATAATAAAATTCCGGTAAACTTTTGTTGATTGATTGTTAATTATTGGTGGCGTACTCGCATAAACAATAAATATGGACAATACACATATGCATGCATGTAAAAGTGTGTTCAAATGCTTTCATACACGATCAAAAAATGATTAAAATCCAATTTAAATTATTAAACTTTGCACCGAATTTATTTCACTGCGAATAAATGAATGGTCCCATGTGTGTGTATATATATATAAATAAGTGTGCGTGTGTGTGTCTGTGTGCGTCTGCGCATATATGTCAGGGTATGGTGCATATCTTTTGAAATAAAGCACCGGAAAAACAATGATATTGTATCGTGAAATAAATAATTAAACTTTATTTATTAAACACCAACAAATTAATTGCATTTATTGCTATTGTTTCTATTTATTGCCTTCACCGCTTTGTTACGCATTTACGCTTCAACACATTTGAATTAACTTGCATGCACAAATGCATACTGGCACCTAACACCTAACACCAAACTGCGGACACCATCGACAAATAAGTCATAATTATCTATAAACCTAGAGATAGAGAATTGTTATGAATGTATGCTCTCATACGCACATATGTGTATGTGTGTTCAAAAGGAAGGTTCTTTATAAACAGAATTTGTAATTTCTGTCATTCCTTCTTCTCTTCCTTCACTTATTCTTCTTAATAAAGAAAAGCCTAAATTATTGTATCATTTCATCATTCTTCGCACCTAAATTTCGTATTTCATCGCACCAACGAATTCATATTTCGAAATACAAAAAAGCTATACAGAAAATTTCTGAAATTCCGAAGAAACCAGAAACCCAAAATGGCTATATCTCGATGCGATGACATCCTGAAAAACAAGATCCGTTTCCGGTTTTTTCCATTCCGGTGTAAAAGTCATGAATGTAAAGCTCGACATGGTTCCCACACGGACAAATGTTTCAGAACTATAGAATTATAAATAATGGGGTAAAAGCATTAAGGAGGTTATAATCTCTCCATTTTTATACTACCGAGTCAAAGAATTACTTTACACATTGTCGAGAAGATTTTGTTAATTGAGCTTAATGAAAATCTAACAAAAAAAATTGCATTGAGAAGTTGCCGAATATAAGACCAGATCCAGACCAAGTATAAGAAAAGCAATCGATTTTGGGTTTTGTCATTTTAATAGTTTGTCTTGATTTGCCGGAATTTTGTCATTTCAAACATTCATTTTGTTTAAATTTTTTAGATGTTTTTGTTTAATGACCTTGACCTCGTTTTAGGATTTTGTCATGTTTTTTGTGTTATCACTAATGTTGGGAACTATCGACTAATTTCAATTATCGATAGTTAGTTACTGAATGGTTTTAACTATCGAATGACTTTTTTCATTCATTCATTCATTCACTCACTCAGTTCAACTTATGTGTTACAACATAATCAACTAACTCGTTGCTCATGGTTGGTTTATTGGCTATCGGCCTTTACTCGCTGAACGATTTCTGAATTACTAAGAACCAGCGAACGGCTGAATAATTCGATAGTTTCTAGTAATTACTAATTGTCGGAATATTTCTGAGAATTCACACGTTTAAAGATTTCTGAGTTAGTAAAAACTATTGAAAAAAACTATTGAATAAATTAATAATTTAAAACTATCGAATAATTCGACATTTTTTGTTGGGAACACTAGTTATCACACATTTTTCTTCTTGTTGAATTTCTCAATATTTTTGAAAACGCTTTACAAAACTAAAACCTGCCTTCAATGGGTATCAGACCAGATCCCTCAGAAAATCACACCTTCTCCTCCTATTTCTCTCTTTCTCTATCTCTCTCGGTCTCTCTGTGATTTCCTACAACGCAAATGAGCAAAAATCACGCCTTGCCCTTTGTTTTTTATCATTATATTCTTATCAATTTGCTGCATTTATTTGTATTACAATTAATAAAATGCCAATATTTATAGTCTACGCAACAGAATATCAATTTTGATAACAAAAAATCATAAAATGTTGTTCATACTGAAATTGCAAACAATTGAAAAATAAACAGCCGAATGGGCAGCAGCCAAAATTCAACAAAAAACAGACAAACATTAAAACTTTAAACAAATTGTCAGCAATTTATCAGAGACAAACTAAATGTTTTTGCTGGTGGTCGCAGATTATTGCAATTGTTTGTTCACATTAAAATCAAGCTATAAATTAGTTAATTGTTTGTGTAGTGGATTTCGTTATTTATTTATTTATCATAATTGTAGATGTTGCTTTTATTATTTCTTTTTTAATTTTTATTATTAAATGTAACAATTTGGTCTAAAACAATTGAAGGATTTTTTACTTTATCATATTTTTACATTATTTGTATTATTTCAAATGAAATTGATGCAAATTGTTCAAATAATCTTTGGTAAATAAAGCGGAAAATCAATATGAAACATAAATAAATTAGTTAATAATTAATATACAAAAAATTTAATATACAAATAATTCCTTTATTTAAAAAAAATATTAGCCCACTTTTTTCAAAAAAATTACGGGAGGAATTCATGAATTGAAGGGTGGTTTTTCCTGACAATAAATCAAGTAAAGTTTTCTAGAAAACTCGATACTTGGTTTGAATACTTCTTTCACTGACCTGTTGCCGAAACATGGCCTGACCTGACTTGTATTTCTGCCTTAGCCATGTTCGTGATTATGTTGGCGTGACGTTTTCTGATTTTATGCTTTTCATAAAAAAATCCCCAAGATCCATAAAAAACCACAGTATTCTAGAACTGCAATAACCGCAGAAATTTTGCGTCATTTTCCTGAAATATCAAAACCATATCTTTCGGGATAGAATGACTTATCATGGTCTCAAAGAGTTTGTGCCTCTCTTTATTAATTATGGCATTATACTTCTATGAAGTAATAAAATTTTAAATGCAAGATTTTGATTTATTTTATCATTTATAAAATTGGGAATATTTAACTTACTTTTTAAATTTTAATACGTGCGCGTGTGTAGATATGTGCCTGTATGTGTGAATGTGTATGTGCATGAGTGTCGTGCAATATTCGTAGTTGAAAAGTAGTCGAAAACACATTACGCTTGCTTGTTACGCAAAACAATAAAATAACGATTAAGTTAATTGCTAAACATTTTTGCTCTGAAATATGAAATATATTACAACAATAACAACAACAACAGCGTCAAGAGAAAAGGAAACAAAGAGTACAACAATAGCAATAACAGCAAAAGCGCTAAGCGGAAAATTACGACAAGATAAATATCATCAACCATGCTAAAAATTGCACGCTGCAAAAGTAAATGTGCACGCACAAACCATCGGCTTACTACAATAATAAATAATATTGTTATTGTTGTTGTCGTTTGTTGTTCGTATTGTTTGTTTACTGGTTGATGTTTTTTTTTGTTGCTGTTATCGATGCGGCAATAAATATTTCTGCGATTATCAGCAATTTTCAGCAATAAAACTGAATGCAAAAGCTAATGGAAATAACAACATCACCAGAAGCACCATCGACAACAAAAACACCAACAACAACAATTACACCAGCACCAACAATATATGGGAGGGGGAAATTGTGAAGAAGAATTCATAAAATATTGTTAGTTCAAGAAAACACAAGCAAAATAAAAATTGTTTATGAAGAAATAAAACGGTTTTTTCTAATTAAATTCCTGTGGTTTTTTTTTTGCGAAAGTATTGCAAAATCTGTTCATGCGAAACGGCACACAATTGAACCATAATTGTGAGATTATGTCAATGGAAGCAACCCTAGAAACACAATTAATATGATGGTAACAATAATCTGGAATTTAATAATGACGCTGTAAGTAATTGTTAAATATGATTCGGTTAATAAGGAAAATGTTGCTGACAATGACGGTAATAATGTTAAAAATTACAGCTTATTTAAGCTTTGGAGAGATTCGCGTAATTTACAAGAACGAGAAAATATTATGAAGTTAATGCATTGTCGAAACCGGTTTGTTACGAAGTCTGATTTAGCGAGACAGTCATATGAAGAAAATTTATTCTACGCATCTATATAATTCTCAAGCTAATGGCATAATAATACACATAATAATTACAAAAAAATCATTTATAATTAGAGACTATATAATTTATTTAAATGAGAACATCACCTAGAGAATCATTTGTTCTACGGACTAAACCAACATTTATGCATATACCAATCCAATCCCCCTACAAGCTCCATATATTCAAAATGTTTGCCCCATACGTGGGCTCAGAGAGCAACTTTCCTAACATCCAGAAACGTCGTTTTTCAATAGAAGTCAATAATTGATATGGAGAATATGAAGTAATCAAAGGAAAAACCCTATATAACGAATACTACTCCTTATCCATAACACGACTATACCGGCCACAATCATCCTATTTTAGTATCCTTCCCACTCCCCAAAGTAGTCATAACTTTTCATCAGTTCTGCTTATGAAACGAGAATCATCACGGTGACAGCAATAAGAATAATATCAGCGACCTCCTCGTTGCGCCATTTATTCTCACTAAATGGACATTTTCAATTAAAAGTGGCTTATAATTGTATAATCGTGTGAGTGTGCTTGTGTGACGGCGGGAGTAGATGTATTTGAATAGATAGGTTTGTGTTTATACAAAGGATTAACCCTTTCAATGCGTTTTCGCGATAGGGGTATCTATATGAAAAATGCGGATTCCCACGCAAGTATTTATACTTTCACTATCGCTCTAACCTCTATCTCCGTCTTCATCCACTTCTTTCTTCTCTACGTCTTCTACTTCTGTTTCTTTCTTTTATCGACTTGTTTCCGTTTATATAATAAAAGCGATGTTTTTAAAGTAAAGTAGTAGTTGATTTTAAAGTAGGCGTGGCCAATCTGATGGATTTAGCGGGCCACCCTGATGGCACATAATTTTTATGTGCCTCTAGTGAACCATCCTTTTTTATATATCCTTCATATAAACATGATTTCAAGTAAAATAAAATATTAAAATAAATAGAATTATTTTTTGTATGCTGAATAACTTGAAAGCAAACGCGATTATATCTAAAATTATTAATTTTTAAAATGCTTTCAATGCTGGGAGATATATACAATAAGAGTAAAAACATCCTGATTTACTATTAAAATAAAAGCATTACCAGCCACGTCGTGAAAATAATAAAACCAATGAATTCCAATTGAAAATGATGAAAAAATATATGTCGAAAGTTTTAAAAAACATTTGCTTATAGAAGATTGACTGATTTTCAATAAAATAAGAAGATCAATTTAAGAAGAAGATAAAATAAGAAGATCAAGAAGATTGATTTTAAAAGTTTTTCGAACGAGAGAGAATAATTTAATTTATAGTTAAAATATAATTTAAAACAATTTAAGAACAGACGTACTTATCACCAATGCGCTTTAATTCTTTGAACAATCACAAGTTATGGAAGGAGGGGCCGCGTGACCTCGAAAAAGGAAATAATAAAGGAAAAAATACAAAATGTAATTTCTCCTTGAAATTTGCAAAAGAAAGAAAATATCAAAAAAATCACTTGATGTGATTCAATTAATAAACTGATTTGTTTATTGTTTCCTTGATATAATAGTTTTTAAATATATCATCACTTTCAATGATGCACGATCATCACCGGCGAACGCAGGTTCCCGAACTATGCCCACGCCTGTTTTAGGGCTTTACTCTAGCGTGACCTAACAATAATATACCACAAGCATAGGCTTCAATGCGGATTATTACCATGACTTCCAATTAGTTTTATGAATTTCACGATTATTTTACTTTTGTAAAATGACAATAATATTGCAAACTTGTTTATTTGTAGCATTGCAACATTTATTTATTTAAATAGAATAAAATGGAAATTTAAAAAAGATCATAGAGTAAATCATTAACTAAATCAAAGGCATTGTGGGGGTCAATTTTTTAACTCAAACAATGAATACATAAAAGGTTATTAATTATTAATCAATAGAAAATAAATTTTTATTTTTATCACAAATTCATTCCCTGACTGCGTTCTTACTCCTATCATCTCATCGATTGCAACCTAATTGCTACGTCATAATAGTTGTAAATAATTAAGATGAAATGTTCTCAAATTTTCGTCACGCAAAACAAGATAAACTTGTGATAGCTGCTAGAATTGACTAAAATGATGGTTCAATCTCATTTACAAATTTAATAAAAAATTCAGTAGTAGTAACGTTTTTATTGTGGCGCTTGAACCTTTTCGATGTCGAGTGCCCTTGAAAGGACACATTATTATTCACTCTTTTATGCACTCGAAATAGAAGAAACTACTTATTCTTAAAATCTTGCGGCCATTAAATGGATGAAACAGAAACAATGATTATGACAAGTAAAATTATAGTAAAGGTAATACTTGTATAAAACAAAAACACTAGACCGAAACAAAGAAAATAGCATTCGTAATTATGAGCATTAAAACGGTGATGGGGTACTAAAGCAAATAAAACAGGAATATAAAAATAACGTAAAAAATTTTAATCAACCAACAAAAATGATAATTACACTATCAACAATCGTGACGATGCACGAAAGCGAAACGGTAAGGATTTATCAACAGAAGCTAAACAGAACTAAATTGAAGTTGAATGAAAGCAAAGACACAAAAGGAAACAACGAAAAAGCTTTTGTTTTCAGATTAACAAAAACAGAAGGATCCATTTATTTTATGCTGATTAAGTATTATTGTCCCTTTTGTTATTGGCGTTGCTGTTGTTGTTGTACTTACCCGCCCATTTCCAAATAGAGATCTTAATTATTGCCCATTCAGTTCTTTATATTGCCTAAATATGATTAATTTGCACTAAATTTGTTTTTCTTTATATCTCGTTAATAAATTTTTTACTTTGTCCGAAGCTGGGCAGGACAAATTTACCAACTTCATCAAACTATAGGATATATGATTTTTAGTTATTTGCCTAAAAATGATTACGATGTAAAGCGGTCCAATATAAAGTATGATTGATGGAAATATTCTAAATGTTTATACCCCACACCCAAGCGCTATATTAAGTTTGTCACTCCGTTTTTAATGCATTATGGAAGGCATAACGAACAAGTTGAGAGAAGTTTATATATCCTAGCACAGAATCATTTCCTGAGTCGATTCAATGATTTCCATTCGTCCCCGGCGTCTGTCCGTCTGCCTGCCTGGGTTTCTGTGTCTATGTTTGCGGTTGTCTGTGTTTGCCTGTGAAAATCACAATTAAAAACGAACCGAAAGAGGTATCGACATAAAATTTGTGTCAACAAATATTCTTTGTCATAAAGGTTTGTTTGAGATTGAAAATTGGCAAAATCTAACCTACTTTTCATAATAAATGTTATTTAAAAAATATTTAGAGGAACATTTCTTAGTCTCCGGTTTTATATTCGCACAATAAGCAGGAAACAGGAATGATGGTGGCAGAGGACCAGATGGTGTAATCATCTTGAAATTTGGTAAGGTTTGATAAGGTATTTGGTAAGAAATCGTCTCACTGTCAACACTTTGGGCACCTACTTTTGGATAAAAGCCCAAATCTATTCTAAGTCAGAGGAAATGGTTAATTTGCAAACATAAATAAATAATGTCTAATAATGAAAAGCAAATCATTTCGTATTATAGAATTCTAATATATAATTATTTCACTTCGGAATAAATTTTTTTTGATAAAATCTAAACTTTATGAAGCATCACACCTTCAGTGAGGGCTGATTAAGTTTTTCTTCTCGAATTCGAGTTTAATTTCAAATGATTTTTTCGAATGAAACCCGACATAACCAAAGATTCATATTCAATAGTCACGAGGCTAACAACGTCACCCCTACCTACTTATTGCTATTAATTGATAAATATTCTTAATTGTAATTTTCATTTGGTTTCACCCTTTCCATTTTCATCTTCGAAAGCCACCGTTTCTTCTTACGATGATATTTTTACTTTAAAATTCTCTCTTATTGAAGATTTTCTTATATAAGTTTACATTTTCCTATAAATATTCTGTTTATGCTATGAATATATATATCCATAAGCTTATGCTTCCATTCCCAACCGTAACCGCAACTTGTACGAAATCCCTCTCTTACATCGGTAACCACCTCCTCACCCGATCTTATACCCATTCCTTTCACCAAGACAGAACATGTCTTCATTAAAACAATACTGTTTACAATATTTCGGTTTCTGAATTTATTTCCGTCTCTTTTGCCATTAAGTTTTGTGTTAATATTTTATTTATGCTCATTTTTGTTGTACTTTTGTCAATTTTAAAAAATCGTTTTTTTTTTGTTCTTATTTATTCTTTATAGTTGTTCGTGAAATGTATTCCTTGGTTTGGTATACTATTTTCTCGCTATTGTTGATATCTTTTAAATTGCACTTCATTATTATCGTAGTTAGTATTTTGAATACGACAAGAACAGAAACAAAACCAACAACAACAGCAAAAATAACAAGAGCAGGAACGTCAACAACAACTACTGCAGCGATAGCACTAACAAAAAAATACCGAAACATTAATAATTTAAATAGAAACCATCCACACAAAAACAATAATAGAAAACAGAAAAAATAATTTGCAAAAATTTTGGTATGAAACTTATCTCTTTTTAATCTTCTTTCTACAGTTTTTTTTTTTTTTTTGTTTTTGTTCATTTGCATTTCGTCTTGGATTTTAAAATCCTTTTGAGATAAAATTTTATGTTTCTAAAACAAATAAAAATTGGATCGAGACGGCATTATGCAGTCTTAAGATGAATGAATTTGAAATTATTTTAAGCATCGCATCTTGCCTTTGATGAATATTCCTCCAAGATAGATCTAAATATGCATTAAGTTTCATTCAAGACGATTTTACTACAAACTATCATTTTAAATATTTTACTCGAATTAAATTTTCTCTAAAGTTTTTCATGCCCTAAACAGAAGAAAGTTTGGAGCATTTATTGTTGTCTCAAAGTTTAATTTTAATTACCGACCCAAAATTTCAAAGTATTAAAGACAGGAATACTTTTAAAAGGCGGGAGGACGTAACAACGAACCCACAAGCCACTTTCACACATTTTCTTCAGCGATGAAAATTGCGTATGCACTTTTGTTTTTCGACGAGAGGACTATAAAGGATTCTATTCAGCATAACATCAAAGGCTAGCCCTTTGTCTGCCTATTTAGGGTGCCAGTCCCGGGTGCATGGGCCCAAAATGGCAATGACCTAGGCGTATAATGCGGTCACTTACCACGACTGTGGTACTCCCGGGTTCCGAAGCCTACCATATGGCTCTAAATTGGTACCACGGGAGACAAGCAATGAGATTCATAGCCAGTATGTGTGCTAACAGCCTAGGCTGATAGTTACACCATCTGGTTTACAGCCAGTATGTGTGCTAATAGCGTATACTAATAGTCACACCATCTGGCAGAAATATAATTCCAAGCCCCACAGCTTGTCATTGGGCAGGCCCTTCGGGAGCTTCGTGGTGGCTGTGGTTATACCCAAAGTTACGCGGGTACGATTTTGGATGAGCTCGGGTGTGGTAATGCACTAAAACATTACCGGGTGCCGGACCCCACAGTCCGGAAGAGGTTTTAGATCGGCCTCGACGATACCTTAAGTGGAATGTCCATGCCATGCACATGGCTTCCAAAGGTACAAACGCCCCGGCTTGGTAACCCGGAGGCACTGGACGCCGGTTGTCGTCATATAACAGAAAAGGTACATTCACAGAGTCTGTACTTGCAACCCCGTGCGGGATGGCCCGCCATGGACTTAAGCCAACACGGCAGGCGTCCATGTAAAGCACATAGAGGCATCTGTCTGCCTACTCGGGTCTGTCGGGGTCGGGGTTACAAATATTAAGCATTAATTTTCCCTCTCGCTCTCTCTATCTCTTGAAGTATTGTGTGGGAAGCGATCCCAAGATCCTCTTCAACTCTATACAATCGCTGAATCCAGTTTTTATCGTACAGAAGTTAATTAGCCGAAAATTAGTCTAAAAGCATCCCTTTCCCAATGAACTTCAAGACTTTGACTTTCTAATATTCAGTAAGTGACTGAAAGGGATAGGACCCCACGGGGAAATACCTTCTCTTGTGATATGTCGAGCATCTGAAAATATTTCTCTTCCTTTACAACGTCTACAAGGACGTCTACAAAGATTCAAAGTATTCGCTTGCAGTCTTATTGCATTCCCGATTGTGTAACCGTGACCAATGAGCGCTGCAACAAGATCTGCACTGTATGCCCAAAAATATCTAACGAAATCCTTGGAACTGCCGATGTTATAGATTATCCATGGTAATATTCATTTTAAAGGCTATACGATGGTCTATTAGTCTACCTTTTGTTGAGGAAGGCATCGCAACGTTCCTGATCCTTTGACTGCAACTTGGCTTTCAACATGTATTTTGGCCATTATTTTAAGGTCATATTGTGCTTGAATTAATTCTTAAGATGATGAAACACTCCAACGTACGCACACTTTCACGACCAACTGAAGTCACAGTTTTTTTCAGTCAACAAAATTTTAGGCATTTCCTGGCTGCAGCAACATCTCTCTGCCAAATAGCTAATATGGCACATGACTTTGCCTAACTTTCGCGTTCTCCCCTACAAACTTAACAAATTCCTTGCGAAAGGGAATCTAGAAAAAATTGTGGGAAAATTTGGAATTTTACGACGGAAAAGGACACTCATATTTATTACATTCTACAAAAAGAATAAACTGGAATAAGTAAGTCTTGCCAGAAATCGATTGCTATCGGCACAAACTCTGTTATTCTTGTGGAGACACCTTTTTGGTGTCTTTCGAAAGAAACATCAAGGAGTATTTCGTAATTCCGCTGTAAAAATTTATCGAAGGAAAGAGATACTCAAGTCATTCGTTCCTAAGTATAGCATGAAAATAATAAATGTAATAATAATGACTATAATAAAATTAAATTACATTTATAAAACCTAATTATTTACAAGAAGTAATACAATAAATAAATAAAAGCGATCATTAAACGCGCCAGGATATGAAGAAATCGAGAAAATTCAAGTTAAATAAAAATAAAAATATTGAAAACAAAGAGACAACAATGAGCAATCATCTCCTACTTCCTTACAATCCGTCGAGAGACGAACGTAAAAAGAATTCATTCATTCACTTGAAATGTTCGTATGTTTCAATTTCTTGATGGCATTTTCCGACAAAACCTTTTTCATTTTGCTTTTGTTTTTCTCAAGAATAAAATGATTTATGAAGGAATAAAGAAATAAATATATGAAATGACTATTTCTGTATGCGTGTATATGTATGCATGGCTAAGTGAAAGTATGTATGTATGTGTGCAAGGCATTTACGCTTTGGGAGCATCACAAGGAAAAGATTGGGTACGGCAGTACTAAAGCAACAACAACAACAGCAGTAACGAGAGAAAAATAATGAAAATGATAAACTGATAGGAGCTGGAACAAAAAGCGAGCAGCATGAATACTAAAAGAAATTAAGAAAAAAGGGTGTGACGAAAACTCCAACGAGCGTATGTGGAACAGCGGGAAAAACTCATTATACGCTCGAGGCATGTTCATTCATTTGAATTCCGTTTTTGAAAAATTTCAACTGCATAGTTGCTCTAACTGCTATTGCCACTATAACCGTCGCCATTAGCTGCTACTGCGTAGAACATAATAATTGCATTCATTATTAATAATATCATATGATCATTATCATATTCGAATATAAGCATTAATAAGATAGGAAAGACCTATTAAAAGCCACAACCAGTAGCGGAAATAAACTAACAGAATTTGCAGCTAAAACAAAAATTACAACAACAAAGAATCACAATAAAATATAAGAAATAATTATTCGTAAAAAAGAGTGGCTAAAAAACAATGACAATATTGCAAAATTATTCCCTCCAGCTGGTAGAGCGTAAATTGAGATGCAATGTTTTGGGGACGCATTTCTAGAGTTACTTTTGCTTTGTTTCAATTAATTTTTTGGTTTTTTCTTTTCTCGTGTTTTGGTTCCGGCTTCTGTCTGTCTGCCTTTGTTTCTTGTTTTCCTTTTTGACACTTTTGTTGTTTGCTGGTTGATTTTTTTTGCTTTGTTATCTGCCACTCCCAAATTGAAAATGAAAACGTTTAAATAGATACACTTACGAGCATTGCAGATACGAGTATCGTACGAAGAAAGTTTTGACTTGAGAGAATTCTCCGTTTCATTGCTTTAATTTTATTACTTTTCATCAACACTTTTGAAGTGCGAAGGAAGATGACGATAACAATACAAGCATAGAAGAATTTAATTTCGTTCTCTAAACTATAAATAACTAAATTGCTTTTATTTTATTAGAGAGAAAACAAAAGAAAGCCAAATGAATTATTTTAGAACAAACACGAGAGAGAGAGAGAGTTAGGATCGGTTGAATTGAATTGAGTTGAGTTGAATCGTGCGGTAATGGGTTGGGTAGAATTAAAATCAATCGAGACATTAGTTTCCATTTAAACGTTTATTCGATGTTATCAAAACAAGAAGTCATTATTTCTGACATACTAAAGGAATTATCCTTTGCAAAGCGATGGATGGATGGATGGGAATACCGTTACTATAAATGCTTTTTGAGGCCTGCATTTGTTATGATTGCCACCACTGCCTTTCCAGCATAGAATTCTTTTATAAATCCTTCCCAATCAATCCCGTCTGTTCGTATGTCTGTGGAATTCACGATTGCAGGAGAACGAATAGAACTCTCGTTATGAAATTTGGCATATATCATCATATGCTAAAAGATATTGAGACTGGTTTTGGGCCAAGTTGAACCAGTGCCACACCTATCTTTTATTTCACAAAATGTTTAAAATCGAATATATCTGGATCGGCTAAAAATATTTCCACGAAATAATATCCGAAGTAGTAAAATATCATTAAAAAATTGCTTGCAAAAATATGCGTTATGTACCCACCAATCCAGAAGTCTGGGATTGTAGTAAAGTGGGCGTGGTCCCCTCACTGATTATTAAAGTTTATTAATTAATTAAGGTTATTTAAGTTATTACGGGGAATGTAAATTAATAACTTAAACAAAAACTTATTTTTCCAAAAGCAAAACGTAAATTTATAGATATATAGATTAATTAAATTTCATTATTTTCTTTAAAAATCTCGTTTATTCCTAAATGCACTAAGGAATACTTTTTAATTGCAATGAAACTGAAATAGGAATTAATTTCTATAAACGATAACTGCTTTTACTTCATTTTACTCTCCATTATACCCTACACCAAAAGGATGAATCCCCCCTCACTTTATGCATCTGTCTGTAACGCATTAAAAGAGACGTGGTAGATACAGAAAAGTATATATATTAAAGCCGAGAATCACCTCGTGAGTCGATTTAGTGATGTCCGTTCGTCCGTTTGTATGTCTGGCTGTCCGTGTGTCCGTGTGCCATCAGAAATGACGATTACAGCCCAACGAAAAGAGGAATCGACAATAATTTACACACGTTTATTCTCTGTCATAATAGTTTGTTTGGGATTGGGAATGACGAAAATCGAAAATCTGCTTTGTGAAATATAATTGTAGAACTCAATTTTTTCGTCTCTATTGGAACTTTAATCTGAGATTGTATGACCGAGATGGCAATGTTGAACATAAGTCCTTAAAAACGTGGGCATGGCCCACCACCATTGTGTAATACGATTTGTGGACATTATGGAAACAGTTGTGTTAAAGATAAGTTAAAGATGAGCTTACTAAATTAACTAAAATTAATCAAGAAAAGAGGTCTTTAATATTAAAGCTGAGTGAGGTCCACTGGTTATAGGATTTGTACAGTAGATTTCGATTACGTGTGTAGGGTATAGGGAACATCGACCAGGTCACGGTTAGCGATTTTACTTATTTCTTTCCTTTCCTAGCAAAAAATCGAGCGAGCTTTTGTTTTCTGTTTACTTACTTAGTGACGAGGTGATTAGCACGACTGACGCATGACACCGATGCGGCGGTAATCACTTCCGCCCAAGCGACGAAATAACAATTTTGTGCTTTTCACATTTTTGAGCGGCTAACTCTTTCAAATAGAAAGCAATCTTGCTTCTGCAAAATCTTGTTTTTGAATTAAATCCTCTTTATTTTACTTAGAGAATGTCTTTTGAAAACCGTCAACGGAGGGAAATCGTTCCGTTTAGGCTACCACTTCTACTGCCACGTTGCTGTTTGATTTATTCTTTATCTTCTTTATCTTATCTTTTAATTTTCTACCTCCTTTTATTTATTTCTCCTTCGTATGAAAATAATTAAAAATGTTTAATCTTTTTAGAATATGAACACACATACCAGCATTACTCACATATAGGAAGTGGAGATTTTATCAGCCGTCTCCCATAGTCCTTCTCACTTTTCCACATCTCACCCATTCTCTATATGCATCTATCTATCCATCTATCCAGATCTATCAGATTTTGCTCGCACTCAAATGAGTTTTGGACAAAGGAGTACAATGAAGAACAACAACAACAACAAATACAATAACAACAACAGCAAAAATCTAAAGTAAGCAAAGGTATCATAAGTGGAATTTTAGTTGTGTTTCTACATTTTAAAAGTGTAGAAAATTTTGATGAATTTTCTTCCTTTTTTTGTTGTTTTTTTATATTTATTATTGTTTTTGTTAGTGTTAGCTTTGTCTGTTTCCTGTTTTTTGTGTGTTGACATTTACTACTACTGACAGTTATTACTGACGATACTGCGGAAACTGACTGCATTGCTACCACTCACTTTTCCTTCTTCATCAAAATCTTTTCTGCATTTTCGATTACCGTAGAAAATGATATTTCGTGATAACGAAAAAGATCGAAAGAAATTTTCTCGTCAACGAAAACTTAAACAATTTTCTTCTTTTAATGAATTGAAACAATGCCGGGTAAAGAAGTACAGAAGGCAAATACTTAAATCAAGAAATAGCGGAGAAAGTAAACGGTTGGTTGGAGTAAAATCTGCATTGGAAAAAGAAGAGCGGAAAGGAGGACTGAACAAGTTGGTTCGATTTCTCCCCAATGGAGAGAATGAAATTGGAGCGCCAGATAGAGCTAAGGATAAAATATGTCATCTTCTGTTCATACTCACCTCACGACGTTTGGATGAGTGTGTAAATGTGTGAGTATGTGCGTGTGTGTGTCTGCCTCGATGTGTGTATGTATGAGTCTGAATGTGTATGTGTGTCTGTATATGTGTGTTTGTGGTTGTGTGTTTGTGTGTGTGTGTGCGAGTTTTTGCACATGTTCATGCGTGTGTGTGTGAGTGCGCCTATGCGTAAATACTATTGATGTGATGTGAAAACGTTTTCTTTATAGCGTTTACTCTTAAGTTTGCCCTTTTGGTTATTTCTCTGAATTTTGTTTTTAACTTTTTTGAATGCATCAACCAACAATGAAAATGTTAACAGTTTTGCAATAAATGCAAGTTACTCCCTTCGATACATACGAATAAAAATAATGTTGTTTGAAATATATAAATTTTCATTAAGTTTGAAATAAATTCAAGTTTACATATTCTTAAATTCTCGAAATTTTAAAATAAATTGAAATATGTAAATGTAATCGAGTTTTTCGAAAACAAATTTCTGAAGGACACAAGCTTGAAAAAGCATAAAAAACCAATGCTAAAAAATGAGGATACACGTAAACAACAAATACTGACATTTTTAATAAAACTGTATTTTTAATTACTTTGAATACGACCGAGTCGTTGATGAAAATACAGCAGACAGAATAAATGAAAAACCATGAAAATAGAGACGGACTAAAAAGAGGAAAATGTTTTTTTCGTAAAACTTTTTAATTGCAAAAGTTTAGCAGACGCTTTGAAAATTAATACATTTCTATCAAAGTTTTTTCTCGCAAAACGATTTTAACAGAGAAATATTTAACCAGAAACGCATAAAGATACTTGGAGTAAAAGTACAAAATGCTTCCATTCAATCCGTGTGACGAATCGTTCGTTTTGTAATGTTGCAGAGTGTTGAGTAACAAAAACAACAACAACAGCAACAACGAGAGCATCAAGCAGTATTAACGTCAACATCTTCATATTTTACTCAAACGAAAATGCCAACAAATCCAATAAATTGTCTCCTAAACTACCAAAACAAGAAAAGAAAACCGCCAAATCAAAACATTTGAGAATTTATGATTTTAGTAAAACTGAAAAGATTCATCTGCCTGTAAGTAAAGAAAACTCAGAAAAGTAAACTAGAATCGATCCTTAAGGCCTCCACTAAACAAATAAATAAATTCTTGCAGTAACTGCCTTTCAAAGGAGCTTAAAAGCAGTATTTATTCCTAAGAAAATCTCTAAAAATTGAATGACAGTAATCTCAAACCGAACCCTAAATAATAAAATTTATCTGAATAATTATCTTGTACGCAAAACTAATAATAACTTCACAAATCTTACATAAAATCTTCTTATACGACATATCGATTAACCTTCAACTCAATTGCACCCATCTGAATAGTATTGAACACTCGAATCGAACCCTTAACTCAAATTGGTCCTCCTATTGCTTATGCGGCAAATATTGACCATAAAACCATTTACGATCACCAACAAATCGACAAAGTTGGTCCACCTTACAAGCCGATATTTCACAGAAATTAATTCGCAATTATCACAGAATCAACAGCAAGCAGAGCAGAAGAAAGCAGACAAAAAGAGAAGGGGAATCAGACTAACCGACATATCATTGTGGTCTGGAAGGTCTTAGGACTGAATAGCCGTTTTCATGGCGAAATTATCCCGAAACATTGTCAATAAAAAGCAAGGAACAAAAGGGCAACAATCAGAGAATTTGCTAAAGCAACTCGGAAGAAGCTTCTGTTTGCTTTATTGCTGAATTATCATCAATCAACGGTATCTTGTTCTAATGATTGGTCGGTTTGTTGGTCCCACATGTTCATAAATTCACCGATGAATGAAAATAGTTTAAAGTCGAATCTTTGAATCATAACACCTCTATAAGGAACTATTATCTATGGGAACTATTATCTAGTGGATTTTTGTCTATTGGTGGACTTCAACAATTAAAGATATCTTTGATAGGCTTACCACTAGGCTTTATTTTACACCTCTGACCTCTGTCCTGATCATAAACATTTTTGCACTTCATGTTTTTCCTTTAAAATCACATCATATATGACTGATGAACCAATTGAATATCGTTTAAAATTCTGTATTATGTTTTGTTTTAAAATAAATCACTTTCCCGTAGGTAGTACAGACACTACTGCTTAAATTCTCCCCATTTATTACCAATCATCTGAAATTTTCCGGTTTACCGCATTTTTGAAACTATTACCGACACCATGTTATAACGCTTTGTAAATTCCCTAGAAGCCAAATAGCGAGTATCGAGATCATCATCAACGTTAACATACTGGCGAAATGAACAAAAGCCAGCACAGATTCCATAATCGCATCCTTCATCATTGCAATATCAATCGTTGTGAAAATAACGTTGAAGTTAATTAGATTGGATTATTTGTTGAAGTTAAATACACATCAAAAAACATCTGAGTAAAATGTATTTAGAAGCAGCTTTAATTAAATATTGCTATGTGATTGAACAATTTTTTGTATGAATTAAAATTTTAATAGTTTACACAATCTTTCAACGCAATTGCCTGAAGAGACAAATTTCATTTAATTTATAAATTCAAGTAAAATTGGATTTTATAAAATATTTTAGGAGATAAATATTTTCCTATATTTTCAATTATAAATTTTCAATGATAAACGAAAAGAAGTTGCTCCAAGGCAGGGATATAACATATCACTATTTTGTGGTTCCTTCACGTATTTTGTAAAGAAAGATTTACACGAGCTATAAACATATCTAAAAAATCATTTACACTTTAAATTAAAGATAACTTAAAAACTTTTGAAAATTTGTTTGACGCGATTTCCTTTTGATATAATTTAACTCAATCCTACTTGGTTCTCGTAAATTATGTATTCCTGTCGGGTTAGGATTAAGGCTAAAGTTTTATATATTCTTTTTTTTTCGATATTCTGAGACTTAAAAATGCGCATCGAAGAAAGCTACTTGGCTACAAATCAAGCTTGATAAGGTTTGACGCGAATCTCAGTTATAAAACTATTAAACTATTGTCTCTGATCAATAATTTCTTCCAGAACGCTAAGGATCTTAGGAACAGTTTCCAAATCCCAACGAACGATGGATTAAACAACTTTCAAAGGATACGCAGAACCGGCAATAGTACTTTCTTTTTTTGCAATGTGTCCTTCTAAAAATGTGTTTGTGATTAAAGACAACTTTCCTTGCCTGACTATGAAGTGGTATAATAGCAAAGTCAACATTTACATAACTAAATTAATTTCATAACAGTGCTGTCGGTTTATGCTGCAAAAGCAGCAACAGACATAATAACTATACGCGTATCTTATGTAGTAATAATTAATAAAAGACGTCTAAACAATTCTGAGTAAATGAACCTTGTTCTGCACAAAGTACGGCAAGAGCTCAGGAGCAATAGCATTGGCCAAGACAAGAAAGAATAATAGAATGGGATTAATTTAAAATAAAAAATAGGCTTGATTTTTTCAAAAAAAGCTAAGGTAAATAGCTAAGAATTACACCTAGAGGCTGCTGAACACAGCCTGATATCTTCCACAGCTGTCTTGTGCAGTTCTGGTAGGAAAGATGATAAGTATAATATTGTTCGAGTATGTATGAAAATATCTAGCTATTATGACAAGGATAATTTAATTAATATTAGTTATTAATATGACATTTTGACATTTATTGTCAAACCTTACTAAACATTTTCTTTAACAACTCAACACATTTATTCTAAGTAAATATCGCCTTTTCTATCTGCTGCGATATCTGTCGTCTTTTATTTTCTTTGCCAGATATTTTATAACTCTTTAGATTCTCTTCTTTAATCATTTGTCTTATATTTTATTGTCTCGCCTTTTCTTCTTTTCGACATTAATAAAACAAAGCACAAAAGTATTAAAACAAAATAAATAACTGATTCCTTTTTTGAACCTTCACGAAATAACGGACGGCTCCCGGAGCTGTAGTGGAGTGAAAAAACAACACTTTGCTTGACTTCGAAAATGTAGTTTTCCCTTTTGGTGTTAAATAATTTCTCATACGAACCACGTTTTGTTTACGTGATAATGGAAGCTTGAATATTTCATGAATATTTTTCATGGATATTATTTTTCTAAAGCAATGAATCATTAAACATCATTGCCATTTTTTTTTTAGAATCCTTCCATTGAATTTTAAAACTTTCAATTTTACTAGACCGGGGTAGGAGTTTAATGGCAATACCGCAAGTATTCAAAGATCATTTTTCATCCTGCTTGTCACTTTGTCCACTTTTTGTCAAATTGAAAATTATTGAATGACTCATTTACTTAAATAAATTCAATTTTTCAGACCAGACTGATTTTAAGAAAATTAATAACACTAAATAAAAATTGAATAAAAAAACCTACACGATACGATTATATCGAATAAATATTATAATATATTATTAATATAAATAAATCGTCTTGCACGATTTTTCAAAACTCAATAAAAACTGAGCATATTTCTATAGTCTAATAAATATATTGCGTCTAGTAAATATTGATATTGATATCCTGACATGGAATTAATGACCTCATGTTTTTTTATTTCAATCAAAAAGGAGACATATTCAAGGCCTTGCCTTGCATTCGCTTTATTTTATTGATGCCATTCTAACAATCGAAATTTATTTATGACTATATAAAAATATTTAATACAGTTCTGTTTAAGTGTCTGTATTTAATGTAGATTTCCATATCGAATCAATTATTGTTGTCCTTGTTATTTTTATTGTCAATGATTGTCGTAATTTGCTTAATATAAATCAAATTTTCAAATTTCCTCGTTTGTATTCGTATAAACATTTCTGCCAGTTGATAAAATACAATCATTTATTATAATTAATGATGATTTATCATTGATAATATAAAAATCAATACATACCGTACAAAGAAATAGTAACCAACATCAATAACAACAATAACAACTGCATTTACGTTGTATCAGATTATAGTGTTAATAGATATGAATATGGATATCCTCTGAATAATTATCATTATCACTGTTCAAACCAGTCTTCAATTAAATAATTTACTAAGTAAAAGAAATAATTTAACGTTTCATTTAGAGCGTAATAGAACTTTGCTAAACTTAACCACATTATTAAATTCTGAAAGTACTATAAATACCATTATTATACACAGTTTCCACTGTGTTGTATATTACAGATTTCAGTGAGATTTTAATCAAAGCTCAAACAGTAAACAAACTAAAAAATGCCGATTTCGAAATAATTTCAATGCACTCTATTTTTTACTTTTGACCTTTCTTTGTACTTTTGTTTGATTAATATAAAGGGTTTTCTAAAGGGAGCGTGTCTATGCTGACAGTCTCTAGCGGTCATTTCAAAATTTCGTCAATACCTCACACACAGCTTGTTTTATTCCATTTCAACATCGACCCGGTCGAATTGGAAAACTCTTTATAATTGCTTAATTGGTTTTACTTCGACAAGGTTATGTCTGAGCCAGAATCACAAAGGCTCGCTTGGACCTTCTGATCGGCTGAGAAAACGCTAAGGATGCAATTAAAAACAAATTAAAAGGTTTCATATTAATTTAATATTTCATTTATTTTACAAATTAATTCTGACGTTTGCTTAATAACTATAGTACATTCATCTGTTAATTTATAAGAATAAAAAATAAAAAGTTGTGGAATGAAAAATGAATTGTTGGCAATTTCGAAATATAATTAATAAATAGGGATACATTTATTTTTTCAAAGAAAAAATTTTAAATTTTAATAAAAATATAATTTTATTAGAAACATCTAAACTGGAAAACCCCCTAAAAACATTTTACCGATTTTCAATTTACGTTGGAAAAATATATATTTGCATTGAGTACCAAAAAATTTTTAAAATGTTTGGTAAAACTGGAATGTTTACGAAAAACAAAGGAAAATTAAAAAGTACAGAAAACAATTTCAATAACATCACATGCTCACTTAAAGTACTCTGTCTTGTCTCTCTGTTATTTTTTGTACCTATAGTCTCTTTATTATTTTTATCAAGTTCTTCTAAAATATATTCCTCCAACATTTTGTAAACTGTAGTCCTATGAAAGAAAAAATACACCAACACAATGAAACATAAAATACAAGAAAAATGTGGCAATTCAAAAGCAATGCCTTCAGGTCATCTAAAATATTTAACAAAAACATTTCAGGGATTTAAAAATGCAAGTTTGTTTTACATTTGAAGTTTGCTTTTCGGTCATTCTAGTGAAAATATCGAAATTCTCTATCGAGATATTGAAAACTTTGTAAATATTTCAATTCGGAAGTATTGATGATATTTACAGCATGATCATAGAGAGTAAAATAATGTTAGAAAAACAACTGCTAAAATTCACCCACGTCAGTGATCTTAACAAGCCGAACGCTGCCACGTCTCCATCATAAAAACTATATAAGGACTGGCCTAATCCATAGAAGAGGAAATATCATCATTTTTACTATGAACCAATATAGGTTTTCCAATTACTGGGGGAAATATTTTACTTATAAATTGTACTCTAAGCATTATTGGTTTTCTTAACAAAGACCGTGTACCTGATAGACCTTCATACGCGAGCCTTACTATTAACCATAATATCCATTATTTTCTATTAAAATTCTAAAGTTTCTTTGAATAAAAAAAAATAAATTAATAAATTGCTTCATTAATTAATGCCACTGTTACGCAGCATCTTCTTGCACCACCGTTTCAAGCACTCGTCAGCATATGTGTCAACCAAAGTTTTAAAGAAATAGCAAAAACTAATGGAACGTAAATAATAATTGAATCCAAATTGATACACCTCCATCTGTTCTCTTCTCCTAACCAACCCTAAGCGCAAATAACGTAGGACTTCTGAAACAAAAATATTCTTAACAAATAAAATCTGGTTATAATGTTACCAAATTAGCACCTCAACTCTTTCCCTTTTGACTCTTTTCTTTCATATTAGCTACCTCTTCAGCTGTTTTTAGGATATTCATTATTATATTTTTATCGACACAACACGAAGCCTCTTCAAATCTTATCGAGAATCTTGACTTTCCACGGATTACGTATTACGATTAGGCCACTTTTTGTGGCGATATGGTGGCACTTTCCCCTCACGCATGCTGTCAACTTCGACCATTTTGAATTTTCAGTTAATTCCTAACCGACACTTTGCGTAGACGTATTTTCTTCGTAGACGTATCTTCGATTTTTGACGATTCCTTAAAGTGAATTCCTTTTTGAACAGACCTCGTATATCCCTTAAATGATAAACCGCCAGAGTTTTCAGACATGTAATTAATATGCATTTTTACGTGTATGTGTGCGTAATTTCAGCAAGTATATCGGTCTTAAAAATAAAAAAATTAGAGCGAAGATTTTCTCAACAATGCGTTGATTGTTCGTTACGTTCTAAATGCAAATTGATCATTGGTAAACGATTCATTAAACAATAACTAAAGCGGATAATGAAACTATTCGTTTCCCTCCATTAAAATGCTTTATGTGCTTTCGGAGAGTAAGAGAAGAGAAAGGGAGAGAAAATAGCAATTAGTTCTTATATTTATAAAGAAATAACAATCTTATGAAACTCCTATGTAGGAATTAAGACTACCTCGTTAAAAGTGTCGATTACGAAAAGCGCTATCTGTGTATCTACATATACGCCTCGCTCTCTCTCTCTCCCTCTCTCTCTCTCCCTATCTATCCGAGCTTCTCTAGGTGCAGATTTCAAAGCAGTAGAGAGGAACAACTGTATTCAACCATAGAGTAAGAAATAATTTGTTGTTTCTTACTCTATGATTCAACCAATACATTGGTTTATACTGAAATGTTGTATTCAGCCGTATCTCTTTCTTTCTCTCTTTCTCTCTCTCTCTACATGTGTGTGTGCGTGCGTGGGTGTGTGCGTATGCGTATGTATTTGTGCATACATGTGCGTGTTCGCATGTGTGTGTTCGCGCGGATGTTTGCGCGTCTGTGTATGTGTGTGTATGCGCGTGTAGTTGTATGTGCTTGAGTATTTTAACTATTATTTCTAAAGCTATGACTTTCACAAAGGTTTAGTAAATGATGACAACGTTGTTAATATTATTATCATTCCGAAAATTATTATTGACACAAAATTACGCCATTGAGGGTTTAACATTTTGCAATTTTACGGTTAGTTCAAAAGTCCTTCAATGCTTTTATAAAGCATTTATAAACTAATGTACGTTTAATGCATTTACAAACCGATAGCATCATATCCTTCCTTTAATTCCAACCCAGTATTATTCACATTCAACAAAATATTTGAAAATTTGTTGATAATCTTTAACTACCCTTTTTAACATTTGTTGAAGCATCAGATTAAATAAGAATTATTTATTAATGCTTCCTTTAGAAAAACAACTTTCTTGACGGTTAAAATACAAGAAAAGGATAAAATGAATTTGAAAGGCACGATTTTTAAAACGTAGAATCAATTTTGAAATGCAAATTAGTGAAAATTGTTCAACTTTATTTTTAGTATTTGCATTAACATAAATAAATATTTCTAATAATATTATTTGTAATTTTAAAAGAGCAATGATAATTTATTACACGAAATTCTTGCAGTCAGTTCATAAAGTTTTGCATCGGTTTTTTCGTTTGTGTTCAACCGATAGCCGATAACCAGATTTTGATTTTTCAAAAGCCATTATATTTAAATGAAGCCACAATTTAGCCAAGAACATTCAATGGACCGAGCGTCGTACGCCACAAAAACGAACAACAACAAAATACAACAACTCATCCTGCAGTACAAGAAAACACAAACAGTGGACAGTGGCAAGTTGTAACCCACTAACAAACACAAAAACAAGGAAAGTATATTTTAGTTAAGCAGAACAAAAACAAATCGCGAAATAACAGCATCTGAAACAACACAAAATTCCCAATCGTTGCTACTATACCATAACGATAACAATGAACAACAACAATAGCAACAACAACAACGATAGCAGCTGAAACAACAACAACAACAATATCAGTAGAGAAGAGCAATTTCAAAAAATAAAGCAACTCTATAATGTAACCAACGCAACCAACTATTACACAAAAGCAAATTAAAAGCGAAAAATGAAGGGTTAAAATTGCTGGCGAAGCGACGACTAACCCGCAGACACCCGATCTATGGTCGGAATGGGTATTTACTACACAACGTTAGCATATTACACTAACAACAATCCTTAGCAGATTGTATTAATAACAACAACATTAATAACAATCAATTCAGCAGCAAATATAATGCATTGTGCTTTTTATTTCAATTTTATAAAGAATAGCATTTGAGGAGAAATGAAAACTAACATTTCAGGAAAAATAAACCACCATCAATTAATAAGACACGAACACAAACTGTGGAACAATTAGAAAGGCTACAAATTCAAATATCTTTAAATGGCAAATGAAATATGATTGTTTTCTGGTTTCCAAATTCACAACAGTATTATTTTGAGTGGTTCCAAAATTCTATTCTTATGCAATGGCAGAGAAATATCGACTATTATTTAAAATTTTAAAGCGTTTGAGAAAGTAAAAGCTTAAATAAAGACATAAAGCATGTATGAATCGCGTAAACATATTATTTTATTATCTCTGATTTTCGTTTAGATTAGTTATTTATGACGAATGTTTGTTTGAATGTGTTTCAACACCCTACATCCATGGCATAAATTTATATTTTAGTTACAGAAATTGGTCACAAAAAACTAATTATGATAAGTATTTAATTACACTATAGAAATTTGGTGACTGACTCTTAATTAGACGTTTCATTCAGGGGCAAGTAAGGCGCACTAAAATAATTTCTACAGTAATTTTCCTAAGGATCACTCCATATATCACATCGAACCGCAGGAGGGACAGACAGACCGTTCTTTTTTTGTACAAAAGCATTCACTAACATAGTAAATTCGGCGAGGTATCAAATCCTGGTAACAAGTTGAGAAATTAAACTTTCAGAATCCATTAATTCTGATTTCCACTGATTTTTCCCACTACTTCTGTTAAATGAAATTTTCACATGAAGCGTTAGAAGCAGAGCAATATGAATATAATCAGTATCCATCTAATGCGGATTGTAAAACATAATCATGGATAAATCTCATGAAATCAACTGCATCGCACGGAAACGTATGTTCGTATCGGTTCGTATTTATGCTCCCAAATCCAATAGATCACGGTTTCTGGAATAAATTTCGCTCACAGAATCCGTTTTTCTGTTATTTGGACCCTATCTACACACTCAAATTCATTCTCAGAACTTACATTCTTTAAAACACCATGACAATAACTTTAAACACCCTTAAGGCTCCGCATATCGAATTTTTGAAAACGTTTAAAAAGTGAGTGATTCAGGAAATGGAGATTGATATAAATATCGGAAATGCATAAAACACGCGACATGCATTTTTCGTCAAGCAGTGTGACTACTTTCCTGTTTCGTACGTGTCTGACCATCTGCCTATGCGGACGCTACTTAGCCGTTATCAATGCATTCGTGCAACATAAACGCACATTTTTGTTAATTACCGTGAAGCTGAATTTACAAGTAGTAAACAGGCCGACCCATTTATCAAAGAAGGATTATACTGCATGGATAACGTTGCCTGCCATTAACAACCAAAAGGGAAGCATTTAATTGAAAAACTGAAAAAATATGTTGCATTATTGTAATCAGTTCCAACTGAAGAGGGTGGGGTTAGGGGAAAACAAAGGAAACCACACTTGTAAGTAAACGCACGTGTAAACTCACGTTAGCTTCATGCGGCGTACTCACTGCGACACATGCTGCGATGCGTTAATGTGATTATCAACAACGTAGAGATATTATTGCGAAAATTCGAGAAAATTACTATAATTCAATAATTAAGAGAATTTATATGCGAACGTGTTTTCATCGCATTAAGACATAAACCACATTACAATTGCATTAAATGTATTAATTCTGCAAAAAAAGACCTTTTTTAAATTAATATAGAAAGTATTACGTATACATATATCGTCTCACATTATTGTAGATTAATTTCCATTTATGAGGAGTGTTCAATGTATTATCGAAATCGGGATAATTTACTAATCGCACGGGTGGATTGACTAATAAAATTATTAGCACCCCTATCTGAGGTTGTAGACATGAACATGAAATTATGTAGAGATCGGGAAAATCCACGGACTAAAAACTAGTATTACAAACTTTCCTTCATTTGTAACGCCTTAAAGAAGACATGAGAGTTATAGAAAAAAAACTAGTAAGAACGTTATCTTCGGCCTGGCCGCAGCTTATATATCCTATTCTCGAATCTCTTAATAACAACGTCCAAATAAAATATCGGCGGGTTACATAAATATATTATATATTCATATAGTGCTGAACAGAGAACATTCGTGCTAAATTTCATGGTGATATCTTTATTTGTTCTTTTGTAATCGTGATCTTTGTCCATAGATAGCGTGTCACGGCCATTTTTTGGAAAACATTTCTAATTGAGGTGTAATCGTGGCAGTTGTCTGATTTCACCCATTCTCAACACCACCAGAATATCTCTATTTTTACGCTTGTGGTCACGAATTTTAATTGTGGTAACGAATTTTAACGAATTTTTAGTGGGCGGACCACGCTCGTTTTTTATTATATTTGAGGTAGTAGACTCGGATATACAATTTCACAAAAGTGGGCGATCTGATGGGACCGGTGTCAAGGGCGCTTTTTTAAATTATGTGAGTTTACATGGGCTTGTAGTTAAACTTTCAAAATTTCACAGTGAATTCAAAGCTCTGTATTCTGATTCTGGTTCTATTAGGGCGAAAACATAGTTTTAAAAACAACAGGTATAGTTCGCCGTCTGGTAACTAGCATCATAATTATATGGAAGCATATAGAGGTATAGAAATTTTTTATATACATTCCCTGACTTTCTGAGCTAGAGTTGAAAATGAGGGTAATCGGACCTTGGACTTTTTGAATTGATAACTCCGAAAGATGAGCATTGGCCACCCACCGACGTTATTGTAATCAAGCTATGAATTAATATTACGGGCGTAGGGGTGCATAGCTTCACACCGGCCGAAGTTAGAGTTCTTATTAATTGATTTGTTTAAACTTTCCTATATTTTTTACTGTAAATCCTTTTCTAACGCTTTAGAGAGCGACAATTTTGACCGTCATTCCATTTTCATAAGAGCAAATTCCTTGATTGTATGTTCGTAATAATGTCTTCTAATCTCGTTATATTGTATTCAATTATTTTTAATGTAATTACAGGGTATTTCCTCAGGGTTTGATAGCGTAATAAAAAAAGCTCACAGCGAACAAGACTTGAAAAGTTATGTGCAAGCCAGAAGGGATCGTAAAATAAGAGAATTTTTTCAATAATATAAAATATTTCAAGAACTAATAATTTGCAAATTTAAAAAAAATTGTACTTCAATATGTGAAAAAATTTTCGATTAATTACCACCCCCTTGTTTCGATTAATTTGATTATTGTTTTGACATAATTAAAATTGACAGGAGCTGCCAAAATTTCATATGCATAACTTGGCTTAGACGGGAAACAAGAGTACATGCGTACACTTCATTCATACATAAAATTAACAGTAAGGCACACTAAGCTTTACAGAGAAATTGCACGGAGCATACAACGTTGGGATTATCAAATTTTACATAAAAATCAATTATATATTTTTTACTAACAATATGCATAACAAATATAATATTTGAAAATTTATAAACACCTTCAATCGCTTTTAGTCTTTTATCAAATAGAAATAGCTTTGGAAACCCATAAAGAAAATTTTTGAAAAAATAATTACTGCAAAGACCTCTAATTACTAATGGAGCCCTAATAAAACGCCTTAAAATGAATCGAAACGAAGAACCAAAATGCGTTTATTACCTCGACCAACGAATTTTTAATACTTTTCAATTTTATGAAAAAAATTTACATCAAAAATAAACCACTGCATTATATGTTCTATGCCCTTAACAAATTGTCCTTTGCCGCAAAAGAAGATAAATAAGTAGATGTGACCGTAGCTGAAACTGAATTTTAAAGTCGAGAATGCTGAAAGAGAAGAAGACTCACACAAGAAGAAAGAGGAGAAAACAGCAGAAAGTTTCCCCATCTCTTAATAGTTGTGTGAATGTGGCAAAAGATTTACACTTATCCCAAAACGAGTAAAATTATATTCCACCACAAAACGATGCAAAAGTAGCATAATGCAGATAAAAAACGAGACACACAGAGAAAGTAAAAAGATGACGCACAGACCGAACCTCGGGTACTCAAACACTAAATGGAGCAAAAATGACGAATACGAGATTGAATTCTCGTGAGACTAATTTTCGAGATATTAAATCTTTTATAAATTTCGTTCTGCAAACCGTCTACTTTGATTCATTTCGTGCTCTACCTTTGTCTCTTGTCGCGTTTCCGCACATAAAAATGTTGACAATCTTTGAAAATTTTTGACATGGGCATCATTAAGTTTACACATCGAAGATAAGAACAAGCCATTAAACCACACACAAACGACTATTTATCAAAAAGAAAAAGCACTCGCAGTCTGATTTATTCAGAAACGCTGGGGTCAATATTTTTTCAGTTTTACACCGAAGCTATATGATATAGTACATTAGTATCCGCTAAGGTGAACAACCTGTACATCCTTCAGTCTATTAAGTCATTTAATCCTTCCTCTAATTGAAACAAAGATCTTACTCTGGTTTACAGTTTCGACAGATTTTGCAATTTTAAAAATTTTATATTCGATACACCTTATTCGCCCTGCATACACGTACACACAGACACAAATATCCTATGCTCATATATCCTACAGCCGCAGTATAAATTTGGTTTCTTACGTATTAATAATTAATACGCTTTCAGGTATATTGTAGGGTGATAGGCAGCTATCGCTGCCACCACCCTATCGGGTGAAAAAATACCACCAAGCTATCGCTTCCACCAACAAATGGTAAAACTATATCTACGATTTCAATAATTTCATCAACGTTTTTCTCAACAAATGCTCCCTACATGGCTTTCATCAATATGAGAAGACCAAAAAATCTATAGAAGTAAGAAGCGGGTGCCTATATTACATTAAAAGAATGGCGGGGTCGTGGACTCATTTTCTCCATTTCTGCAATAAAAAACTCGTAATTAAATTTCTGCTCGTAATTTCATGCTACGCTAATGAATCAATATTTTGTTTTTTTACAATTCAATATTGTTTAGAAAGTGCAATTAAAAATATATCTATTTTAGAAAAGCATTTAGTAAGTTAGGCTAGAGTATACAATATAGTATACCTTGTTATCAAATATACAATCTTCCCTTCACAGAATTGACACATCCGTAATGCAATATCAAGAGATCCTGGATATCAAGGCAATAATGACATTTCTAAGAGTCATTACATACGTAGACATACGTAGAATTGTTTATAAAAACGCACGTGAATTTCGTATTAATCAATATTAAAGTCAATATACTCACCTACCAAACACTGCTTTTTAAGAATTGGTTTCAAAAAAACTGATACGTGTCAGAATTATCGCGTCACTAAAAAGATCACTGACGTGAGGCATCGAGACGAATCTGAAATTTTGAAAACAATAACCTTTAAAATTTTAAAAATACATTCAAATAATAGCATTTAAATCGAGTAAAATTATCTGATTTTTTTAAATGGCACGCCATCGGAAATTATTGCTATAAAATTAAACAATAAATATTCATGAATAACAAAATAGAGTACCAAAAACATTCATGTGGTCAATAATGGAATTATTTTTTGTTTTAGTTTTTGGAAAATTTAAACTTTTATACTCAGGTGCCAGAGGCAAATCCCAAACCAGACTCCAACGGAAAAGGTTGAACATTTTAAACTTGTCTTAATTTGAAATAATTTTTGGTTTAGTGTTAGTTAACAACTAAAATGTATTGCAGCCGTTGCTGTGGTAACAAATATTCAGCAAAACTTTTTTACAGATTCTATGAGTACCACGTTGGATGGATGAATCAGTTTGAGTAAAATAATGAGAGTTTTTTAGATATTCATAAACATGAATAACTGCCGGCATGTGGGAAAACGAAAGTAGATAATGTTGTAAACAATTTCAGATTATGAGCAAATTCATTTAAACAAAAAGTCCATGAAAACACGAATTTTTTAAGCAGTTAACACTTATATTGTTCCCCCTTAAGGCATTGCTTCAGAGAGACAAAAAAAAATTGTACAGAAAAACCGCATCAAAATTAGGAAACTATTAAAACTATTGGAAATCTCAGTTAGAGTTAAAAAATGTTATAGAAAATTAGATCATAAATCATAATTAATTCTCTTGTTTAATTCGCTAAAACGAACCACTGCGGACAAAAGCATTCCGTTCTGGTCATCAGTATGATTCCGATAGTTTTCCGAATATTGCAAAGTATTTTGAAATTGATCATATGTACGATTTCCTGCTTTAATGAATGTGATGTCGCAGTCTCAGATGCCTTTATACGCTCTAGAGTATACTAGAGATGCTCTATTCCTAGACCAATTATCGTTAATTGATCGAAAAGTAATCAGGTAAGGTCTTTTTATTAATTACAAAATGATAAATGCGAATCTCACAGTGGCGCATTTGCTCACAAGCATCATAACACGAATTTCGATGGCAAAGTATTGAAACTGCGTAGATAGGGCCGTCGCAAATCACTAAAACTGGAATAAGCAAAATTGCTTGTAATTAAGTTTTTTACAAACAAACTTGAATCCGTCCAATGAGAAATATATAATTCATAGAGTCGTACACAGCACAACAAACACGATTTATTATAATCCTTCGATTTAGTTTAGCAGTACCGTTCGAAGTCTTGACTCAGTACCATTATTAATTATGTTGATACTGTGCTTATTTTACTGTTAGCAACATACCCTTCTCATTTATAGCAATTTTTTCACTGACACAAAACTGATCCTTTTTCATCAAATCACCAAAATCTCCAATATCCAAAATTTGATCCAATTTGATCAAATGAAAGTCCTTGCTAAATACTATAACGTACCTATATACCTTTCTTATCGCCAACTTTATATCAAATTTATCTAATCACAAAATTCCAATCCAAACCTTCTCTAATTTGGAACACATATGCTATCAAATGAAAATTACTAAGATCTATTAATTTCTTGGACTGTTATCACAAGCATGAATTGCGAGTAACAGTTTTTTCCAAACTTGAATATCACGAGTCTATCTTACTGTTTAACTTCGGGTCAAACTTGAATATCTTCGCCACGGCTCATGTTCGATATTTCGGTCTCGACATTTCACCCTACCCGTGGCCATTTAGGTGCGTAAGTTACGCACGGTTTAATCTGTATTTTAGCGTAATGAAAAGAGTTAAAGTGCATACAATACCATTCTTCCTTCTATAGGAAACTTTACAGCTTTTTGTTACAAATTTTGTTATTTCTACACGCACAATCCTTTCCCCAATATACAAAACTGCGGCAGGTTAGGAGAAGTGGGCTTATTTTTCTTTCAAACATTTCAACACAATGTTTCATATTTACATATTTGCCTTTTATGACACATACGAATATTGCTCATTTCCATTCGTTTTCATCTCAGCAATATGCAGAACATTCTTACTACTACAGAGAATTGATCATGGGCAATAGAGCACTGAGCATCCTAATACCGTCCCTTCTACATTATCTTACTTTTTTTTGAAGCTGTATTCATTGGTATTCAATTATAATAGCGAAACTCTTAGCAAAAAAATCACACCGTTGATATATTTTCCGTTCAAATTCATATTTATTGATTCATGATTTTTTTATAGCAGCATATAGTTCCTTTTCCACTTAATATTTGAAAAAGCTAAAATTCATTTTAATTTTTTAAATGCCGATAGGGATAATGGTATTAATAATTCATTAATATAATCTAGAATAGACTGATTGATCCAGACTGTTCGAAGCAAAGCAAGTTCTGTTGGTTTCAGCTTATGCTTAACGCCATTTTTTCACACGCTCAATGTATTTGGTTTTGTTCAAAGCACGATTGCCAGCATTAGGGTCCATCATGCGACTCCAATCGGTTTGACCTACAACAAAACCAATGGCTCGCATCTTTTCCTGTTCCCGTTTTTCCTCAATATCAGCCCAACGCACCTACAAAAAATTAATTAAAGAAATAATGAGAAATAACTTAATTTTAAAATCAATGATACTTGGAAATTATTTGATCTTTAATATTAAGACAATACCCGTTTCTTTCCAGAGGAACTAGAATTAGGTAACTCCCAATCTTCCATTTGAAGATAATCTTGCATTGTGGCGGCGCTGCGCTTTATTTTACCTTTACTAACACCATCCAAGCGAGCTGATTGAAAGACAATATAAGAAAGAGAAATAAATTCATGAGTTCATCAATTAATCCGACCGGTTGAATTAAAAAATTTAAGAATTCGAAACTTACCTAGATCTTCAGAGCTGGCATCGGTTTCCCATTTGCTTTTTAGAAATCCACACTGTCGAAAATGTTTACAAAATCAAAATGATAAATTATATTGACAAATTTAGTGAGTTTTAAAAATAGAAGTCTAATTGACTTGCAAATATACAACCTTGGTTTTGCTATAAAATACAGAAAATAAACGTATTTCTTATTCATGTACGTCTAATAATGACTAAACTACTCAAAAAGTTGATTAAAGCTTTTGAGATATTTTCAAATTTAATAATGCGGTATTTGTAAGAGCTTTATTCATGATATTTGCTTTATTTTTATTATAATAATTAAGGTTATATGTTACACGAAAATGTAATATCAATAAAATTCAGATTTAAAACAATCTTCAACGAAACGCATTATAAAATATGCACATGCGTTTTCTAAACATCTCAAAAAAATAATCAATAAACAATTATCTAATTTGTATTAAATGATATAAAAGTCATTCAAGGCAAACTTCCTTCAAATTTTCTTCCTTTTTTTTTTTGGTCAATATACTTAAGAAAATGTGTCAAATAGCATATTATTAAAGTCCAAACGGATTTTTTTCTAGCCGCATTTATTATAACAATTCGTGAGCAATACACTTACAGGAGCAACCTCTGGCTCATTACTGTCTTCTTCTTCTACATCTACACATGACGAAGCATCAACACCAGTGTTGGTTTCCTTAACAGTGCTTTCATCTAGATTTACTTTATCGTCAGTGCTGCTAATAGTGGCATCGCTGGGGTGAAGAGTTTCCTGCAATAAAATAACTTTTTGCTATAAAAAACTCTAAAACATTCTATAAAACGCAGCACAAAAATATAGCCAATATTTTTTCGTATTTCGTTGTAAATTTTTAAATTTAACCACTTCAGCATGAATTTTAAAATATATACTTATATTAATAAAAAAGGTGTGTGTATAATAAAAAAGGTGTGTAAAATAATCTGATGGAGGTGCTCTTGCGTGATGCAAGCACAACTCGTAACTTTTATAAATTTTATTATAAGAGTGACGCGATAACGGTTATTCAATGAATCTTATTGTAATGTCACGAGACAGCATTTATTTTAGTGGCTTTTATTTTTCAAAGTCTTGTATAAAAGTCTTTAAATGAATTTATTTATAAAAGCCTCCAGTAAAAGATTTTGAGCTACTTTTAGATGTTGCGGATAAAACCCTTTAAATAGCTTTTATTTAAATAAATAAATAAATAAATATATATATATATATATATATATATATATATATATATATATATATATATATATATATATATATATATATATATATATATATATATATATATATATATATATATATATATATATATATATATATATATATATATATATATATATATATATATATATATATATATATATATATATATATATATATATATATATATATATATATATATATATATATATATATATATATATATATATATATATATATATATATATATATATATATATATATATATATATATATATATATATATATATATATATATATATATATATATATATATATATATATATATATATATATATATATACATATATATATATATATATATATATATATATATATATATATATATATATATATATATATATATATATATATATATATATATATATATATATATATATATATATATATATATATATATATATATATATATATATATATATATATATATATATATATATATATATATAATATATATATATATATATATATATATATATATATATATATATATATATATATATATATATATATATATATATATATATATATATATATATATATATATATATATATATATATATATATATATATATATATATATATATATATATATATATATATATATATATATATATATATATATATATATATATATATATATATATATATATATATATATATATATATATATATATATATATATATATATATATATATATATATATATATATATATATATATATATATATATATATATATATATATATATATATATATATATATATATATATATATATATATATATATATATATATATATATATATATATATATATATATATATATATATATATATATATATATATATATATATATATATATATATATATATATATATATATATATATATATATATATATATATATATATATATATATATATATATATATATATATATATATATATATAATATATATATATATATATATATATATATATATATATATATATATATATATATATATATATATATATATATATATATATATATATATATATATATATATATATATATATATATATATATATATATATATATATATATATATATATATATATATATATATATATATATATATATATATATATATATATATATATATATATATATATATATATATATATATATATATATATATATATATATATATATATATATATATATATATATATATATATATATAATATATATATATATATATATATATATATATATATATATATATATATATATATATATATATATATATATA
>OZ016501.1:25091990-25149990 GCA_963966595.1 Physocephala rufipes
ATATATATATATATATATATATATATATATATATATATATATATATATATATATATATATATATATATATATATATATATATATATATATATATATATATATATATATATATATATATATATATATATATAATATATATATATATATATATATATATATATATATATATATATATATATATATATATATATATATATATATATATATATATATATATATATAATATATATATATATATATATATATATATATATATATATATATATATATATATATATATATATATATATATATTACAAGTTTTTAAAGTTTTTAAACAGTACCATTGTACTAACTACATCTTGCATATTATCGCCCATGTTACATTGTGTAATTCGTTCTAATAAAGAAAAGTCTTTTCCATTATTAAGAAATTAGCAAAATATTCGTTATTTATTTCTAATGTACGAAGCAAAGGAATTTTAATTTCAGATTTGGCAGAAATATTCAATACGTTTCTGTATGCAATTACTCAAGTAAAGTACTATAGTGCACTCAATTGCTTCAAATTAAGATAAACCTAAAATGGATTAAGGCTGATATTAGCTGATGTATTTGATCTTTTCATATATTCTGTGATATTTTAAAGTAAAATTGATAGGATTGCTGCAATAGATTAGTAAAATAAAGACGCTGTAAGTCATAAATAAAAATATTTTCGTAAATATGAAAACCAAAATTGTTTTAACGTGCATAGCTGAAAAGATTAAGAAACCTAAATTTTCAAAAATTACCGTCACCATATCTTCGGCATCTTCCATTTCAATGACATTTTCCAAAAGTGAACCGACATCCAGCTTTATATAGTGGAATGGTGTTGGCTTGTGGGTTCTAATAATTTCCTTTATATCCTCCTCAGAACGCTTGTGTATATTGGTGCTCAGGCAAGTAGCCAAATCGCAAAGTAAATCAATTATATAAGGCTAGGACAGTTAGAAAATATGCAAAATTGTCAGATGATGGATGGAAAAATATGCAAACCGTCGGAGATGGAATGAAAAGAAAAAAAGGAAATAATTATATATTTAAGTGGTAAAAAATGAATTGGATTTGCATTTCAAAAAAAGATTCACACAACGTTACATTACACAACACTTACCACAAAGCCATTATCCTTTGCATGACAATAAAATTCATTTAGTGTTCGTAAGGAGTTATTATTGCAATCTATTATAATAAAGTCATACAACTGATCGGTTACAGTTTTCTTGAATGCCTTGATCAAACACTGCATGTAAGTGTCTTCCATATTCTTATCATATTCATAAAGCATTTCCTTTTTTGTAAGCTATGGCAATGAAGGAATACATAGAAAATAGTTTTAAACGTCCGCCAATGATACAACACTATATAGGCAAAGTATATGCTAAAATTGAACAAACCTTCCTGCCTGTTTTCGGGCATTTCTCTTCATATTCATTTTCAACTAAAAAGTAATCATCGATACTTAAGATTCTTGGATTTTGACCACCCATTTCAACTTCTTTATCTTTTATACATTTGGCCACATATGACTTCCCACTACCCGGAGGACCACGCAATATCATGCATATCCTTTTCGGACGTGTTAATCTTCCAGGCTTTAACAGTATTTCATCAATAGTAATAGTATTATTATTCTCGGTGCTGGGCAAATTCATTTGAACATGATCCATAGAAGATTTCTCCAAGTTCTCATTCACCGAGGTTGTTGAGGGAAATATGGTTGCGTGTTTGCCTGAATGATTTTGAACCTGCATATAAGGCTTATTTGAAGTATACATGGGGGGTGGCGGTGGTGGTGGTGATTGCTTTTGTCTGTTGCTTAAGTAATAGAAAAACGTAGGGTAAAAAGATTGCAAAATGTTGTTAACAATTATTTTGAATTCAAGCATTTCTCAAAAAGAATCGCAGAACACACTTACTCTTCATTGCCTGATAATTCTTTGAGATCTTTTGGTTTATTTTGTAGATGTTTTCCTTCTTTACATTCCTTTAACTTTTCTTGGTCTCGTTGTTGCCCCTTCGTTATATTTGCAAAAGACGTTGTTTGCGTATTTGAATTAATCAGAGATTGTTGCGACTGCAAATGTTTAAGCTTATAGTAAAAGGTAAACAATAACAAATAACAAATTGAGATATTAAACTCAATTTTGAAAATGTCACAAATTTATTATCTGAATTGTTCAAAACCTACCTTCCCGCCATTTTGAATTTCAGTGAAATTATTCTGCTTCTGTTGTGGTTGTTTTTGTTGCTGTTGTTGTTGCTGTTGTTGTTTTTGCTGCTGTTGTTGTTGTTGCTGTTGTTGTTGTTGTTGTTTTTGTTGTTGTTGTTGTTGTTGTTGTTTTTGTTGTTGTTGTTGCCCTTCTTTATTATTCCCGGCGATAGTTTGCTGCTGCTCCTGCTTGGGCTGTTGCCTATCACCATTTTGATTAACCGCCGATTGAGCTTCAGTATTAGGGTTCCTTGCTGATTTCTTCCTTTTCTTCTTCTTTTTTTCATTACCTGCGAGTCCTGGAATATCGTCGGTTGCCATATTTCTTTTTTGCATATTGGCATTATTCACATTCGAAGAATGCCCATAATCGAATGTTTTCATAGGCACAAAATCTTTACTAGCACTGCCAGCGGAACACCCCGCAGCTGTTGGTGGCCTATGACCGTAATCAATAACTTTAGAAGAATTCGAACAGTTCTGATAATCAATCACTTGCATCGGACGAAAAATTGCGTTGTTATCTCTATTAAAATCATTCTGTCCGGGGCTATATTCATTAATTATATCGCATAAAGGTTGGAAAATTAATTATTGTAATGCAAATCACACCGTAGAGCATAGAGTAAAAATACTCTTCTCACTTGTAGATTGAAACCTGTTATTTGTTATATTGTTACACTATTACCATAAAGCCATGGGTTCATAAGATAGGCCTTATAAATTTGATTTACTTTAGTTTATTGAAATATGCCATATATGATTATTCGAAACATATTATAACTAAGAAGAATGGACTCATGAGGATAATATCAATGTTGGCGAAAGGCAGAGAAAATCCCACATGAAAGAGTTATTGTCATAGTTTTCATGGCCAAAAACTATAATAGGCTGCTGATGAGAAATATACTTGGTTTATTAAAAAAAACAACCTTTTAAATAAAATCAACCAAGCAAGTTTTTGGAAAAAATAATGATAAGTATTCTTATATATCTATAATTTATTCCTTGTATTTTCGAAATTGATTATTGATTTATATAGGATTATCGTCATGAAGTTTTTATAACGAGATAATTTCGAAATAATCAATGATCTCGCTTTCGTTTGTTTGAATTACAAATTAACTTTAGACAGTATTCAAAAACAATTTTCGAATGTTTGAAATCGAAGATTATTTTATGTTTGTTGTAGGCATAATATTTCATGAGGAATAGTAATCAAATCAATATATGTCAGCAGTATAGTCGGGAAATACAATATTGCAAAAGACAGTATAAAAGAGTTGAGGCATGCAGAGTGCGGAATGGGTCACGAGCGAGCAGATCATTTCAGCTCGCGCTCGCTCATGAGTCAGCCAAGCAATTTGAAATAGCTCGCAGCTCACGTGCGCTAGCCAAGCAAAAATTGTTTCCGCTCACGCTCATGAGCTCTGAGCAAATCAAATAGCTCGCGCTCGCGAGCTGTGATCCGAGGAAAAACTTCAGCCAGCTCGCGCTCGTGAGCTGAGCAACATCGTCCACCTCGTAGCTCAGAGCGTGAGCTGAAAGTATGGCTCATGAGCGCTAGTGAACTGACTGAATAAATATGTATATATTGATAAGCGTTGATATGCAAAAGGTGGCTGATATTCCGCAAAAGTGGGTTGCTGGGAAGTGGGTGATGATAACCTAAGTGTTCATAAGAGTTTTTTACCCAAATTTTTTTGCTACGCCAATAGATATCAAATATAATGAATATAGTTGGAATATAGTGTGAGGTGGGCGTGGACACTAAACCATTTGTTTTTTACAAAAAAATTACTTTCCGATATTCGATAGCAAGTATCGCGAAACGGATTTAGAAGATAGTCGGAGGTGGGCGTGGACACTAAAATGAGGCGGAAGGGGCGTTTTTTACAAAAAAATTACTCTGCGCTAATCGATAGCAAATATCGCGAAACGGATTTGGTATATGGTGGGAGGTTGGCGGGGTGTTCCAAATGGGATCGTAGATGGTCACTTTTACAAAGCAATTGTTATTGTACCAACCGACACCAAACATCGCCAATCATAATAGTCGTCAAATATTCAAATATATGAGATCGAACATAAATTTACTTTTATTTTAAAATTGTTTTATTGCACCAATACATACCAATAAATATCTTAAAAGTAATCTTGAACATAAGAAAGGAAAAGAGAAGTGTGGGTGAGGATCTTCTATCATTCGTTTTATGTGATGGCCATGAGAACTGATAAAATCGCGATCTAATTCTGAACACATTCAGTGTTATTTTCTTGTTTTTTTTACATCGTTTCATGGGTAGATTTTTCAGAAAGTATATACTTTTTAATGCCTATATAAGCGAGATCTTGATGAACTCACCAAATATATCATAAATAGTTGCGGAATATCCGACTCAGTGACAGACATCAATATTATAAAAATGGTATAGCTGTAACAGCTTTCTGTGTTTGGAAAACCAAGAATTACGACCCTCTATAATCCCGTTTGGAACATTCTGCCAACATCCTACCGTGTCCCAAACTCGTTTCGCAATATTTGATATCGATTAGCGCAAAGTCCTTTTTTTTAAAACGCCCCTTACGACCATTTTCAGTGTCCACGCCCACCTCAGACCATCTTCCAAATCCGTTTCGTGATATTTTCTATCGATTAACGCAAAGTATTAACCCATTTTTAGTGTCCATACCCACCTCAGACCATCTTCCTAATTCGTTTCACGACATTTGCTATCGATTAACGCGAAGTAATTCTTTTGTAAAAAACGGCTCTCTCGTCTATCGATGTATACATATTTATTCAGTCAGGTCACGAGCGCTTATGAACTGTACTTTCAGCTCACGCTCTGAGCTGTAAGCTGGACGATGTTGCTCAGCTCATGAGCGCGAGCTGGCTGAATTTTTTCTTCGGCTCACAGCTCCCGAGCGCGAGCAGTCTGATTTGCTTACAGCTTAGTGAAAGCCTGAAAACTTATATAAATTATACAGAAATTCAGAAATTGACCTTTATTGGGGATTTAGCATAAAAGGTAGGTGTGCCACTGGACCGATATGCCCCATTTTCCCAATCCCGCACAGTCTATAATGGCGACGAATATTCATGGCAAATTCCATGTCGATATCTCCCTTCGTTCGACTGCAATCATGTCCTCCACAGACCCAGCCTTAGGAGGTTATTCTGAGCAGGAATATATGTACTTTTCTATACTTGTCACGCCTCCATTAATACGTTACAAACAAAATAAGTAAGTGAATATGAAGCAACGAATCTAACTGGAAATAGCTTAGTTACTCTTGTTCAAGTTAGTTTAACGTTAAAAGCTATTTTGTTACCGCAACACCAAACGTTATAATAGTGCTTACTTTCCGAGCAAGTAGATGCCTTCATGTGTATTACATGGACGCTTGCCGTGTTGGCTTAAGTCCATAGCGGGCCATCCCGCACGGGGTTGCAAGTACGAACTCTGTGAACGTACCTTTTTCCTCTATAGCGACAACCGAAACCCAATTCCTACGGATTGCCAAGCCATGGCGTTTGTACCTTTGGAAGCCATGTGTAAGGCATGGACATTCCACTTAAGGTATCGTCGAGGCCTATCTAAACCTCTTCCGGTCTATGGGACCCGGCACTCGGTAATAATTTATTGCATTAACACACCCGAGCTCATCCAAACTCGTACCCGCATAACTTTGGGTACAACCACAGCCACCACGAAGCTCCCGAAGGGCCTTACCCAATGACAAGCATGTGGGGCTTGGAGTTTGGTCTGTGTTATTATATATATTTTACTTGCCACCCGTGGTACCAGTTTATAGCCTTTGGTAGGCTCCGGAACTAAGGTTACCCGATCATGGCAAAAATTCCATTTGCAACCATAGTCACTGCCACTTTTGGGACCTTACACCACGGGACTGGCACCCTCCCGAGCAAGTAGAGCAGTATTCGGGGCTGGGAGTGAAAATGCTCAGCTTGCATTATTTTGGCGCAACAGAAGTAGCAAAACAAGCGCTTAAATTCACTGCTACAAAAGGGTCATACCATGTAATATGTCCTTGTCCATATTCCTTTTTTGACAGAGTATGTAGAGTATCATAGAAACACAAGTCAGTATTTTTTATAATGCTGCCATCTTTGAATGTAATATACCTAAACAAAAAGAAACACCTAATGTTCCAGGAGACATTTTGGACAATGTCCCAGGAACAATAGCAGCACATTGCTCACAACGTTAAGAAAAGGGGAAATAATACAGAAAGGCGAAATTAATATTAATGTTGCATATATTAATAAGTTATTTTAAAACTTTTTTATTGTAGTAAAATTTGAAATTAATTTAATCCCCCTATTCTGGATGAGTGACAAAACTCAACTCGACACGTGTCATTACAATGCCTTATGTCACAAATAGCTATTCCGGTTACCTGTTGCTATTTTATAGACGTCAAAATTAAACACGTGCTTATACAAGGTTCGAATCATTCCTTTTCGTCTAACTTTTCCTGTTGCTTTACAACTTTTAAATAAAAAAATGAGTGATATCTTCGCAAGTATAACTATACGAATTAGTTGAGAAGCAGCCGGAAAAATCAGGTGAGGCAAAATGAATCTAATATTGGATAAGTGTTAGCAATGTTAAGTGTTAACAAAAATTATAAAATATGTGTTATAAATGACTTGTGTCACAGCTTGCCGAATAGGGCTATAAAAATGTATTTAAAAACTTTTTTATTGTAGCGTAGAAAAGTATTTATTAACCACGTTCTTTTTTGTAATATATTTGTTCAATTAAATATTTATAAAACATTCCATACAATGAATAATCTCATACAATGAACTCGGCCAATTTATTGGCGATGATGCCCTATAACCACCAGTGATGGACGGTTACTTTAGCAAAATATGCGTCATAATTAAAGATGTTTATTAAAAACCGTTCTTCATTCATACCAGGATGATTCGTCCTGTACGATTTATTATTAAATTTGGTCAACCCCAATTGTGAAAAACCACTTGAGATAATCGATACTTTTGTAAGCAAAAAAACAGCTCTATTCTGGTGAGCTGTGACGCAAGTAATTTATACCAAAAAATTTTATAATTTTTGTCATTCAAATTTGTGATCGGTATTCTGGATAAGCGGTGACAACACGAAAACTCTTTATATTCTCCATTGCTAGTGCTTATCCAAGATTCGATATGTTCTGTCTCATCTGCTATTTCCGGCTGCTTCTCAACTTTTTCGCATAGTTATACATGGGGAGATATCACTCATTTTCGTATTTAAAAGTTGAAAAGCAACAGGAAAATTATTCTAAACTTGGATGAGCATATGTTCCATTAATTTTTGACGTTTAAAAAAATAGCGACGGGTATTTTAAAATAATCATCTTATGCATTTATGTATGAATTGCTTTATTGTATTGGTCGGATTGGCTGACCTATGAGTGTAATATAATTCAAAATGAATGCAGAAAATGTTAGAATAATGAATGCAAATATTATTTCATTGAATTTCTATCATCGCGAGTGGTTTTTTTGTTTCTCAAAACTTGAGTATTTTCTAATATATACCTTATTTTGAGATCATAACAATAAAAATGACAAATGTCAAACGGAGAGCTTCTAATTTTAACCGGATAAGTTCATGTCATTGGAATGACATGTGTCATCAATTTGAATTTTGTCACTTAACCAGAATAGGGGATAAATCTTTTTTTAATGATTTTTCAATTTATTACTCTTAATTTTACAATTATTATTGATTTTTCAATTTATGATTCTTGCACACATTCTCCTGTGAGAAAGTAAATACGCTAAATTAACTTGAGCAAGGATAACTTCATTGCTTTTCTCTTAGTTCGTTACTTTAAGTTAACGTCGTTACTTCGGGTAACGGTTAACCAAAGCAAGGTAAGTGGATACTTAGGGCTAACGAGGATTTCATTAAATGTGACAAAGTCAAAGTGGCTTTAACTTAAAACGGTAAGTTCTTAAAAATTTGATTTGTTGATGTCGAACCCTGATTTTTAGAAAATATTTTATATTATTAACAGCACAAGCTGTCGACCAATATACACATCTTACTTGTATCATATCAAGCGGACGAACAACAAATTATTATTACAAGTTTTTAACAAGTTTTTGGATTGTTAACAAAATGCTGAACCATATATATAAAATTCCGAAACGACAGTCCCGATGCGCAAAAATACCTAACCGATAAAATCTTTGTGTGACATAATTGAGACACAACCAAATCTTTATACGACAAAATTACAGAAATAATTTTCGGAACACCGCTGTCATGCCTCTTTGGAGGAATGCTATCAAGTCATAATAACTTGATAGCATAACTCAACATAATTAATATGGCCATAAGCCATAATGTAAAATACTTTTGAATACACTCTCCAAAAATTGGAATTTTTAATATACTGTTACGTTATTTGAAATTTCCCTTGTGAATATTTCAGGTTCGATCACAGTATTGTGAATAATTTAATAAAACAATTAAATTTGCTGTTACTTTTGGTCTAAGTTTATTTGTCACTTTTATTTCGAAATGTAGCACTTTCTATTTCACACCACTTCAATAATGTACTTCGCTTTGTAATCTCAAGATATGTTCACTTCAATTGCCAGATACGAATTGACAGCTGTCGCAGCTACCGCCGTATTTATACCCCGGAGCCAATAGCATTAAAGATTCTAGAATCAGTTGGCATGTTCCTAGTGTATTTGTTATGATCTCTAATGTAGTGCCGTAATTGCGTTTTCGGGCGACACGCGTCGCTTTCGCGAATGTTCGCGAAGCTGCAACACTGCCCTCCTCTTAGGTCTGGTCGTCGCGATCAGACATCATATTCCCTTGATGATATGGAGCTAGTCTCTCCAGATGGACTACTTTCTTTTTACCTTTCCTTTGTGATAAGCTTTATATTCGATACACGACATCGTTCACCCGATTTATAACTTTATAAGGTCCTTCCCACGATGTCTGCTGCTTTGGGGACATACCCTTTTTCCGTTGTTGGTTGTACAGCAGTACCATATCGCCTTCTTGGGATTCCTCCGAGTTCATGGCTCGGTCGTAACGACCCTTCATTTTATTGCTCACTAGTTTCATATGCTGTCTTCCTCATTCGTATATTTCGTTCATATCAGACTGAAGCATTTCCCAATATCAGTCTTCCTTATCAGCAAGTTTCCTGCATCTGCCAAATTTGAGGTCTAATGGTATTTCCTGACATTTCCTGAAATATGACTGACTCAAAGTTCCGTCCCTGATCGGAGTGCAGCTCAATTGGTACACCAAATCTTGTAACCCAATTTTGAACAAAAGGCTTCCGCCACAGTTTTTGCCTCTTGGTTTGGCAGGGGGTACACTTCAGGCCACTTACTGAAGTAATCCATTATGACTAACACATATTTATTCCAGGAGTCACTAAAAAAAGGTCCCGCTACATCCAATGCGATGCGTTCGAATGGTGCTCCTGTATTGTACTGCTGCAATTTGCCTTTATTTCTAGACTTCGGACCTTTAGTTTTCATACATTGGGTACAGTTTTTGATCCACTCTGCAACTGATTATTTGTAATTTGCCCAATAGAACCGCTGTTTGGTCTTCTCTAGTGTCTTTGTAACACCGAGATACCCTCTACTTACTATATACTTACTTCTATACTTGGTCTGTTGTGGAATTCCATCAATACGTCTGCTATTCTGGACCTCGGCACGACAATCAAATTGCGTGTATGTTTACCATCCTTGGTTTCCCACGTACGATGCAGTACTCCATTTATTAGCTTTAGGCTATCCTATTGCATCCAGTATGCCTTCTCTAAAGGACCTCCTGAAGCCATTTCTTCTTTTGTTGGTCTCTGGATCATTCTGGTGGTATCCATGACACTGGCTAAATTATTATCTCTGAGTTGGCAATCTCTTATGGCACCAGGTTCCCATTCTTCTTCGGGTTGCAAGTTTGTTAGTCGCATATCGACTATTCCTTCACATCTTTCAACCTTACAACAATGTTTGCACTCCAATGCACAAGAGCGCTGAGATAGTGCATCAACATTTCCATGCAGCCCTCCCTTCCGATGTTGTATTTCAGTCATAGTTTTGAAGTATTTCTATCCAGCGCGCAATCTGCGCAATCTGGAAAATGTTGTCCATAAAGATATTTGTGGAAGTGTTTGATGCATTCCACCACTTCCAAAAGTTATCGTCTGGTTACGCAATAGTTCCTTTCTGGTTTTCCGAGCACTCTGCTGTAATACCCAATTACTTTTTTCCTGGCCATTGACTATCTGTGAAAGCACACCTCTTATTCCGTGTGCGCTATCATTTGTATCCAAGACAAATTTTTCACCCGGAACTGGATATGCCAACATTGGAGCTGTACAGAGTAACTCTTTCAACCGCTTTCATCTTCTTTCTCCTTCTTCCATGTAAATTTGCAATTCCTATTTGTCAGGTTATGTAAGCTTCGGGCAACGTTGGCAAATCCAGAAGACGAAGCGTCGATAATAGGTACAAAGTCCTAGAAAACTTCGAACTTCATGAACATTTTGAAGACGAGGCCATCCTCTTACTGTTTTGATTTTATCTTCATCCGTGTGAATTCCATCTGTAGTTATTTTGTGGCCTAGGTAAGTTACTTCTTTCTTAAATAAAACGCATTTCGTTGGATTTAACCACAGGGCGGCAACGGAAATTCGACTAAAGACTTCTTCCATATTTTTGAGGTGGTCATCAAAATTCTTGTACATGGCAACGATGTCATCAAGAAACGCTAAACATCTCTTCCAATGAAGTCCCTCTAGAACGTGTTCCATCAGACGTTCAAAAGTCGCTGGCGCATTACATAATCCAAATGGCATTACGGAAAATTGCCACAATCCATCTCGTGCTAAAGGCAGTTTTCTCACGATCAGACTTCTCGATATCCACTGCCAGTACCCGCTTTGTAAGTCCAACGTTGAAAACTATTTCGCACCAGATAATGTATCCCAGATAATGTGAGTGTCATCTATTCGCGGCAGAGTATAGCTGTCCTTCATGGTGACATCATTCAATTTTTGATAGTCGATAAAAAACCGTGTACTTCAATCCTCCTTTTAAACTAACACGACCGGTGAGCTCCATGGACTTGTTGAAGGTTCAATCACTCCATCTTTTTGCATCTTTTTTATTATTTGTTCTGCCTCTTCTCGTTCTGCCAGTGAAACTCTGCGCGGAGCTTGACGAATCGGTCTTGCGTCGCCTGTTCCTATCTGATGTTGCACAACAGCAGTCCTTCCAAATTTGTATTACTGTAATTAATTATATATTATTATATGTAATTAATTATTATTAATTATATAATTATATTAATAAAAACTGTAAAATTGTAATTACTGGCAAATATGGAGCTATATTTCTCCAAATGGCGTTTTGCTTTTATTCTTTCTAACCTACTTAACTCACTCAACCAATTGTTTGCGGTGATGGGAATTTTTCTGCTTCCTTTGCAAACTCCCTTTCTGGGGAGAGTTGTCGCAATTAGTCACAGCTTCCACTGCTTGACACTGTCCTATCACCTCGCCTTGATTAAGATTGATCGGTTTTGTGAGCCCATTAACTACCCGAATAGAAATGCACTCATTATTGCTAGTTTGTACAAGTGTTCGTCCAACCAATATATCCGGCGTCGTTCTCGTTCTCTCTACTACCCACAGGTTCCACAACCTCCATATACACGTGCCCATACGATTGCTTCGAACTTTGCTAGAATCTACTGTTGGTGACTAATACTCACATTCCTTATCTGAGGCGGTTCATAGCCTGTGTTTATGGGTATCTCCACACTCTGGAATGTCAGCATTTATTCTCTCAAATTTAGGGTGATGTCATGAGCCAGCATGAAATCGACACCTACAATTACTTCATCTACTATTCCAGCCCCTAAAAAGGTGTGACACACTTCAAGCGTTCCAATCTGCACGGTACACTCCAATTTTCCATCAATATTGGCTTCTTCTCCTGTAGCTGTACATAATTTGTAACCAAACAGTGGCTCTATGTTACCTCCTACAAGATCTGATCCAATAATGGAGTGTGTTGCGCCAGTGCCCAGAGTTAAAACGAGTATCTGTCCATTCACAGCTCCATTTATCGTAAGATTATTGTTATTCCGATAAATCTGTGAAACAGAGATAGTGGGGCAATCAGTAGGTGGGACGCCCCTTGCGGCTATCCCGTTTTAGTTTAACGGTTGGTCATGCTTCGTAGCGCCACTCCCATCTCCGGCGCCTATCTTTCCCCGTTTTCATTTTCCCATCGAAATGCCTTGCACTCTCTTGCGAAGTCTCCTACCTTCCCACAATTGTAACATTTACTTCCGGAGCCTCTGATCGAATCTGTGATCATTTTCTGGATACCTCTCATGAACTTTTCCATGCATTCAATTTGGTCGAGCCCCAGTCGATGAACGCTATGTTCTGGCTTGCTTACGAGACTTTCTGTTGCTTGTGTAAAGGCATGACACTGTTTCAGCAAATTTTTTCTTTGTCTCGATATTTGCTGCGCGTCTGGTGTCCATATCCCGTATTCCTCTGACAAATGCCTCGATCTTGAACGTCTCAATCACTTCAGCTGGTGAATCGGCATAAGCCAAATGAGGGAGCCGTTCTAGGTCTGTTGCATATTCCTGCATTGACTTGTTAGCTCTTTGGCACCGATTTAATAATTCCATCCGGAAAACTTTTTTCTTATGGTCATTGTTATATGAACGGTCAAGAGTTGCCATTATTGCGTCATAGTTTTCCTTTTCATCCTCAGAAACCGTCTGTAAAATATCTGACGCAGATCCTTTGAGAGAAACCACTAAGGCTGCTACCTTATCTGCCGTGTTCCAAAAATTGGTTTGTGCTGTGGTTTCAAACTGCATCTTGAAAATTTTGAATGGTATCGTTCCGTCAAAGGTTGGAGCCTTTAACTTCGTTGAATTGATAGCTGTGATTGGCCCACTAGACGCTATTTCTCTGTCAAGACGCAAAACTTTTGATTCTAATTGCTGCAGTTGATCTTCCATTTTATCCCGTCTTTCCTGCAGGTGCGCTGAGTTCCCTTCAATCCGCAATAGCTGCTGCTGTAATTGTGAGGTGTTCGTTCTTCAATTTCTGTTGTTAGGTGTAATTTTTCGATTCCTCCATGCGTAGCGATAATTGCTGTTCCAATTCTGATGACCTCTGCGCCATTGCTGCCAGGAGCACGTTCATGTCAAACGTTTGGGCACGTTGTGGTTCTGGGAGCTGCTCTTGATGATGCACCTGTAGCATCGAGACGGAATTCATGCTCTTCTACGTTAATACCTGCGCCTCCCTTTGCCTCACGAACCGTGCTTGCAAATCTGCCTTTTTGACCTGTCACAGGCAATCTACGAGCCTCCAACTCTTCCTTTAATTCTGGAATTCTTAATTCAGCAAATTTCACCATAGTACGAAATTATTCAACAATCTCACTTCTAACACCAATTGTTACGTTATTTGAAGTTTCCCTTGTGAATATTTCAGGTTCGATCGCTGGATTGTGAATAATTTAATAAAATAATTAAATTTGCTGACTTTTGGTGTAGGTTTATTTGTCACTTTTATTTCGAAATGTAGTACTTTCTATTTCACACCACTTAAATAATGTACTTCGCTTTGTAATCTCACGATGTGTTCACTTCAATTGCCAGATACGAATTGACAGCTGTCGCAGCTACCGCCGTATTTATACCCCAGAGCCAATAGCATTTAAGGTTCTAGAATTAGCTGGCAAGTTCCTAATGTATTTGTTATGATCTCTAATGTAGTGTCGTAATTGCGTTTTCGGACGACGCACGTCGCTTTCACGAGTGTTCGCGAAACTGCAACAATACGTTACTGTGTGATTTCTCATGTTGAGGGAGGGTAATTGCAACCCTAATTCCTAACTCTTAATACGAAATGACATTTCCCACTACGTTCCGCGTAGATCGAAAATTTTTCATTTTGAAACTAAGTAAAATCGTATCGCAATTTTGCCATATCGAGATTTTGACACTTCATGATTTTAATTCTCTGCTACGCTTTCAAAAGTAAAATTTCTACTAGGGTTCGCTGAACTACCGAAAATTTTTATGAAATTAAATTGAACAGCATGATTATTGCAAAGCTAAGCGGAGCAACAGTATTATATTCTCTATAAAACTCTTTATAAATGACTTATTCTGAATATAAAATGAAAGTGCACACAATGCTCTCTGACGCAAATTATACAAATCTAGTTTAGAATAGTCAATTAAACGCCAGCTTGTACAATTGGATTTTAAAATAACAGATGAGCATCAAAAGAATTCAAATACATTTCAGATTTTTTCAATTTACAGCTCAATCTTGGCGAGCTGTGACACAAGTCACTTAAAACAAATATGTTATAATTTTTGTCATTCCAGTTTGTGATCGGTATTCTGGTAAAGCGGTGACAACCCGAAATCTCTTTATATTCACCACTGCTAATCAAGCCACTGCATAATTCTAATAAAGTCACTTATCCAAGATTCCATTTGTTCTGTCTCATTTGCTATTTTCGGCTGCCACCAACTGTTTCAAATAGTTTTACTTGGCAAGATATCAATCAAATGTAGTATTAAAAAGTTGAAAAGCAACAGGAAATGCCAGACGGGAAGGAATGATTCAAACGTTGGACAAACACGTTTTATTAATTTTGAAATATAAAAAATAACAACAGGTCCTCCTATATAAACATATTTTATATATGAATTGTTGTACTGTATTGGTTGGAATAACACACCTATGAGTGCAATATATTCCAAATTATTACATAAAAAAATTATTACATAAAATTACATAAAATAATGAATACAAGTATTATTTCATTAAGTTTCAATTATAGGTAAAAATTATAGGTAATAATAGGTTTTTTCGGTTCTATAAACTTGATTACTTTCATGTCCTGCTTTTGAGATCATAACAACTGGAATAGTTATTTGTGACACAAGTCATTGGAATGGGATGCGTCACTAAGTTGAGTTTTGTCACTCGACCAGAAAGACCAGATATTTTCAATTTAACTCCAGAATAGTACAAATTTATTTCAGAATTTAATAAATATCATTTACCCCCTTTCTGGGCGAGTGACAAACTCAACTCAGTGGCACATTCCATTCTAAAGGGTTGTGTCACAAATAGCTATTCCGCTAAAAATTTAAAAGCTCTCCGGATGACATTGGTCATTTCTACTGTTATGACAAGCACCTCAAAAGCAGGTAATAAGCAAGTAAACAAATTTTGAGAACAAAAAATCAGAACAAAAAAATATAATTTCAATGATATAATAATTATATTCATTACACCAAAACATTTTGTATTCATTTTAAATCACATTGCACTGATAGATAGGAACCAGTCCGACCAGTGCAACAACTCATGCATAAGACATGTTTATGTGAAAAGACCTGTTTCCAGTTTTCATGTGAAAACTAACAAATAATGTGCTTATCCAAGATTCGAATCATCGCTTCTCGTCTCGCCTTTCCTGTTGCCTTTAATTTTTTTAGTAAAATGGGACAACGTCGTGCCCACTAACTATGTCAAACAATTGGGACACCAGAAAATACCAGATGTGAGGGAACAAATCGGATCATGGATAACTCTAGCTGTGGAGAATATAAAAAGCTTTCTAGATGTCACTGCTTAACCAAAATACCCGTCACAAATTTGAATGACAAGAAATATAACATATTTTTTATAAGTGGCATATATATATATATATATATATATATATATATATATATATATATATATATATATATATATATATATATATATATATATATATATATATATATATATATATATATATATATATATATATATATATATATATATATATATATATATATATATATATATATATATATATATATATATATATATATATATATATATATATATATATATATATATATATATATATATATATATATATATATATATATATATATATATATATATATATATATATATATATATATATATATATATATATATATATATATATATATATATATATATATATATATATATATATATATATATATATATATATATATATATATATATATATATATATATATATATATATATATATATATATATATATATATATATATATATATATATATATATATATATATATATATATATATATATATATATATATATATATATATATATATATATATATATATATATATATATATATATATATATATATATATATATATATATATATATATATATATATATATATATATATATATATATATATATATATATATATATATATATATATATATATATATATATATATATATATATATATATATATATATATATATATATATATATATATATATATATATATATATATATATATATATATATATATATATATATATATATATATATATATATATATATATATATATATATATATATATATATATATATATATATATATATATATATATATATATATATATATATATATATATATATATATATATATATATATATATATATATATATATATATATATATATATATATATATATATATATATATATATATATATATATATATATATATATATATATATATATATATATATATATATATATATATATATATATATATATATATATATATATATATATATATATATATATATATATATATATTATATATATATATATATATATATATATATATATATATATATATATATATATATATATATATATATATATATATATATATATATATATATATATATATATATATATATATATATATATATATATATATATATATATATATATATATATATATATATATATATATATATATATATATATATATATATATATATATATATATATATATATATATATATATATATATATATATATATATATATATATATATATATATATATATATATATATATATATATATATATATATATATATATATATATATATATATATATATATATATATATATATATATATATATATATATATATATATATATATATATATATATATATATATATATATATATATATATATATATATATATATATATATATATATATATATATATATATATATATATATATATATATATATATATATATATATATATATATATATATATATATATATATATATATATATATATATATATATATATATATATATATATATATATATATATATATATATATATATATATATATATATATATATATATATATATATATATATATATATATATATATATATATATATATATATATATATATATATATATATATATATATATATATATATATATATATATATATATATATATATATATATATATATATATATATATATATATATATATATATAATATATATATATATATATATATATATATATATATATATATATATATATATATATATATATATATATATATATATATATATATATATATATATATATATATATATATATATATATATATATATATATATATATATATATATATATATATATATATATATATATATATATATATATATATATATATATATATATATATATATATATATATATATATATATATATATATATATATATATATATATATATATATATATATATATATATATATATATATATATATATATATATATATATATATATATATATATATATATATATATATATATATATATATATATATAAACTTAAATAAAAATATATATATTTTTCTTTTTAATAAAAATATAAATAAATAAATAAAAATTAAATAAAAATATATATATTTGTAAAAACTTAAATAAACGAGTTTGAAATATATTTACGTTTTTTCTGAAACCCATACCATTATTCCCAAGTGCAATTACAAAAACCCGAGATATAATTGACTATTCTAAAGAAAGTAAGATTTCTAAAAGAAACGGGCTCGATCTTTATCGGTATTACGAAACCCAATATTAAAAACCTGAAATACGGTACATCTGAATTTCAATACATCTGAAAAAAGTACGAATATAATTTAAATTGTTACAAATTTGATTGAAATAAAAATAAATTGGTGACATAATTTCATGTCTGCGTTTGCGTCTAAATAACGACTTTTTGACATAATTCATAAATACATTTTATCAAGAAACTGTCGCTAAAATTTCATTATTTTGTTCTCTTATTATGAAGACATCATAAGAGCCGCATCAATTCCAAGTTACCATAGGATATAAGCAATAATTAGTTGTCATTATTTCCTTTGCGATTCCATTCATTCCTTACGATTTATATTTATTAAATCTGCTAGCGGTATATATGATTATATATGAGTACGAGTAGATGTATGATGTTTTTAACACAGCGTCGATAATGCAAACCATCACAGAGTAGTTTAATCGTATGCGATACCAAACATTATCAAGAACGATATTGATCAATGAAAAGAAAGTAAAAGGTGCACAACGCGCATTAACAAGACAGTCGACATATTAATTACAAAAAATAAATACAGGCAAAAACTCGTGACTTTTGGATAACAAGGAGTGTATGGTACCTTAGCATAACATCTTTAAGGCCTTAATTATTGTTTTCGGTGATCCAGAGTATTTGAAAAAAATTACTCTCAATAGCAAATAACATTGTAAAAACAAGTACTGATTATTTCCGTAACGAATTCCACAAGAAAGAATTCTTTTGGAACTGAATTTGATTCTTTTCATTTTTTTCATTTAAATTAACGCTGTTAATTCCAAATTCTAAAATAATGACAATGCTTTGCGTGTAGAGGATTTTCTCATAGCTATTCATGCGTAATTAGGGATTTTGTAGTTTCGGAATTGTAATCATTAGGAACTGTCTCTCGTTTAGTTTCCTCATAAAGAATTTATTCGCCCATGAAGTCAAACACTTATCGACATTTTCACATTTCCACTTCCTTGTAATGGAGTAGAGGAAGTATTATAATCGCAAAAAGATTTCAACGTAAATCAAATTTCAACACGCAATTCAAATTTCAATGGTATTATGACCATCTCCTAATCTTTGAATTTGAACTGGTTTCTTTGTGACGTCATTCTCACATAACATAAAAACACCTAATCGTAGAAAGATGAAAAGGCGAACGTGAGATTTTTTTGAATTATTGTTCGGAACTATCGAATAAAAGCTATCGGGTTATTCGATAATTCTAAATTATTCATTTATTCGATAGTTTTTAGTAGCTCAGAATTCATAAAACGAGTGAATCTGCTTCCCAAAATTAGTAATTAGTAATTCAGAAATCGTTCAGTAAGTAAAGACCTATACGGAATTTATGAACCAAGAGAAACGAGTTAGTTTATTTATATTGTAACCGCATAAGTTTAATACGAATAGGTCGAGTGAATGAATGAATGAATGAATCGAATGAAAAAATCATTCGATAGTTAAATCCATACAGTGACTAACTATCGACAGTTGAAATCAGTCGATAGTTCTCAACACAAGTTTTAGTATCTAGTTTTGGATATCTCTTTTCGAATCTTGTCTATAACTAAAAAACGGCTCGTCAAGTTGATATTTTGTATATTAGACCGATTGAGAATCTAAAACCGTATCTGCGGTTTGGATTATAATCGGTCGTGGCCAATAGGCCTTTTACTTAAACGGTTTTGTGCAATTTTACTAACTTTACACATAATTTACACATAATTTTTTACGGGTTTACGGGTTTATTTAAAATTTTTTACTCTGCACCACCAATACAATTTAGTTCTGAATTTCTCACTTTGGTTGCAATCGATTTATCGTGACTTGACTTAGTCAAGTCCCGAACGCATCAGATTTGCAGCTTTTGTACAGGAGACGGATAAATCAGAGCAATTATTTTATGAAAGGGTAAGGCCACCTATCTTCTCATATCAGTGACTTTTTTCCACCACAGGGTGTATTTCAAGAGATATGAGATTGTTTGGGAAAATTAAATTAAATTCATATTAATTTCAATATTTTGATAATTCATCACAGAAAGTCAGTTGGAATAAAATTTTACCGATGTTATATCTTTAGAAATAATTTCGATAATTTTGTAACATCGTTATAAATTGTAAACATCATCAATAAAAATTATTGATCCCTCTATATTCGCTGTACCGTGGGTACAACGAAAAATCTGAAATACTAACGGATAAACATTTAAATAAAAACCTTAGACTAAAAATAAAGTTAATCCATTGATATTATCAATTTTATATACGTACCTATTGTTACCGCAGGCTTGACTAGAAGCGAGGTTTCTAGAGTTCTGACCGAAGTTATTCCTTGCAGTGCCACCATCGCCGCCACCAAAAGTTATATCTGGTCGATTACGCCGAAATGGATTTTCATTATTAATTCCTTTCCCATAAAAATTTTGATCAGATCGATCTTGATTGAGGCCATCATCTCCACAACCAAAGCCACCTCCTCCAAATCTGGGACCACTACCACCAAGGTTAGAACTATTTCCACCCAAATTTGAGCCAAAGTTTTGCACATTCGGCCCTCTAAAGTTTGATCCATTTGCACCAAAATTTAGCCCACCTCCACGGTTGAGTCCATTTTCTCTAAAATTAAGATCAGTCCTCCCAAAATTTGATGGTCCTCTACTAAGACCGTTGCCACCTCTGCTAAAGTTTGGCTCACTACCACCAAAACTTGTACCGAAACCGCGTGAATCTCCTTCAAGACGCGGTCCACCTCTGTTAAAATTCGACCTTTGCAAATTGTGGTCTCCTCTGTCAAAATTAGGTCCACCTCTATCGAAATTACTACCGAAAGTATCTAAGTTAGGTCTATTAAAATTATTTCCATATCCAAAATTAAGTGTTCCACTTTTTTGGTTAGATTCGAATGTACTAAAATTGGCTTCCATATTGTTGGATCCAATAGTATTGCAACCTTCTCTTCTCTGAAAATCAGATCCACATGCCGCCAAATTAGGTGCATAACTTTGACTACTAGTATTGCTTCCATATGGGTTCATAATATTGGGATCCCCTTTAAATGCGTTAGCCCTGTCAAGCGAACTACCATCAGTAGTTGGTACTTCTGTGTTTACTGACCCTTGCAATCGTAGATTTTTTTGCCTTTTTTGCCATTCGGCAAATGACATTTGATCTTCTTCCGCATTCAGATCACTTTCCCCTTGCTCGGAGTGCATATTATTTGAATCTTTCGAATTCTGTTGGACAGCCTGAATCAACGTAGGCAAGAGTTGGAGCAATTGCTCCGGTATAGGTGCATTAATCTCATCTGGTTTTTTGCCTTGGGCTCTCGCTAAAGCCTCTGAAATTAACTTTATCAAATTTGGATTACTTAAAGCGCCTGTATTATCTGCGAATTGTGACTTTTCAGGATTTGGGCCTGAATCAGTGTTTGCTGTTATTTCTTTCCGTTCATTGGCATTGCAAGAGTCATCGTTTAAAAACGATTGTTTTATATTCTTATCCAGATCTTGTGGTTTCTCCACCACAATATCAAATAATGATGGAATATCTTTTGATGTTTCGACTGCTGATGGTTTGGTAGGTCCTTTATTATTGGAAGCAAAAGCTGTTGCTTCTGAGCTTTCATTTATTGAGTTTGATTTATTGTCATCAACTAAATCGAGACCAGGAATACCATCAAATTTCTTGAAAAGACCCGACATCGGGGCATTCGTACTTCTTGTAGAAGGATCATCATCCTCGTCATCATCAAGAGCAATTATTTCAGTGGGTTCCAAAGACTTTTTAAGACCAGGCGTATCTTCTGGATTATCTTTTGAATTTTGCTCTTCAACTGCTTTAAAATCATGTGAATCTTGCTGTTCATTCGAACTCTTATTTTCCGATACTCTTCCCCTCTTATTTGGGGGCGGATTTTGTTCAGTACTCTGATTTTGAGTACTTACATTTCCGGCTTTATCGGAACATAAACTTTGAAATCCTGTGTTTGAGTTCGGTTTATGTAACCCCATATTGTGCATTCCTTGTGGGTCTAAATTTTTTTGATGCAGTTCCTGGTTATTTGTGTTTATATCTTTCATTAAGAAAACATCATCCTTCTTATATTGATCGGCTGTATTTAAAATATTTTGCTGTTCAATATTTTTACGTTCTTGGGGTTTATACGATTCCTTGGCTTGGGGATTATTAGAACCTGACTGGTTTAACTCATATCCTTGGGATCCAGAAAGAGAACAATTTTCAGGCTTTAATGCGCTATCAGAGCTTCGGTCTGCAATCACATTAGAATTGAATTCTTTAGATCGGTTTCCTTCGCCTTCATTATTCTTAATGTTTGCATAATAATTGTCTCCATTATTAGTTCCAGAAGGTGGTTGATATCCCATCCGCTCCATCTTTCGCCTTCGCATTTGATCTCGGCGTTCAATAATACGAGTCCTTTGCTTTTCAAACTCTTGCTCGTAACGTATGTACATTTCTCGATCAGGATGATTTGCATTTTCTACTTTCCATGCTTCGAATTGCATTTCCCATTGTTTGAATTGTCTGTCAAAGGCTTCTTCGTCAAGCTCATTACCTCGCTGTGGAATAGTGCATTGATTTTGACCTTGTACTGTCACTTGATTTGGCTCTTCACTCATTCCGCGATTCTGTTGTTGACTATCTCCTTGACCTGATCCTTGGTTCGGTCTTTGGTATTGTCCTTGAACGCAAACAAGATTTGGCCCTTTGACAAATCGTTTTCCTGACCAACGTTTGTTACGATCGAAATCCCTTGCATTCTCAACCATACGAGAGCCATAAACATTCCCTTGTTCTAATCTTCCAAAATCCGTTGATTGGTTGTTCTCGTTCCGTCCTCTCATATTTTCCGGCAGTCTATTATTTCTCCATTGGTTTAGATCATCCATACCAAATTTATTGTAGTTCTGGTTATTTAATCCTTGATTGCGCCCCTCCTTATTAAGCTCACTCTGATCCACCTGGGATGTACCTTGTGATTCAAGATTTGAATATGACTGCGAGTCACAGTCTTCAATTTCATCATAAGTCGCTAAGCCCGATATATCCTTGTCGCATTGATTATTGTCGCATTGGCTTTGCTTATTGCCTTTTAAATAATCATGAGATGGCTTATCGGGATTGTTATCGTTTATGTTCAGACCACATATATTTTGAGAGTCACTAACAATGGCACTTTTTTTGGGTGCATTAGGGGCAGCATTGGGTTCATTTAGCGACACAATGGGTTGGTTAGGCTTGTTATTTACATTAGATACATTGGGTGCATTCTTGTCTTGTCTAATACTTTGACTGCGATTATTATTTTCAGCTGCAGATTGCTGATTAGGTTGTCTGTCAAATCCAACCATTCCTAAACCTTTTTCACCGCGATAATTATTACCAGAATTAAAACCGCCCGGAGGCCCTAACTTACCAGAAGATTCATTATTGCCTGCAGGCGGATAATTACCTTGCACATAAGGTAAAGTCGGCTGCTGCCATTGCAAATTATGTGGTAAAGGATACTGTTGTTGCAGCTGCTGTCGAGGCACGGGATCTTGCAAGATTTGTGGTGGCTGTAGGGCAAGTCTATGTTGCTGTTGTGATTGAATCTGTGGGGGTGGTATGTACATTTGTGGCTGTCCCGAGATTTTGGTCACTGTTTGAGATGGCGGCATATACGGCATTGGCTGCGAAAACTGTGATAAAGTATTTGGGGCCGGCTGATAATTATTGGAAGCGGGTGGTGGCGGCGGTGGCTGTTGAATTGAAGTGACTTGTGGATATACGACAGGTGGGGGAATACTGGCATATGAAGTAACTGGATAATTAGAATATGATGAATAACCGGATACTGTACCGGACATAGAAGCTGCTGCCATTTCTCGTTTGTACTGTTAGATGAAAACAAATAATCGAGCAAATAAAAAAGCTTATAAATATTTTATAGAAAACCCAACGAAATATTAAAAGATATAACAATGCTCGTAATATTGCAGCGATACAATTAATGAAAGTAATTCAAGTTTTAATTATGTTATTAACGCTGTGGATTTCGTTTCTCATTTTTGTATTTTGATTAAATATAATTTTGCTCATAACCGGTTCCATTTCAAGCATAAACAAACACATAAACAAAAATTTATTCAGGAACTGGAAGCGTAATCCGTAAATCAGTTCCTGTCTATTATTAATCTTTAAACAAATCAGTTATAGCTGTCTACTTGGCTCGGTTTTAAATAAAGGTTATATTTTTGCTGAGTCGCAACAATCTACGTCATACGGCGTGAATGATTCTGCAATACTCAGTGTGTATACAAGCATTGTCGTAATAGAAATGGATTTGAGGAAATGCTGAATTAGCCTATTTGTTTAGTCTGGGTGAAGCTTAACTATTAATATAATTACCATCACTTGGTATTCTACATACTTGTTCGCCATATTGAGCGTGCCACTTTGCGTATTCCTCTTGATATGCCTGCCATTGCTGCCAGTGCTGCTGCAAAGCTGATTGCTGCTCAGGGGAGAGACCAGCATATTGTGCGGCCGAGTATTGAGTATATGGATTCACAGGATCGGTCGTTGATGCAGTAGATGCCATTGCACTGTGCCTCCCCATAGTAGTGGTCGTTGTCGTATTTGTAGTTGGCGCTGAAGGCAATACTGGAGCTATTACTGATTGTGTTGTAGGGGCAACTGGTTGCCCAGTCTGAGGTGAATTCATTGGCGGTGCATACCCCGGCAGCGGTGGACCGACCATCTGAGGTGGCGCCGCAGACGATGGTAATGGCGGAGCGCCCGATACCCAACCTGGTTGACCCCACATCTGTTATCAACGAATGGGGTGGTGATGATATATAATATTCGTGTTTTCTATATAAAATCTTTAATTAGGCCGACGGTATTATATACTCTAGCCAAATCGAAGGTTTTTAAAACCAATACACACTTTATTAGTCTTTAAAAATATTTGAAGCCATCTCTCGCGTAGATAAAAACTCTGTATATATATATTCCTATTAATAAGAAAATCGATATAAGTTCGAAATGTTGAATTTGTGGTATAGGATGGCTCATATTATTTATTTAATTTAGGCCGTGCGTCGTAGGTGATCATATAAACTCAAGACAATCGACTACGACCAAACCAATTGTTTTTTTTTGTCTCTGTAGTCGTTATTACTTTGTTATCCTTTAAATGGCAATTCAATTGATTTTTTGTATTTCCGTGTAATTCTGTCAACTCTCACAAAATAGCGATTTTCTCGTACGAGAGCCACAAATGACCATTCAAATCATATTGCCGTCAGCGAGTTAAATCTTCAATCATAAGAGGGTTCTAGTGTGGTGAAATAAAATTGTATTGATGTTAAGTAGAACTAGTAATAAAGTTAATTTCGGCCTAGCCGAAGCTTATATATCCTATTCCCGAATCTCATGATAACAACGTTCAAATAAAATGTTGGCGGCTTATTTAGATATATTATATATGTATATATAAATTATTATATTTACTTTTATAACCAGCCTGTGACGACAGAGAACATTGGTACCAAATTCCATGCTTTATTTGCTCTTTTCAACGCTCATTTTTTGTGAAACAGTTCTAACTGAGACGTGGGCGTGGCAGCTTTCTAATTTCGCCCATTCTCAACACCACCCATCCTATGATGACAGGTAATATTTGTGCCAAATTTCATGTCAATATCTTTATTTTTTTGCCTGTACGCTTGTATGAATTTTGTCTCCAGTGGGCGACCACACCCATTTTTTTGATTATATTTTCAAATTAGATAGTAGGATCGGATATACAATTTCACCTTTAAGTTCGTATTCGGAGCTGAGAAGTTGAGCTCTAAACGCGATTTAATTCACATTAAATACTAAAATTGGGCGTGGAAGTTGTCCGATTTCGCCCATTTTCAATACCAATACCAGCCTATTGTAATATGAAACATTCATACCAAATTTCATGATCATAGCTTCATTCGTTCGCTTGTAATCGTGATTTCCACAGACAGACGGACAGACAAACAGACAGACAGACAGACGGACGGACAGGGCTAAATCGACTCAGGGGATCATTCTGAGCCAGAATATATATACTTTTCTATATCTATTGTGGCCCAGATTTCTGCCAGATTGGCCACTCAAATGTTTGCAATGTAATAGCGGTCTACTACTTCTTACTGGTCTATAACATATTAATTACAATGTCGGTCGTAAAATATGCTTGGTTCTATACCCGTACATCAGTCCTTAATTCCTCACATTATGCGATCAAGTAAGAGCATTTGCGAACTGGGACGTCGCCCCGGAAATATCTACCCTCAAGCAGATGGCCTGACACAACCCCCAAAAAATCCGTTCAAAATTTTGTGAATTGCGGTCACTCCCTTATTTCTGTAATACATTGACTTTAATGATATTTTTCACTTTACCGCAAAATATTCAAAAATTTTCAAATGAAATTACAAGACGAATTGCGCTATAGAACCCATATTTCAGAAGAGGTAAATATATAAGAACAATCAATTCACCACTACAAATTGTGTTAACGTCTATTGGTCTGATTATGCTGCCTTAAGGGCTACTTTGCAGTTGTCAAAACGCTATCATTTTATGGCGTTCGTGTGTGAGTGTTGCTACAAAACGCGACACGATCCGAACTTTATCCAAAAACAAACCGATTTTGATATTCTCTCAGTCGTGCTGCCACATAGCATCTCTTCAAGAACTGATGGTGCAATGTAGCCATATCTTTAAAAAATTGTTCTTTGGCTTAATAAACGTTCAAGGGATTGCTCGTAATTGAGACTTTTACCATGAAACTCAATCTGGCACCAATTTGAACATTTTTGAAAACATTTTGCAAAAAATTTATTGTAAACGATGGAAATATTTGTTATTTGCTAATATGAATGAGGAAAAACTCATAAATCTAGTCCAAGTGAACCCGGTTCTTTACAAAAAAACGCTCCAGCGTCCGTTTCTCTTCGTTCACAACCACTCTGCGCACAGTTCTAAAAATTCCATTTAATTGCATCAGTCTATTGTTCCATACTTGGACAGTATGGTTTAGTCAAGAATTTTTTATTTCAATATTTAGTATTTTAATTAGTTTTAGAAATTATCGGATAAAAACTATCGAGTTATTCGATAGTTGTAAATTATTCATTCATTCGATAGTTTTTAGTAATCCAATAATCAATGAGTAAATCTGTCTCCCAGAATTCGTAATTACTATAAACTATCGAATAATTCGGTAAACAATCATTCAGTAGTTCTTCGCTATTTCTCCAATCGTTACTTTTTGCGTCAACGAATACTATTAAATACTTGGAGATTATGATAAAATAATTTTATTGGTTTTATATTTTATTGGAAAATATAAAATAATACTTTTATTGGTTATAAAGCAAGTATGGTATCGGGGGAAAAAGTGCGTTAAATAAGTTAATGTGTACCAATATTCCACCAATATGCGCAAAATAATTTGATAATATCTAAACCTAAATATCTGATTCATGGTAGTGACAACGCTCGCAAAATTGATAAACAAACACGAAATAGTGTTCGAATATCTCATTTCCCCTTTTTTATAAATTCCACCTGCTCAGCAAAGTTCCTGTAAGGACAGCGTAATCAGACCATATTTTACGCATTGATTTCATGGAATATTTTTTCGGTGTCGTCGATTCAAGCAGTGTCTAAATTTCATTTTTTCTGGTTTCCCATAATGTATTGTTTTGACAGTCCTTATATATTCTCATTGAAATTTCGCATCGATTTTTTATGTGTTTACGAGAGTGCACTATATGTGTGGGTTTGTATCAAGCTGTCATTGTTTGCCGCGATTTTGTATGTAAATAACAACGTGGTTCACCATCCTTTAGAAAAAGTGCTGCTACTTCTGTATTGATGGCAGAGATAAAGGGATAGGACACTCTCAATTCACCACGCGAAAAAGTGATTTGACGTCTATTTTTATGCATTGTTTACATCACGTACATTATACGCAAAATTGAGCCATATTGTTATTGTTTGGTTTCATCTAGTTTGCAGTAAAAAGCAACAACCTGATTCACCACGCATAAACAAAAGTGGGGTGATTTCTACAACGATTGTACCAAATGTTGTGTTTTAAAAGCTCGAGAGACCAAAAACAATGTCGATTTCCACGCAATTATTTCCTCATTTGACGCTGAACTATTTTTTAACAATCACGGAGTAAATTTTGTGAGAAAATTAGTCAAAATCTTCAGAAGGCTCAACCAAATTCATCAACCTTTGACCTTAAAATCAACAGCACCTTCTACTTAAAGCCCATGTTTTTGATTGTTGTTGACGCGAGTACGCATTTCCAAGGAAATAAGTACCAATTTACAGTTAAATTTGTACTATTCTGTGATTGAATATTGCAAATACATGTTTATTAGTGCGAAGTGTCCTATCTCTTTATCTATGATTGGGGGCAATTGGACACATACCAGAGATAATGAGATAGGAAACTTCGAAAAAAAAAGCAACTCTGGTAGTAGATTTGACCCAGAAATGCATTGTAGAGCTAGTGGATACGGGCGGGTATTGATGACGTTTTTACTGAGAAACTCACCTAGGATGCCCCTTATGACGTGTTTTTACCTTCTAACCTACGGAGTCCCAATGAAGTCAATCTTCCAATGAAAAATTGTGGGCTTAGACCCCATTTACATATCATTTATGCAATAATGTTGAGATTTCAACTTAGGTAAAATTTATACATAAAAACATTCCCATCCAGGTACATTTTTTGGCAAATGTGTAATTGTGAGTGTACATGGTTTTTATATGTACTTAGATTTGAAGGTATTATTTGCCTAACCAAAAAATTTAATGTCATTTGTAAGGAACCAGATGGAAAATATGTTTTATTATGGATGTTATTTTTAATCCCCGGCCTACTCCCGAGTTAACTAAGTCGTGATAACTGCGAACGAGGATAAAACAAAGAGCGAGTGTGAAGATATACACGCGTATATTACACGCGTAATATAGTTTTTCATTAGTTTTGCTTCTCTATCTCCCTGCAGAATTTTAGCCCAGAAATCATCAATGATTGGTAAAAATTCTTCCGATTGGAAAATATTTATGATTTTGTAAGAAATACCAGGTAACTGCTTATAAAAGTTCAAATATCCAGTCTTACGTGATTGAACGATAACAATCGTAAAGCATTTCGGTCTGATAAAAATCATATTGACGTTAACTATAACGGTACATATATATTTAACTTAATTTATTTCTTTTATTTTATTTATGTAACTTTATTAGGAGAATCAAACAGTGTTATTCGAGAAATCCTCTTAATATTTCTGTGAACATCTGCAACTAGGCTAAATTAAGATAACATCGAATCTAAATGTAAAAACTTTATAATGAGGCTTATTTTCGACTAGAGATTTGGCAAGTAACGATAGTATCGTTAGCAAGCGATTTGATCGCTAAATTGGTATTAGGGAAATTTTTCTAATAATATCGTTAGCACCATAAACCAGAGATAATGAGATAAGAATAGTTAATAGGATATCGTTTCCTATCTCATTATCTCTGGTTCGCAGTTATCACGACTTAGCTAATTCGGGAGTAGACAGGGGATTAAAAATAAGATTCATAATAAAATAAATTTTCCAACTGGTTTCTCACAAATTACTTCAAATTTTTTGTTAAGCAAATAATACCTTCAAATATAAGTGCATATAAAAACCATGTACACTCACAATTACACAATTCCCAAAAAATATACCTGAATGGAAATGTTTCTTTTTTGTAACTAACTTTTTTTAACTAAGTTGAAATCTCAAAATAATTGCATTAAGGATATGTCAATGGGGTCTAAGACCAACATTTTTCATTGAAAGACTGACTTCATTGGGGTCACCGTAGGTGAGTTTGAGGGTAAAAACACGTCATAGGGGTCACCGTAGGTGAATTTCTCAGTTAAAACGTAATCAATATCCGAACGTTTACATTAAACTACTATGCATTTATGCGTCAAATCTACTACCAGAGTTGCTGGTTTTTTCGAAGTTTCCTATCTCATTATCTATGATTGTAACGATTGGCTCTATTTTGATTTGTGACGATATGGTGATGGGGCTAAAATCGACCTGTTAAACAACTCGTAGTTATTTGTGAATACATGTTTTGATGTAGAAAATTGAAAGGATAAAGTCTGCTCTTCGTTCGGTAATGTACATTGATTGAAAATGATGAGGCCCACTCAAAAATTTCAAATATATGCAGTTCCCTACAACTACATAGTTTACTCTGTCTGATGGTGTCGACCATCGATAGTTCCCATGCGTTTCTAATTTTCATGGAAGAAGCATACTTTAAAGTGAAAAGCTGAAGAGACTAGATGATAGTATATAATGAAAAATATAGCGAAACAAACAAGCATCGCCGGACGAATAAACTAGTAACATCGAACCCGTCGAACAACTAAATAAAGAATCGTGGTGTGTGGAACGATGTTAGGAGATTATTAACTTATCTTGTCGAAAAATCGCCACTGACACACTACTATTAATATTGTCCATATTAATATTTACAGTGAAAGCTATTAAAATTTTAAATATTTTTATTTATTTAGTTGCAAGTAATAAATGTAGTACAAATACGACAAATATATTTTTTAAAAACGATAATCAATTTTTAAAAGCAAAATAGTACGTTTTTGGTGAGAGACGACACATAATTTGGTATCGTCTTATTTGAGACGCTTCGTCAATTATTGACTGTGAATACCAATTTCCTATGTCGTTGAACACGACGTCCGCACCATTTTACCCACCCTTGAGAGAAGGCATTGACTTTGTGAATACCATTTGTCGTCTAAAACTGACGACAACGCATAAAAGTGAATGCGGTTACCTAAACAAGTATGTCCCTGAACTTAGTACCAAATAGTGCGATGTAAAAGTTTGAGAGACCAAAAACAAAATCCAATTTCCACACAATTATCCCCGTCTTCATCGTTGAAGACGATGAATACCGCCTTCAACGATGTTGAATACCGTCCGTGCAACCGACATATCTTAATATGGTCCGTAACACCGATTTTTAAGACGATTTGAGAACGTCCAATCCTCACACCAATCATAATTTTTAAAAATGATATTCCGTATGAACTAATTTATTATCACAATCTTCAAAAATTTTTAATTTCTCAATTTATGTTGCGCGTCATCGAAATGTTTATTAACGCTTATCATCGCTGGATCTTAAAATTTTGGAAAGTATAATCCGTAATTGGTTTCATCTGAGAGAAGACAGCTTTGTCAATACGTGACTTTGGACTCCCCTTAGTCTCAAGCCAAGCTTTCCTAAGGATTAAAAGACAAAAGATTATTTTGATTGAAACGATACGCAAAATACACACACATTTCATTTACAGCGCTTTCAGAGCCCTCCAATTGACCTTTAACTGTTCCTTCAGGGGTGTTCATTACCCAACCTCGTAAACCCAACTTAGTTGCTTCACTTTCGGTAAACTTCGGGTAGAAATATTGTTAACTTGTGATAGCAAGTTGTTCAGCTGTTTAGCCTTACCTTTCTAAAAAAGACACCTATAAATGATATTATGCTTTAACGGAATTTTACCGGTATTTGGAGTAAATTTTACCTTGAACACGACCATACACTTCGAAATCACAAGCTTGCAACTTCTTCGAAGCCATTTTTGAATGAGTGTAGGATTTGCAATATTTCCGTTGTCGTTGTCGTTGCCGTCTTCCAAATTGTTTCAACACTCCTATGAGAAAAATCGATATTTTTGTCTCTGGCAAATACCCAGGCTACTCGATTCCAAATATAATCCCAAATTTGTTAGCGTAAGAAATTTAGTGTTGCCACTTGAATGAAAAGCGATTTTGTCATACACATGCGTATATTCGCTAACAGTGTTGTTTCTTTTGACGCTAGTATGTTAAGGATCTGTAGGTTTGAATATTAACGAGTCCCAGACATGTATTCGCCAGAGATAATGAAATAATAAACCCTTTTCTCAAAAAATTTGTTAAAAGAACGACAAAAGTTTAGACGGCCGAAACTCACGTACAGGACGCGTATAAGCATGCATAGTTCACTATAGTTATGTCACGTATGATATTTTATTAAATTATGTAAACAATTAATTATCTTAACAATTTTGGATATTAACTCTGGTTCTCAGTTGTGTCCTGCTGCAAATGAATTACTACCCATGGTACCCATGCTCTGGACAAAAATGCAATTCCCTCAAATCTCTGTTTAGGAGAACCACAATTTCCCAAAAATTGTGCCCTAGAGTGAACTTAGAGTGGAGGCGTTCTAATAAAATTAGGAGAGTGTACGAAGCAGATGCCTTTCGAGCATATTTGCATAGATAATTCGAGATGTAGACGAAGATTAAAGACGATGAATATACCCTCATTATACAAAATTATTACATGGAATTTTGATATTGCGTGCAGTGACTTTAATTGATTAATTTGTTAACTGTTAGTTGGTTTGTTTACAGAAATTAATTTATATATGTAATTTCTGTTTTTCCTTTATTGTATGATATTTGTAATACTATAATGTTCTGAAAATATTACTTTGAAATTTGCAATTCTTGTTAGTTTAATTGTATCCTGCACCCAAGGGTTTAGGGTATATAATGTTTGTTCCTCCATTTATAACGCACTAAAGTTGTGGCAGGCATGGAAAAGTATATATTCTGGCTCAAAACAATTTCCTGTGTCGACTTCACCCTGTCTGTCTGCCTGCCTATCTGTCTGTCTGACATATGCCTGTCTGTCTGTCTGCCTCTTGAAATCTCGATTACGAGAGAACGAAAAGAGATATGGTCATGAACTTTAGCAGAAATATTCTGTTATTGTAAGCAGGTTGGTATTGAAAATGGGAGAAATCGGATGAGAACCATTCCTACTTTTTATAATTTATATTAATATATGCACATACGAAGCACAGTTTCCACGCTTGTGGAACGAATTTTAAGACAAAATTTTATCCTGGAACTGAACCACAAATACTAAGATATTTTTCAAAAAGTGTGCGTGATCCGCGTCTCTACTATGCATAAGGATATATCCTGTGGGCGTGGGGTATTTAAGCTTCAGCCAGGCCGAGGGTTACATGTTTTAATATTTTAATAAAGGCCGCGTATATTTCTTTCACATAAACATATTTTTATTGTAAAAATAAGTACTAGAAGTTGTTTCTTTGTTTCACGTGTGCTTTTTATTTAACTCTTAAGTATAAATAAAATTTATAGGAACGTACCTTATTCAATTTTAATTTCAATAAACTTCCAGCAAGCTTTTGGACTGGTACAACTATACAGTAACTCTTTCGTAGCACTTGTAATCTTATAACATGGTAGTTGTTGGAGACAGTATCCTTCACTCAGATAATTTTCTTTTAATATACGCTATTTTATTGGGCAAGCTGCTCGGTATTAGCGACTGTTGCTGGAGCATGCGCCGCATATGCTCACCATGTTCCACTTCGTGCCTCCAACTCCTGATTTGATATGACGTTAACATAATTTATTGCACATTTTTCATGTTTACTAATAACGTTGCAACTTAATTAGCAATGTTTTCGCGTTTATGACAGAGCGATGCATAATTTTCGATTTAAGTAATAAATTTCGTATCAGAACCTATCCTACAGATAAATTGCCAATCAGCTGAGGATCTTCGCGCATTTAACCGGCGCATCTAATCGCGCAGAATATCTGCGTGTCTGACGTATTTTTTCTTTAAGGAAATTGAAATTAAATTAAAAGGTTTATATATTTATTCAAATTTGAAGCTGTGGTGGAAAATCGATGGCGAACGTGCCACAAGCGTAAACAATTGATGAAGAAACATTGATGATGAAACATAAAACAATTGATAAAGAAAACTAAAAAAGTACGAAATGGACAAAATTAACAGCATTATAATGTAAACTCACTGGAAGACATAGACGAAGACGTAGACCTACACGACATGAAGAAAAATTGGTATAATGTAACTTTTTCATGTCGTCTCGTGTGGTTTTATGAGGGGATATTTTGATATTGTTGCCACATGTGGAATATTTTTAGGGATATTCAAGAAAATATATGAAAGTACATTGTTTCAGCTTAAAATTTTAGTAAATACTTCTTATTATTGGGTATGGCAACAATAAAGTAATAAACTTTTTGACATTTCCCAAAGAATATGAAGAAGTATTGGTGCACTATAATAAAATTGTTTGCTTGTTTGTGTAGTGTTTGCAAATAAAAGTGTTTACAGTGTATTATAGAGGAAAATAGTAGAAAATTATTAGCGTCAATAACCATAAATTGTGTACAATAAAACAATTATTAATAGCATAAATAAATATTGGAATTCAAGAATGGCATTAGCAATTTTTTTTCCTTCTAAATTTATTATAATTATCACTCTTTCTTTCTTATTAATGAATACACAACCGGCAGACGCTAAAACTGGAATGAAGTAATCAGCACGAATCCATTCTGTGTTCGTCGCGTCTGACAATTATTTCGACCAAAAGTGATTTTACATTATTCGGCGATCTGCCAATCAACCCTGAATATACATAGGAAGATCCCATTTTAGACGAACTTTCGGCTTGGGAAATTTTCGTCACTTTTTCGTGTTTAGGTTATACCGATCTGTCAAACATACAAAATACATAAACAAAAATTCCAAAAATTTCCAGCTTCGTGTACGTCGTGACTTTACATTATAATGCTGTAACTCTAGTAAATATGAGTAATCTTAATGCCCCAATTATAATAATCGAGTCTGTAAATAAACTGTTTAATTAAAAATCAGAAAATATGGTATATAAGTCATCGAAGCATTTGAAATTGCAATAATATGCATGTGAATACCTAATATATTGAATTTAACTGCTATTCAGGGTAGAAAAATAAACTTATTAAAATAATTATATTGCTTGAAAGTGAAGATATAGATTATCAAGTAATTACATTAATTCACATTATTATTAATAACTGCATTAATAAATAAATTCATTTAAATATTTCTTTAATTTATTTTACCATTACTTGAATTTTTACTTGAATTACTTGAATCGAATTCAGCATAGGGCGAATTCACGAAAGCCCTTATTTGCATGGAAAAATTCCGCCGCATGCTCTTGGGGATTAAACTTTCATATCAAATACTATAAATTATTTATTAAAAAGATATATAAAATGTAACAAAAAGACTTTAATTAGAAGAAAATGATACTAAAAGCAGTCCCGTATACTTTTCCTGTCTCAGATACTTGCTGCTCAGCCGTAGAAAGGGGATTCATTACGGTTCCTTAAAGGGTTCAAAAAAACTTCAAATCGCAAAAAGTTTTAATGGGATATATTTTAGGGAAGAATTAACAGTCCCGTGAATCAAATAAAGTATAATTGGTTGAAATCGACACGTTGAGAATTTTTTATGAACGTTTGAATATACGCAATACTGATGCTTAAGGCTTCAAAAGAAGGAACCATAAAAAAATTATTTCTTTAATAATTATTTATCAATTATAACAGAAACACCCATAAACCGTTGAGTATTAATAAGAAAAGTTTATAACATATGGAGAGAAAAGTAGATATACATGTATAGTCATCTATATATCAAACGTATATTGTCCATGTATTATAGAAATAGCAAATAAATAATACCTATCAAAGTTACGTACAATTTTATAGATACAATAAAACATTTTGTAGAGGTTATATACATACTTTTTTAAATACAAGATAGATATACCCTTCTCACATATTGATTGATTTATTAATGATGTATTGCACCATTAATACCGTTGCTTAATTTTCTAGCATTTGTTAAATTCTTTGCTGCGCTTATAGTATTACGCATAAGCATTGCTACCGTCATTGGACCAACACCACCAGGCACGGGTGTTATAAAACCAGCCACTTTAGAGACTTCTGTAAATAAAGATTAATATAAAAACAAATTTAATAATTTTAACAAATTCTCTACTAATATAATATTAAACTTAATGTCGCGCGTCAAAATGTTTACTTTAAAATTGCTTAATTATTAATAATGTATTAATAATGCTTACCATCAAAATCGACATCGCCAACTAATTTTGATTTCCCGGTCACCGGATCATTAACTCGCGTAATGCCCACATCAATAACACATGCACCAGGTTTAACCATATCTTTAGTAATTAAACCAGGCACACCTGTCGCCGTTACAATGATATCAGCCAGTTGACAATACCTAGCCAATTCTGAAGGTGGCGTAAAACGATGACAGATTGTTACTGTGGCATCCATGGCTTCAGTTTCGTTACGTCCATCTGCATGCAATAACATAGCCATTGGCATACCGACATTTTTCGAACGTCCTACGACGACAGCATTTTTACCGAAAGTAGTAATACCGGTACGACGAAGAAGTTCCATAACACCTAAAGGTGTAGCCGGTATCATTGATTTTATATCAAGACACAAACGTCCAATATTGATTTCACTGAAGCCGTCGACATCCTTCTCAAATGCTACAGCGTTACAAATACGCCTTTCGTTCATATGAGCAGGAACGGGCAATTGAACCAATATACCATGAATCTCATTATCACAATTTAATTTTTCAATCAATTCCAGTAATTCTGCCTCGCTAGTACCGCTAGGTAATTTTTTCGTTTCACTCAAGAGACCAATTTCCTGTGCGGCTTCCATCTTTTTCCGTACGTAGGTACGACTGGCAACATCATCGCCTACCAGAATAGCTGTAAGACGCGGTGCTGGAAAACCCTGCGCAACCATACATTCAATTTCTTTGCGAAGCTCACAACGAATTTGTGCTGCAATCGCTTTTCCATCTATTATTTGCGCCATAGTTCTGCAAAAATGATAAAATATAATGTACGATTAATCATTTAAAAAAAAGATCTCCTTTTAAATTATTATTCATTTATATATCTCACATTCCAATAATCCCGACAAGATAATTTGAATAATGAAACAGAAGATTCGCTTCTGATGTAACGAATTTCATTCAGTCAAAAAGTTATTATTAAATGTAATCCTCTCTTTTGTTATTTTTCGTATAACTCAGCAGTTGTAATCGACATCGTTCGTATTATTAGAAACATACACCAGTTTATATAAAGTACAAAAACAACACATACATTTATAATTTTTAATAATAATCGATTTAACCAGATCGTCATGGGGGAAACCCGCTTACGGAATAATCATTGTTCTGACAAACATTTCGAACCATTTTTACAATTCATAGAATTCCACAAATCTAAAAGCGCAACTAAATTTAGATAGAGCTGTTCTTATAATGTATAACTTCTCTTATGACTCGACTTGAATAAAATTTAATTACGAGTAATGAACTAAAAAACAATTCTCGTGGGAGATTGACTTCACACATTGGCTTATTACGTGTCTGATGACGGGTATGTACAAAACATTTTGTATGACTTTCAAGTCCACGACTTTGTATGACTTTCAAGAATTACTAATTCAAGCCTACAAATACTTTAAACTACATTTTCAAGCCTTTTACACACAAAACTTTGATTTGTGGCCAAACTATGCTCACTTTTATGTAGTTAAATTTTTCGTAGACATAAATACAATTTTTATTATAATTTGCTCCATACCATGTATTAATAAGCCCTGAGAATTTCGCATTAGTTTAAAAAATCAGACACTGCACTGATGTTTTTCTCCACTCATAACACGGATAGTCAGATGAACCGAAAACATATATGCAAAACTTCATAGCTATAACTCATGCCCACGGGAGTTGTGATCATAGTTATCAGTAAGCTGTCTGCGTTCATCCTCGACAGAATTCTTTTTGCGATAGATAGTGAACTCAACTTTTTAAGATCTCGTTTTAAATTCACTCTACATGCTGGGAATTACACATCACATTCAAATAGATACAGGACTTGAGTCGGAACATATGAACTTTTCCATGTCGTCTTTATAGAAATATGAACGAAAACAGAAAATGATCGCAGTTCATTCTCCTTAACTGCGACCAGCCAGCCAGGCAGTCAGTTGCGACAGTGCGAATTTTCGAGAAGTCAAATCCGTGTTTCGATCATGTGCAATTTTTCTATTTTTTGTCAATTTTAAACAACGAACAAAACAGCAGTATACATGGTTTTGCGCCTCGAAGTTTTTAACATGCTTTGTGTAGCTCTCTGCGAGAAACTATTATAAGCCACTGACGATGAGAAAATTATGGTTGATCTGAAAAAATACTTACGTATGCAAACACCCATCAGGTCAAATAGATATAAACTGCACTACTCAATGTTAGAAAGTAACTCGTTCGTTCTGCATGCAAAGTCTGCAAATCTTTACCTTACTATGGATGTAATCTTTACAAAGAAATGCACACATCATTTGCAAAAAAATATTTATCAATTTGTGTGATTGGTTATATATTTATGTTTTGAATTGTATTAATTTAATCAACGCGCAATTAAATTATAAATTTGTAATTTGTTTGCTATGCTTTTTTTATGTAATGTATTATTCTACAAATAAAATTAGAAAATTAAACAAATATTTTATTATTTCCGTAGTAAATCATTTCGCACATTGGCTTGAGCCATTACTTATTGATAATGCTGTTTCTTCATCGACCTGTTGCAAAGCATCGATGAAAGCTTCGTATCCGATACTACCAACGTTGGCTCGCACATAGGAAAGCATAGTTGATGCATTACTCCATAAACATAACAAATGTTGCATTTTTAAAAGTTTTGCTAATTTTCTCCAGCGTCCTTGGCAATCTATCCTTCGAGTTAAGAGTTCCATTTTATACGGATCCTCAAGTAAATTATGCAATTTTCCGTTATCATTGCAACATATTTCACCTTCACCATCGGACTGGAATTCTTCCTCTTCGACCTTTATGTTGGACAACTCAGTATCCATGTCTGTTTGCTCAGTATTCACTTCTTCGTCTTCATCTTCAGTATTAGATGACGATGAGGTAATATCCTCCTCTTTAATAAGCAATGATGATTCTGTAACATCAATGTCTGAAGTGTTTTCATGCTCCAATAGGTCTAAGATTACTTTTCTCGATTCGGCATCGAGAGTTTTAGTCAACTCTATTGCCGTTCGTCCAGCCGAATTTTGGCATTCTAGATTAACAATTTGCAATTTTAAGAGTAGTTTAACCAGCTCAACATTCTTATGGAGGACGGCAGTGTGAAGCACATTGTTACCGTCCATTGTATTGCGGACCAATGCCGCATCCTTATCATATTGTAAGAACTTTTGAATTAAGTCCAGTGAATTATTGCGTACTGCTAAATGAATTATCGAAAGTCCTGCATCGTTTGTCAGTTTAAGATTAATGGAATGTATTTGTTCCATTTTTGGCAGCATCATATAGTTCAAGAAACTATTAATGCAAAGCTTACTCTGCTCTTGTACAGCAATATGCAAAGCCGTGTTGCCGGAGCGGTCTTGAAGATTAGGATCGCAGCCAAGCATTAGTAGAGGTCGAATAAAATGTGGTTTATGGTGTAAGCATGCAATGTGCAAGCAACTTTCACCATTTGAGTTAACAGACTTATTGAGAATATGGCCCAAATTAAAATACTTTAATATCTCGCAAATCTTAATACCGTCATTTACTTTATCCATCATGATAATTTCATGCATAATTGAATCGAAGTCATCATTTTTATCTCTATAATCTAGAAATACATCAGTTATGCGTTTAGCATAATCACCAAGAGCTTCTTTGTCATTAGTTTTAAGTGAAACGGCTTCCTGATAAATACTCACAAACATTTCTAAGTATTTATTAGGTGTCTTTGACAAAGTCTGTAGCAGTAATTTTCGTTTCTTCTCATCACTCATTCTTTTATCGAGTAAAACTGTTCCAGCAGCTGCACTAGAATTTGATGATACACCATCATGTTCGAGCATTAGATCTTCCATGGCTTCAACTGGACAAATACTTAAAAGCTCGTCAGAATCATGATAAATTATTTTACGGAATTCTTCGCTATTCAGCAACCAGTCTTTATTGTATTCTTCGCTAATTGTTGGTCGTGTATTTTCGCGATGCGTGTTTTGGAATGAAATGGGTGGATGCATCCCTATCGTTTGCTCTTGTACGGGTTTTGGTAATTCTACCGAACTTGTTGAATTCGAATTTGAGTTGCCGGACCCACTAAGTGTTGTTGACGAACAGGTCCGTCTGCGTTTACGTGAAACCACCGCATTACGTGGTTTATAACGAAACGATACCGGTGGATAGCTGCGCTCATCATCTGAAGGCCGCAACAGTTCTATGAAAACATCAACAGGCTTGTCAATATCTTTGTTATTGTAGGGTGGTGTAGTGCACACAATGGCATACTGATGATGTACATCGGACTGACGAAATTTTCCAAAGGCTTCCCAAATAATTTCTTCATCGTCATTAATTTCATAAAAACGTACTTTGATATTTTTCTTGCTAACTTTCTCTACCAGTAAGATAAGGTCGTCACCTCCAACGACACTACCTGTAGCAATGCTTAAACGACAAATACGCAGCTCGCCAGTTTGTGCAGATTTGCGGTTGTTTATAGTATGTGTATATACGGGATCAGCAATACGAGTCCACGATTTATCATCTTCAATTTTAAATGCTTCGAAACATAAACGCACCTACAAAAAATGCGAATATTTCAAGTGAATTATAGTTAACTCCTTCTTTACGAATGTCTTACTTGATTCAGATTCATAGTTTTGGCTTCCTTTTCCGTCTCTTTATGAAGTAATTGCTCTTCCCGGGTTGATAACTCTGATCGACCCAATTTAAAGATTAATCGGTTCCTCTTTTTCTTTAGCAATTCATCGTAGATAAACTTTTTAGCAGTATGTATAATGCCCATATTCTGAAACTGAGCCACATAGCCCTTCTCAGGAGATACGTGCAGTTGATGAGGATCGCATATATCGATATCATCCTTTCGGACAATTAATTGATGGGAATGAGGACTTTCAATATCATTTTGGAATACGCTGCACAGTATCATAGCATTTCCCGCGAAACCTTCCAACTGTACTTCAGGAAATGTTTTCGGTGTACGTTTCGAGTTAACACCATGCAACGATCCATGCGTGCCATGCATTTCGGACTTATAACGAAAACGGAACTTATCTGTTGGCTGTTCCAGAATCCGAAGTTTAGCCGAATATTCAGATTTAAGATTTATAGAATTGGATGCATGTACAGTTTCATTCAGTGATGATATCGGCGAAGCCGGATCAGAATTTAGCATGACGCTACTAAAACTACCAACAACTGGATTGTGATTCGTAACTGCGTGACTGTAATTCATGGTGTTATAACTGTAATTTACGGAGGAAAAGGGAGAGGACGCATTTTGCGATGCCGCACATTTGGTTATGTGTTCTTGAGAGAGCTGCAGCTGCTGTTGTTGTTGCTGTAAAAAATTTGAAGGCAAAACTAATAAACTGGAAAATTCATTTTGCAACGCCGTTGCAGGAGACACTGCCGGCGACGGCGGCAGCGAAAATATTGACGTAACAGATGTCGGCCGACTATCTGCCACGCCATGACCCGACGAAACGGTCGAGTATCCACTCGCCGTGCTTTCACTGAAAGAGTCACTGACACAACGCACTTTCTTGTGTGTATCCATATCGTAAATGTCATTAATCATTTTTTGGTTAACATAGAACACTTGTAAGTTTAATTTTTCTAATATGTATAATAGCAAAGAATTTCTTAGTGATTTCTTAGATAACTATATTACAAAATTATACATTTTCTCTCGTTGTTAAATAAAACACAATTTTTGCATCATTCACTTCCATGAATTGTTCATTAAATTGTTTTACGCACCACACAATCGATTCGAGCGAAATGTGATCGAAAAACGCCAAGCTTTTACGTCGCAAAAATCGGGTTTTCCCCTTGACTGAAAATAAACCTTTACAGCGCGGTTAGAAGGGTTACACTTGCTGGGTGACTCAATGCAATCCACACCTCTTCGTAAAAATGAACAGGTTTTTACATTTCTAAATTTACGTTTCAATTAGTCGCTTCCTCGTGTAGTGCCAATCATTCAGCAGTAAGCAAAATATTTGGAATTCGGTATGAATTAATTATTTGCATTGCAATTACAATACTATTTGTGAAATATGGTCAACCGTACTCTATTCTCACTGATTTCCTAAATGACTGAAGAAAACGGTAACGTCCTATATCCTCGAGTGTTCTGCATTTACTGTATTTTGAAATATTTAAAACATGTCTACAATCTGATAAGACTTGCGAAAGCTCTATTTCAATAATTGCACTAAAAGGTTTGTTTCTTTTTTGCTTATCTGAATATTAACACAGATATTGTATGATTAAAAGGGGAGTATCCCAAATGGCGTACTGCTATTTAGTATTGAAAAATTAATGATTCATAAAAACACAACTTTTCCAGACATTCTCCCCAATCATTCTGAAATAATTATGCAGCGATTTATATGATGAATGCAATTCCATCTGTTTCGTTTCCTATATTTATATTACTTTAATTTTTGTAAAATAAAAATTCAGGTAAGGGTATAGAATTTGTCGTATATCTGACTACATTACTATCAGAAATTGGAAGTAAAGAAATCCGCCCAACAATAATCATACCCTGTATCCGCCTTTGCGTAACATATTTACAGAAGGAAACGTCAAAACGTTGCAGAGTGCAAAACTGGCAGACAGAGATGACTCGCTCATATCCCGCCAAAGATGAACAGCTGTTTATTGATGAACCGGGGTTACGGATCATTAAAAACGGTAGGGATTTTCGTAAATGATTTAACAACGAAAAAGCAATAAAATTTATCTTTGTGCGACAGATTTGCGTTCATGAGTTGTCTCAAAATTCTAAAATTGGCAAAATTTACTTAACATATTTCAAAAATAATGTCGTATTTCAACATTCAGGAGTATTTTGATTGTGGCGCCAGTTTTGACGCGAGTTACACAGTTCATTAAAAACAGCTAATATAGAATTGCTCTATATAATTACGTATTGATATAAAGTTAAGGCCTGATTAGTCTGACGTGTTGGTAGGTTTTGTTAGGTGGAAGCTGTCAAAAAGCCTATCTACCTTATGGGATCCTGTGTATTTGATTATACAAACGTGCACGCAGTAAAGAAGAAGAAGAATATCAAATTCATTTTAATATTTTCGCGTTTCGCAAACGAGTTCCACGTTTGGAAGCCAAAAAATCAGACCCACGGTTGCTTATATCGACATTATTTATTATTAAAAGTACGGGGAATGGCCACTTGGTTGTACGGCTTTTTATATTTCCGGGGATTTGTTAAGGTTTGACTTAGTTGCTTTGTGATTTTGTTGAAGTGAGGTTGTGTTACTGCGTGCTAAAAAGTTGTTTTTTCTCTAACTTATCATTTGAGAAGGCTTCTCCAAATAGGGTCTGATTAAAGACAGCAACATATCATACACCGGACGCGTCATTCTCGTATGTATAAAAAATTGATCTTCATCACCACACTTTATTTTCATGAATACCCTTCTAAAGTATCCATGGACCACACGATCAGTATTTATAGGGCGGAAGCGCCATCGCCTTCTTGCTCTGCGATTGAGCCACTCAGAGCAGAGAGTAACAATTAATAAAAATTCCAAGTCCTCCATTTCTTTTTCCATTAAACGATCCATTTTATAAATATCGCAAATAAAAAATCGCAAATAAAATTGAATTGCGTTGAGACAGCTGTTTGTGTAACAATAACAATGTTAAAGAAGAGGCTGTATAAATTCTATAAGCCTTGTTTTAATTGTTAAAAAAATTAAGTCGAAGGAAATAATTTATTTTGTACCTTTTTAAATATTATTAATGTTAAAAATAATTGCATTATTTCCACAACAAATGTAATTTAATATATGTATATAATTAAAAGCCTTTAAAATTTATGCAAATAATTTTTGGAAATAAGAATTATACGCAGCCCTAATAATTCCCAATTTTAAACAGTCTGGCAGCGTCTTGTACTGCATTTCGACAATATACTCAAACAACTTCCACGTAACAAAACCTACCAACACGTCAGACTAATCAGGCCTTTAACCGCAATTTGATAGACATTCTCAAGAAATATGTACCCGCGTCAAAAGCAATGGAAAGCATGGATTTCGAGATTTGTGCGATTTTAATTTTAGACCCCAACCGGTTTGGTGAATATGGTCGGATCTACTGAATATTGTTGTAATAGTTAAGTAATGAAAAGAAATATATTTGAAAACTCTCTCAAGCTTTTGAATGTATAGTTGGTATTGAATTGAGTTGCAATAATTGTAGAAATCACACCACTTTTCTTTATGTGCAGTGAGATACGTTGTTATATGCTACATACCCAAAGACATCACACGAATAACGACGTGATATAAGGCTCGCACACGTGTACACGATGCAAAAAATGCATGAAAAATAGACCTTAATTCACTTTTTGGCTTAGTGAAATGAAATTTTATCTCTGGTCCACGGCCTAAAAACAACTTTGTAGCGATAGCCTGCGCAAATGTTTATACTAATTATTTCTTACCAGCAAGAAACAAACTTTAAAAAAACACATGTGTTGCCAGTAGACTGAATCATATTCATCGAAGTTTTTGCCGATTAAAATTAAAAGCGCCCAAACGATAAAGATTTTTTCTGATTTTTTTCTCTTGTAGGTTGTTATTATAAACGGAAGTAACCTGGAATTTTTGAGGAGTCCGCCCAAAATTTTTTTAATATTTAAAAAAAAATGTCAGCAATTTTTGTTCCTAACGGCAAAATATAACGGTAAAAAATCAAAACATCGTGCGTTAGACCATATTCCATACTTGTTCCTAACCAGGCGAACTATGCAGATCCTCATATTTATCCGCAACAGCTCTGTGTACAGTTGGATTATTGTCCAGAAAGTTGCATTATTGTCTTGTTCCATACTTGGAAAGTATTATTCTATTAAGACACAAATATCTAGTATTTTAATCCAAAAATATTATTTTCGTAACCACAAATGCACAGACATGGGCCACAATGAAATAAAAGAAGTGTACTGAGTCGATAATCAGCAAAAATTCCATATATTTAAGCTGTGGTTCGTGAAAAACCCATGAAATTAAAGTTAAGTACCCTTAAGTTATCATAACCCTTAAGTTATGAAACGATCTATTAACAAGATATGTTGAAGTATAAGGATGGAAGAACAAACATACCTACATTTTATATAATGGACGTATGGAACAGTTTTTCTTATGAGTTTGATGTTTAGTGTTACCCAAAATAATTTTATAATTCCAAAACCAAAATTTTACTTTCATGATGGTGGCAATGTGGTGCAAGTATGGAATACGGCCCGGGTTCTGATTTTTATGATTTTTCTCCACCCCTCTATTTCGCCATTTAAATCAAAATAAATTGAAAACTTCTATGACCTTGGCGTTGTGGAAATGGAAATGTTCAGTAACATATTTATGTCCAGAGTTTGGGCCTTTAGTTTCTCACAAAACTATAAACATTTGGCAATTCATTCCACCATTGTAGTCCGTGATTGTGCTGTGTCGCTAACATGTTTATTCTTACCGCAATCATATATTTCATTACTGTACAGATACTGTAACAGATGACAAAATACTATATTACAAATAATTCGTGAAATTTGTAAGGTTATCGATGTGTAAAAAATGAAGACCTTTTGCGGTCTTCATCTTTTGAATGATTAATTTGTTAGTACAAATCAGGGACACTGATCCCTGTAGCGAGCTTTTGATATCGTTTCGTGAAATTCAGTATATACTTTTTACTGCATAAATAAGCGTGACCTTGAAGAACTCAGCAAACAGATCATAATTGCGGAATATTCGACTCAGTAACAGGCATCAATATTATGAGAGTTAAAAGCAATTTCTTTGTAAACGCTTCCCTCCTTTTTTAGTGTCCACGACCACCTCAGAACCGCTTCCAAATCCGTCTCGTGATATTTGTTATCCATTAGCGCAAAGTAATTTTTTGTAAAAAAAGCCCCTTCCTCCCCATTTTAGTGTGCATGCCCACCTCCCACCATATTCCAAATCTGTTTCATTACATTTGATATATACTGGTGCAATAAAAAAATTTGGGTAAAGAACCCTCTTGTGAACACGTAGGTTATCACCACCCACTTCCCAGCAGCCCACCTTAATCGCATTGCTATTTTGCATATTAACGCTTATCAGTATATACATCTTTATTCAGTTCGCTCACGAACGCTCATGAGCTGTGAACTGGACGATGTAGCTCAGCTCACGAGCGCGAGCTGGCTGATGTTGTCCTTCGGCTCACCGCTCACGAGCGCGAGCTATCTGATTTGCTCATGAGCGCGGCTCGCGCTCGCGCTTGTGAGCTGAACAGCTCATGAGTGAGCAATTCCGCATTCTGCCTATATCCTTATCTGTGACCGCGGTCGTAATGAGGACAATTTGTAACAGATATAAGGAGATAGCACACTCACAATTCGACGCTTCAGAAGTATACGTGAGATTTAGAATTGTTGTTTTTATTTCTGCTGCAAACAATATTTTTTATTTTTGTAACTGAAGAGAGGACTGTATTAAGAGAAGGTGCGGTCGGGAATATGAACCAATCCATGTACTGGATTATTGAAAACATTAATCCATTGAAAACATATGTAAAATGTAGAGCATACATATGACATGATTGGGAAAACAATAATTCAAATTGTAAGCATTATGAAGATTCGTATTTTCCTAAATTATCTGTTGACACTTCGAAGTGCCCACTCCTTGCTTCGAGACCCACAGGCTTAGAACGTATGAATTTCGCAAGGAAGTACGAGATTTTTACAAGAGTGTTATGCCCTTAAAATATAAGACGAAGACGAAGACATTTTTCCGCCTCTCTTGTGGTGTCCTAAGTTTCAACTCAATTTGCTAACGTATAGATAAGCAACAGATAAAAATATGGCCGCTAGCGCCTCCGACGAAATAAACAATTTTTGTTAGTGGCTTTCAATACATTTCAGGCGATAATGTAAGCAATCGATAAAATGGCAGGCGAAATATATGATAAAACCAAAAATGTTTCGTCAGGCCAATTTTTATACATGTGTATACAACATTACTAAAGCTATCGAATACTATCGAATACTTTACTAAATCTATCGAATAAATAGAATGGTTAAATTATTCGATAATTTCTGGTAATTACTAATTCCGAGTCAGTTTTATTCGTTTAATGGTTTCTGAATGACTAAGAACTGCCGGAAAAAACCATCGAATACATGATTAATTTTACAACTAATTTTATTTGATTAATTTACAACTACCGAATAACTAGATTGCCTTTGTTCGATAGTTCCTAACACTAGCAGCGAGCCAATGGAAAATGCAACCATAGTAGCAGAAGCCAGACGTAGGACAACTAAAGTTCTATATTTCACCGTGCGTTTTTCTTCGAAGTCGGTGCTTTTTTCTTCGAAGCCGGCATAAGCGATTCATTTCGTATTCATCTTACATTTTAAGGTCATTAATGAATTGTATACACGTGTATGCACTCCACACCAGAAATTCTCACCAATTATATGCATTATTATATATGCGTTATTCTGTAAACTCACATGATGCGTTCACATTCATCACAGCAAAAACTATGAATTCTGTATAGAATAGAATCTAACTGAACGCAGGATGTGAGTTTACAGAATAACCTGATTAGTTCTCCGCGAATATTCGCACGATTCTGTGACGTCAAATTTTTATGGAAAATATATAGCGAGTCTCTCGCATCGCACGTCGAGATGTTCTGTGGAGACAGTAATGCTAGAAATAGATAGAAAACCGCTCGCGATCTCGGTCGCGGCGATTTCAAAACAACGGTGTCATGTGAATTAAGAAAGATCAAATATTCGCGCTCCCTCTGTCGAGGTGATTAAAAAACTACAAAAATTTCTTTTCAGTCGTGTCACTGATTTTGTTCTGCTTTTCTACTGAAATTGAAGACATGCTTTCCTGGTTTAACACAGTCATAGGAGCTCGATGTAGCTACAATTCTAAGCGGTCGAATTTACATAGGCCCTTTTGGGAAACGACAAAACAATAAAGGACCTTATGATGTAGAACGAAACGAATGCAAATACTGCGACGCTGGTTTTGTCAAGACTATCGAAATTTTTGTATTATGAAAACTTTCATAATCTTCCTTAGATAAAGTCTGTTTTCTGTTAGTCATCCGTTTATTTGCACACAACAAAAGCATCCTGCACGCTAGACGACGTCTTGAGTGTTGCTGACAGATATAAAGTGACAGGACACATCGAATGAAATGAAGTTCGAATTAACTGAACTGAATGGCACAAATTTAGCTGGAATTTGGTACTTATTTCTTAGGAAACGCATCCTCGCGTCAACATCAATCAAGAACATGGGCTTCGAGTAGGTGCCTTGGATTTTAAGCGACAAAGGTTTGGTGGATATGGTAGTCTTCTGACAATTCTGATTAAAAAACCAGTTCAACGAAAAATAGTTAATTGTGTGATAATTGGATGTTGTTTTTTGTCTCTTACGCTTTTAATAGTACAATATTTGGTGTCGAATTGTGGAATTTACTGCTCTAAAAAACACCGTTGCAATCATGGCAGAACAAACTTATATTTATGTGCGGTGAAACATGTTTTTTTCAAGAAACTAGATGAGAGCAAACAATAACTACAATATGACACAAGTTCACGAATAGTGTACGTGATGTAAACAATGCATGAAGGAATGATTTCGTTTCGTGTTACATTATAAGGTCCAAAATTTACTTTCGTCACTACGATTATCCGCTCGTAGACGATTGAATTATTATTTAATGACAGCATATTAAAGTAACCGATCCTTCATTCATTGTGTTTGCTCATGAGTCGGTCAAATCTGTACTTTTTAACAAGTCAATGCATCCATTGCTAATTTTTCTTTAACTTTTCGCCTTTCTCATGAAGTTACCCGTTCAGTAGCCTTTAAGATTTTTCAAATTTTGATAATTTCGTTAATTTCTAAAGCTATCATAATCGCTAAAGTTCGTCAGCTCTCATCTGCTACACTTCTAGATCTAAGTAAACCTAGCTGCTATGATTGTATTCAACCAGTATGGGGTTACAAAAATGTTGTCGCTTTATAGCCTTTAACTTGTAGAAATTTGACATATCGGCGCTTCCGAAATCACAAGATTTGCTGTTTCTGGCACAATGTGCGAAACCTTAGATATCAATAATCAAACGTCGTCCATGAGAATATCAAAGGGAAGTTCGTTTGAGATTCAACGATGACCGCCAAGTTGATTCCTTTTGCAGGATTGAAGCGGACATTCTCGTATTATTGAATGAAACTATCTAAATTTTAATTAATTTAAATCAAAATTACCAACCTTCTGCTGTGGAAGTATTTCTTTATTTGGAATATGTGAAGAATTGTGTTTTGTGGATACAATGGCTGAATTATCTTAAAAACCGACGGATACATTTTTTATCACAGAAGAATGGTACTCTAGAGAAAGTCAATAAACTGGAGAGAAGAGAATTAAAAAATACCTTTGCCATAGGCGCCTCTTTTTACGTCAACATACGCAACCAACAGCCACGTGCTTACACACCATAGATAATTTGAGCCTTTGAAAATGATCTGGGGGTTTTCTAATTACTTTTAACTAGCTTTTATTTGTCATTATCATTTATCATGGGATGATGTTATCACAATAAAATAAATATAAAAACACAAAACTTAACTGTATATATTCAGTACTTACATTTGTAAATTTTATCTTGCTAGCAAAAGAACGACCACCTGCAGAGTTGCGCACATTTGACTTCGAAGCAGTGTTGCCGACTTGAAATTGTTTTAGTGGATAAATTAATTCATGTACACTGGAAATAACAGATGTGCTACAATCAAACTATTTAAGAAATTTTTGTTTCAAATATTAAACAATTCAAGCAAAAATTACCACGAAAATAATATATTTTATAATTTGAAAATAGAAATGAAAATGATAGTTATGAAAAGGTAATTGACAACACTGATCAACGGGTATGAACCGACTATCGCAAGCCAAAAATCGAGTTGCGTTTTCTACTGAAACAAAAAACTTATTAATACTGCTAAAGTGAACGATAAGAAATTCTTGGCCTAAAAAATTCCACGACGAAAGTTAATGTAAAAATATCTTTATATAAATGAATCCTTGCGATTCGTTGACCTTATATATATATATATATATATATATATACAATTCCCATAATTTAGTAAAAAATAAGGAAATAAATAGTAATTTAGTTTATTGAAAATATTGATTATATATTTTAGTTCAGTACGTATTGATAAGCACAAGCACTGTGGGAAAATAACACATTATATGTGATGTTTATTGTTTTTAACTAAATAATAAAAAAATAAATGATGATTTAAGGTAAAGGCAATAATATAGATTGTTTTTGTTTTTGTTTTGAACTCACATCTTAAACTGCGAGATGGTTTAACTTCATGGTAAATTTGAGCAAAGGTAAAAAATTACACGCTTTTTGTAAAATTATACAGCCAACATTTTACAAACTCTAAACTTGTTGTTTGTTATCTCGTGTGTCTCGCCCTCATGTCAAGGATTTGTTGATGTGCCTTCCAAGAGTATGTAGCTACTCCAACTAAGTAGATTACTATTTTAAGCATTAATGAAACGTAAGGGCAACCAGGTATGAAATATTCATTAATATTTCCTTAGTTACTTTTAAAGTCAAATTTAATATGTATTCCAATATTGAAACAGTGAAATAGTGATTTTTTAAATGTTATCTTAATGTTTTAAATACCTAAAAGGCGTGGATAATGAAAATTTTGGGAAATATGAATAACTCGCCACCCATCAGATGTATGAAGGAAGAGCGTAAAATATACACACAGTAGGCACGCACTTTGCTGTAAACACACAGAATTTTGGTGCATAATATCCGGGCGATCAGCTTGATTTTTCAAACACGAGCTCTCATTGATCATTCAATAAAAACAAATATAAGGGCAATGACACATACTAGAAATGCTGTAAACAAATAGAAATTCGGTGCGAATTCCTATCTGAACTGTCAAAAGAATGTGCTCAAATGACGAAAACAAGAAGAGTAACGACACATACTAGAAAATAAAACATTTTCTAATTGTTTTGTTGTCGTCGACGCAAACAGCGCCATTTAATTTTTCTCGTTCCCCATTAGTGTGTGTTCTCTTGACAGTTTTATTTGAATTTTCTCATCGAATATTCACACCGAATTTCTATATGTTTATAACAAAAATGAAACATTTTTAATTTATAGTTGTCGATGCAAGCAGCGATAAACTTATAGCTCTTCCTCGTCCCCAGCTAGAGCCTAGACTATCTTAAGAAACTGGCTGAACGATTGCATTCATTTTGCTGATTCTCGCTAAATGAGAAGGCGGCAATTGTTCAGCTGTTCTTAAAAACTTGTTGAAATTGTAACGAGTAGCTCTGCATGGTTGTTCGAATTTTATAAAATGCTTCGATTGTTTCAATGAAATTCAGTTCAAATTGTTTTAATCAAATTTGGTCAGTTGGGACTACACATTTGAGGCAATTTTACACAATCACATCTTATTTGACGTTTTCGCTCAAATATGTTACGGAGCTACTCGTCCATTTAGGGTTTTATGTTCTATAAAGATTTGTAGTGAAGATACATAATTCAAAAGAATTATATGAGATAATATCCTTTAATGAGATGTCTTTGTTTAGAGATTAACATAGTTTTCTCGCTCTGTGTAAACACCTTTAATAAGTAGCTCCTGCACGGAATGACAAAGGCACGTAATAGTCAGTGTGCATTTTCACTTGTGTTTGCATGGTAAGAATGCCCCGCCGCCTTTTGATAATTAGAAAATTGACCATAGTTGCGCGCCATATTTGTAAAAATGTTGCTTAAAGAATTATAAATCACATTCATCAACGATGCAGACCGTCTTAATAGTTACGCGAAGAGTAAAAAATTTCGCCGAAACATTGTCAATAAAATATAATTTGATAGATAACTGTGTTCATATGTAAATAGAGCTAATAGGAAGTAAAAATTGTGTGGGGTACCTAATGGCTCATTGAAATCATTCAATTGAAAAATTTAAATAAACGTCAACGTAAGAACAGAACAGCGAAAGAAAGAAGTGATGGAATTAACGAATGGCGAGTCGCGTCCCTTCTTCAACGGAGAAAATATGGAAAATTCGAATGGGCGAACAATAAAATATTGAAAGAAAAATTAAAAAACGTGCTTAGTTCGTATTATTTGCGAATGAATTAGATTATAACAATAATTAATATTCTCGAAGAATAAAGTGAAGAATAAAAGAAGGAAAAAACGTAGCAAAAACAAATTTTCTTCTACATAAATTTTCATGTGTAGAGAGCAATTACTGAAAATAGGTTGAAAAATATGTCTTTGGACGGAGCAAAATTGATTTGCCTTGATGAAGAAGGTAATCAGGGCGAGATTATTTTGGCGAAGGGCCGCAAATTTACAATTGGCTACTATATGTCCTGCGACCACATTATAGATGAAGATGACAATGCCAAGGGAGTACATTGTGAAATCAATAGCGATGCTTTCGGTAGGGTGAGTACTAGACGCTGATGCCGCTAATTTCATGTTTTTAGTCAGATTCTTTAAAAACGCGTTCCTGATTTAGGTAACGATACATAATTTGTCTGAGGATCATCCAATAAATTTGAACGGTAACGTAGTGCAAGTAAAGCGTCCTCTATTGAATGGAAATAAAATCAAAATTTTGGGGAAAAATTATGTTTGGAGTTTTCCTAAAGTCAGTAGCCCCGATGTGGAAATTGCGGATAAGGAATCTACATCGACGCCAGGAAACAAAGGCCTTAAAGCAGAACAACCCCCGAATTCCTGTCCGAGTTTAAAAGTATACTTTTATATTCTAGCAGAGTTCCTTTCAATAAATTTTTATTTTCAATCCTTTATAGTTACATCGTGATATACAGCGGCGACTCACTGTACACAGGTAGGTGCATACGTGTATACATCTATATATTCCTGACAGCATAATGTTATATGTGTTCCTTTTCAAACTATTAACATTTATTTTTGTATATAAAGATTTTGGGATAAATATAGGAAAATTTTTAAGTTTGAATATTTACTGTCTGTTCTCTCGATCTGTACAAATTTGCTATTTGAAATTTGTCCCAATGACCTTGAGATAGTACTAGTTTTTGTTGATTATCTTCCCGATAAGATAGAGAGAGGTGGAAAAAATGTTCATACAACTTTTGTAGAATGAAGTTTTAGTGTTTAGTTTTTGTGTCTTGAAAGAACAGAACTTGACATTTTTGTCATTCGTTCTTTCAAATAGTAATGGGCGCATATGTATTTGTGATTAAAAAAATTGAAACAAAATAAGGCTCCTCCGAAAAGGGCTTTTCTTTTGTCGCGCATTACAAAAATTATCGGCGTTACAAAAAAAAACCACAAACTACCATCCTCGTTTAGGAATGTTGTACGTAAAGCTGGCAACACTGCAAAAAACTAATAAGTTGTTTGAATATTGAAAAAACGAAACAAAAAATTGTAAACAATATTGAAAATAAATAACGGGTAATTCCATTAAAAGAGCGGTAAAACGGTAAAGGGCGGTAAGATAAAGATACCCGTAGTAGTTCAAATGTTAATGAAAATTAGTGTGGTTTGGTGGCTGAGTCTTTCGGATGGAAATAACAATCCTTGTTGGATTGTCGAATTAGATTGACGAGTATTTGGTTTGTCTACTTCAAACAGTGGAAACTTTGGAAACTTGCAAAGCCAGGAAATGAAGAATAGACAATATCGATGGTGAACTCCGTGATTCAGGTTCTTACGAAGATGATCTTCCGATTCCAAAATTTATGAAATCTAAAAAATATGGGGCTCAATTTTATAACAGATTTCTTTTATTCCGTTTTTTATATTTTATATAAAAACTAAATTAATATGTTAATTTAATTGCTCGCAACATTGTTGCGCTTATGAAATGGATCGTATCATATCAACATCATATCAAATGGTGGTGTATCATATCAAATGGATCGCATCGTATCCATATCAACGATGTTCTGCATTAATCTGTTCTGGTACCAAACTTAATTGTCCATATCAGTGGCAATCTGATCAATGAATGATGGTCAACTTTAAAACCAAACAAAAATTTATTAAGGTTTTTTATTTAACGAATCAGAATTCACATAGAAATGATCGTAAATTGTTTATCAACCCATCACTGAATTGATTCTATATAGCCGGAAAAATGTAATGATGCGATGTAAAATGCGTTCGGAGTTATTCCTAGTTATTTTATAAATTTTTTTATCATTAAATAACCTTGTTCGGTAACGCGTATTTAATTCATATATTTATTGTTATTGTAGGAAATAAGATTGCGTAATGATACTTGCTATATCACAAAATAGAGATCATTTCTTTTTGTCTAAATGTATTTCTTGCTAACTTCAAAATCTTTGATAATGAAATTATAAATTATAACATATTTATCAGTAACGATATTTATGTAATTAATAATATTGAATTTGTTTAGTTTTTCATATTCCATACGAGCTGACGAGTGTGCAACAATTACAGAGAAGTGTAATACCAATCGGGGCTCTCTGGGATCTTCACAAATTTCGGAAACTGATTGTGTTCCGGTAAAGCGAAATATTTCTTCGCTTGAACCAACCATGGAAGAAGTAGGAAATGAAGAGAGATCTATGACACCAGAACCCGGAGGCAGATCCCTGCTCATAGATCTTGGAGATACTCCGAAAATTAATTTAATAAATTGTACAATAAACAAAGAAAACGTTTGTGATACTGGAAAAGTTAAAAATTTATTATCATGTTGCCGCTCCGACATTGTTGTCACATCATTTTCTCCACGTCAGACAGGCGTATGTGTTGAGAAGTCCTTTGCGACTGTTTTAAAACCAAACACTTCACATAGCGTTTACAGTACTCCTATGACTTCGTCTCATGGGAAGACCAATGATCAGAGTTTGAATTTCATAGATTTTTCAACATCGGCTACCACATCCAAGAAGCTTAATTCCTCAATGCATCTCATAGATTTAACCACACCTGGAAGAACAAAACTATCAGTCACCACGGATTCCCCTCTCGATAGAGCACACAGTTTCAGTTCTCTGAAAAATCGAACGCCGGCGATTAATATAAAAATTAACGAGAGCGGAATTAGTCCCATGGATACACCGGATGTGAAAACAGTAAGATCGTCGGGATCTGTTATAAGCGTTAATTCTACAGATGTCTCAAGTGTGGTTGAAGTATCGGATAGCCTTTCGCCCTCGTGCTCAGGTGCTGCTGCTTCACCAGCTTCGGGTACTTCTGCGGCAACCACTTGCAATATCACTCCGAGAAAAATGTTTAGCAATAAAGCTCTAACACCGAAACGTACTCCACAATCACTTATAAAACGAGCTTTGTTGACTAGCGCCAAAAAGCGAGGCATCACCCCCGAAGGCCATATAGCCAATGCTGCTCGAAGTACGACGAATATAACGCCAAGTCATAGCAACTCATGTATGGCTTCTGCTCCCAGCCCAGAAAGAATGCAGTTTGTAACACAACGCGGGAGCATGACCACGCCTATACGACGTGCTGGAGTTAATAGATTTGATGCCTCATCCAATACTCCCCGTTCTTCACTTCTATTGAAATATTCAAAACCGCGATCTCCGCCGATTTCAAAGTCTATTGGAAAATTATCGACTTCGACTCCTTTTAGGCGGTCTAGCTTAGCACAACGTATGGCCGTAAAGACTTCTCCAGATATTTATAAAGTGCGCAAATTAATTGGTACCACACCAATTTCACATGTTTCAAAAATACGAAATCCACTGGCTCTGATGCGAAGCAGCGCAGATCCAACCCCTGCAACCTTGACGTCAGCCAATATTCAGAGTAAATCTATGTACATTCCCACCCCAGCGAATGCTAGAGCTAGAGCTATTGCAGCTAGTATTATTAAAAATCCTCAATTATCTCAAAAAGCGGAAGAAACTAAGGCACAGGCCTTCGTTCATGAAAAACGTGATGAAACAATATCTGAAACAAATAATGATTTGAATCGAACATTTACTTTGGATAGCTCAGATCAAATAGTTCCTGAAATACCGAAGAATACCGATAAGAATGTTACATTTTCACCGGAAAAGGAGGAGGCGGAAGTAGAAAAAAGTGGATCTAAAAAACTAAATGTGACATTCTCTCCGGAAAAATCAGTTGTTTCAATATCAGAACATGAGAATAGAGAAGATAAAGATCTGAAAGAGAAAAATAATGTATGCGACGATTATAAAGATGTGGATAAGGAGTCTGTCAGTTTGTCAATAAATCAACAAGGTAATCCAGAAGAGAAAACTAGTTCCGATTGCCATCATGGAATAAAAGAAAATTTGTCCGTGGTTGATAAAGATGCCGGCGCATCGATTGATGAACAAAACAATTCAACAAAAGATTTAAGTAATAAAGATCACGATCAGGAAATATTGAAAGATATATCTATTGCTGAAAAAGAAATGCTTATTACGTCGCCAGAAGTTTCCGTTTCTGATGGTAAATCTTCTATCGAATCGACTATAAGTCAATTATCTCCCACAACAAAAGCAGTCGAATCAGATGTCATCAATAAAACTGCAGAAGAAAGTTTAATAAAAGATGAACAGGATAATGCGGATTTGTTAGAACAAATTGAAGATGTACTTAACAAATCGGACGAATTGAAAAAACATTTAGAAGCGCCATCTGATTCGGCTGATCAAAGAATTAATGCAAATGAATCCGATGAAACAATAGAAAAGTTATCAGAGGGATTGGACGGAAAAGAAGAAGAAGAAGAAGAAGCGAATAAATTAACAAATGATATGTCTAACCAAACAGAAACGAAGGAGCTAAATGCACTTAAATTCAAATCATGTTCACCAAACGTAACGCATGATGAAAATACCGTCCACGTTGAAAATCGGTCAGACCCTGAGCAAGATAATCCTTGCAACTTTGAAAATCAAGAAACTAAAGACCCCGACAATGTTGAAATTAAGTCACAAATTATATTTGAACCAATTTCAGAAAATTCCATGGAATGCCATGCTTCATTAGTTGTTGCTGAAGATCAAATGTCGCGCGACACATCCGAACTGAAAGTTCCTGATGAAGGTTTGCCAAACGATGAAACATTAGATATTTTATCGAAGACGGATAGAGACGACAAAAATGCAAGTCCGGAGCTTGTAAAGCAAGTAATAACTCAATCAGAAACTCTTGATCCTGCCAGTAATGCACCAGAACCACCAGAAAGATCTCAAAATATTCCGTGTCGTTCGAAAGAAGATCCTAAAGTTAATAAAAAGTTGGAATCATCTCATGATGTTAGTGTTGATGCTTTAGTGGAAACGCCAGTATCATTCACGCCACGCAGAAGCGTTAGGCGAGCATCAATGATAATTGGATCAACCAGTCAGGTTTTAGAGGTAGTATCCAGAACCCCACGAAGA
>OZ016501.1:25150190-25172647 GCA_963966595.1 Physocephala rufipes
CTAACTTCAGCTTGGCCCAAGCTTTTATACCCTACACCACTAATATAAGTTCATAGCTTTGTCCTAATAATAAACGGGTGTCTACTAACTTTTCTTTATCACAATCTCCAACACAGCTTTTGTCAAACTTTTGCCCCGCCCATTTTGCGGAGTGATGAACTTATATAGAAACTAAGAAATAGCCCTCCACAGGGGATTCGTATAAAAAATATTTCATTCATTCCATTCCATTTTCAATCCCAAACAGCCTGTGATGACAATGAATATTCACGTAGAGGCCCTTCGGATGTAGGATATGAAAACTATTAATGTATGTCATATGTATGCCATGCTACACTAAATACCATGTGTGAACATTTTTGAGAATAGTTGTGTTGAAAATGAGTTAATAGATCTAAATGAATCAAGGACAATGTAATATTATATGTGGCTTGAGCCGCCCGCTGATTATTAGGATTAAACTAAAAATTTATATTACCTGTGTAGCGTATGTAGGTTTGAGCCATGTCGAAGTTAGCTTTTTTACTTGTACACTATGCTTTTGTGCAAGGAAATAACAAAGCTGCAAAGCAACAAACACAAAACAGTTTCATATAAAGCCTATTCCGTGGATGCTTTCCATTCCAAACCATTCAAATAATCAAACTGTGCACAAAGGTTTTAAATTAGTCACGAGTAGAATGCGCTTATAATAATTTTCCCACTCATAAGTGTTTACTACACACTGAGTAAACCTGGCTGATTCTCAAGGGTCCGTAAAGACCCTTAAGCTATAAAGAAGTAAACTATAAAAACGAACTGTGGTATAGTAGTTTCGCGTGGGTACGATCTATAACCGTGTCATATAAAAGGTAAGATTTTATATAAAATTTAATTTCAGAAGATGCTCTCAAATGCAAGATAACTTTCTAGATTATCTAATAATAGTTAAAATTACTTGGAGCGCTTGAAAACATATCTATTAATGAACTTCTTGTAGTGAAATACCAAAATCCTCAACCAAAACTCTAAAGCAATTCGAAAGGTAACTAAAGGTCAAAAGTGATGGTCGCAACGCAACAATAAGAAATGAAAATTATTGTAAAAAATACCACTAGAAAACCGCCCCACTTTTTGAATACGTCAGAAATTCCAAACCGTTTTAAATTAAACGTATTAAGTCAAAATTTTAAAAATCATTTATCATAATTTTATGATTCCTAACGCATCATAGGACAAAATATTGATTTGATATTTAATTTGGAAATACGAAATTAATGTTGGCGTTTACTGACTAATTTAAACCAAGCAAATAACTGTTGAATTCTCTTACAAATTATTCACTCTTTGACCTTTCCATAATTCCTAGGAGTTCATAACAAAATTAAAAAATCTTTGAAATGGACCCTCAAATTTCAAGTGACTCACAATGAAAACAAAATCGTTTTGTATAAAACAATTTGATGTTAACCAAGGTTAACGGTAGTTCTTTAATTATGCCCTGCGGCCTAGAAAAAAGCGAAATCGAAAACAAAAATCTAATCTAAGTCTTTTTTGCCTTAGGATCTAACAGTAAATACACAAGAAGAGATAAACAGACACAATAATAAGAGAAATGTAGTAAAAATCTATTATCGTTTGGCGGCCAATCATTATTAGCCTAATTAATTCTGAGTAATTCTCTTTTAATTCCTTGGTTCTTTTGTTAATTTGGTGTCTTAAGAAATTCACCATCAATTTCTATAATTTCCTTAGCCTTTATTTGAGTGATTTTAATGTTTTTCTTAAAAAAGAAATGTTAGTGGAAGTAAAAATAATTTTGACGGAGGAAACCCCTTTGCATTAAAAGACGTTTTTGTTATATTTTTAAAGCCTTAAACAATAATGAAAAGCACTTTAAGAAAACAGCACAGAATGAATCTTTAAGATACGCCGAATTTTCTGAAAATATTTCTTTTTAATCTCAAAAAACGGTTTATAGTACTTCATGGATAACGAATGACCAGTCTTTATGAAACAAACAATCCTCACTTCTCCAAAAGACGAGAATAAAAGCGTTTAAATTCATGATGCTTTTTGGCTGCCAGTAAGAAATTTTAAGAAGTAAGCTAAAAACAAAACAACTAAAATAAAGTATAATGAAATAATATTATTAATAAAAATAGAATATTATAGAGTAAAATTATTAATGTGCAATTAACGAACTTAATTAAAGAGTGCGAAATAAATGTTGAATATATTAATATGTGGCTATCAGTTACTTTTAAGTAATCTCTTACTAAAATCCATTTCAAATTTATGTAATTTCTATCATTATTATCATTTAAATACCAAGGAAAGAATAACAATCACTTCTTAATTACAGATTATTTACAGATGCATTACCAAAAAAAGTGATCACTATTTACTTCCTCTCTGCTTTTCTTTAAAAGATTCTAATTTTTCCAATTGTTTTGGGCGTTGGGCGTGCCCAAAGAAAACTTCCGCAAAAGACGAAGATGAAAATCTGTCTTCATTGCTTCGGTTTAAAATTGATAAAAACTTATTAACGTTACTTTATGTGAGACTCCTCGAGAAGTGAAACATTTTGATAATTTTAAAGATTACATTGACTTTATCAGGAATTATGTCCTGAAAATCCATAAAAATATAATCTATTGGAATATTCTCTATCGTCAAGAAGTGCATAATTGTTTAGATATATAGGCGTGTATTTTTAATTTCATCAGAATTCGTTAGTAATATAAAGTGGAAAATTAATATTCTTTGATACCAAGTGATGAAGTGGCTAATAAGATCAATTTATTAATTATATTTTTAGGGTTATAATCGGGTTGCTAAGCGATTAATTACCGTTTGCTTCTTTCTGCGATATAAATATTTTCTTTTATATCTTATCGCATTTATTTTAGAACTAATTAAGAATTAAGTTTTTTCTAAAATTGTTATGAATGAAATTCTCACTCAAATCATGAAACGACAGTAATTTTTCATAAAGTAATTGCCGTATGTGCCACAAAATCCAGACTCGTTGTGGTTGAGTTTTCTTATAAGAATGAGAGATTTCTTGTTTTTTCGTCGTTCGTTTTGTAAAAATTTTGCTATTCCTTCTCGTCGTCTTCATCTCTTCTTCTAGTTTCTTTTCCCAGTATTCCCTTTAACTTTTGTGATACGAGACGTTAAGGGAAGAAAGGTCTGCCATTAATTTAAATTTACTTAAGATGCTTTTTAAAATATTACATTTAGACTTGGTTAAGGAGTCCCTTTGAGTCTTCGCAATGAGTATTCATTAGCCTGTACAATGGCGTTGCTAGGGCTCAAGGCGTCCGGCGCAGACTTTTGTATCGTCGTCTCCGATGTTCGCGAAAATATTATTTTATTAAAAAAGGTGAAAGTAAATTGTTTAGGTTCTGAAAATTTCTAAGTCAGCCTCAACCCCCTACCAGCAACGCCTCTGAGTTTATTCAGTCTTGACTGTCAAGTCAAGACAGAGTTGAATAAGCTAAAACTAATTTTTTAATTGTAAATAAATACTATCAAAGAAAATTGTTTATTCAATTTTTGGATGTCTACCAATTTGGTCACGAAGAAAAAGAAGGGGGTGGGCGTTAATATATTTTATGTTTATTTTATTTCTGCCTTAATTGTGTATACATATACTTAAAAGTGTGAACAATAATTTTAGCCAATAAATTTTTATACTTGGGCTGATATTTTGGGTTCATTATGGTGTAGTATAATGTATTGAAACAGGTTTTATTAGAATTCGTTACTAATATCATAAAACTCAACTTCTTCAACTAAGAGTGGAAGCTTATTAATTTGATTCAGTACTGACTTGCTAGGATTCAAGAGTTGCTGTCAGAGATAACCAACACATCAAGTCATCACTTAGTTTCTCATTTTTCTACTTGTCCCGCACAAAAAATGTCAGTCTAATCCAGACTCAAATTGCTTCATCTCTGATAGCTAACTACACTCGTCCACAATCGAACTTAAATGCGCTAATTAAAAATTATAGTCGCTTTCATTTAAGTGGGTTTAACAATTTAATGCGCTAAATATTCAATTTTCTAATTCATTCAATATAAATTTAAGAATAGTTTAGACTACATTTAAGGTAACGCATAGTAAGAACCATCTGTTCTTCGGTGCCAACCGGTGAAAGAAGCAATAGTTTTTATTTCTAAAAATGATTTAATTAAATTGCCACAGTTTTATAACCCTTCCAAAAGGAATTTAATCATCGTCAAGACAATAAAAGCCATAAATTCGACAGATGACGTATCCACAAACGAACCACCAAAGCAATCGAATTTTCAATTTTTGCTATTGTTAGGACGATCAGCTTCGCATGGCCATTAAATTGGGTTTGCACGTTCATCACAATCGTGCTGGCAGTCAACTAAGGCTACGTGAAGACAGTTTTTATTGCCTCGTAAGAATTTGTGAGAATGATATTTTTGTCGATCTAGTGATGTCCTCCTCGTAAAATATTGCGTTGGATGGTTATCAAAGGATTAGGAGCTGTCTAAAGGGCACATAAAATGGTTGTACCCTCACCCAAAGGGTGGAGGGTATAGTATAGTTGTTCTTCCGTTTGTAACTGGGTAACCTAAATAAAGGCGTAGAGGGTCGCGCTTTGGTTCTTCCTCTCATATCGCCACAGTTGCCCCTACAACCGAAATAAGAGCGTTTCATACGTATTCCAATGCGTATTCCAATTTCATTTTGACAGCAACGCGACACCATGCGCTCTTCTTCCGGCAATACGGTAAAGTAATAAAAGAGGCACACGCCTCTTCACTCACAAGAGAGTCCTAGAAAATTCTCTCGGAAATTTCTCTTTTGAAAGCCAACTCGATTTTGCGAATTTTATTCAAATGGGCCTTCGCATTGATCAACGAGAGATGTCAATACTTATCACAATTTTCTCCAACAATTATCCGCCTTTCTTCAATAAAATTTGTCTATCTTCTATATAGCTGAACATTCTATATTCCCTGAAGTCGCCTCCCAAACAAATATATATTTTACAAGAGAGTAAAACGTGGAAGTGTAATGTAAATGTCATGGTTCTTCGCTTTATTTTTTTAATACCTATGATACTAATTTAATTATAAAACAAGCCAACTTTTAAATGTTCATTAAAATATTCAAGAAGCATAAATGCAATAGACAATTTCATTTAAATTTCATATATTCTAATAATCATAGACAATGAAGTAATAATATTTATACTTGGTAAAACCCAAATAAAAAAGCCATTGGATAAGTTTTAAGGCGAAAATATTTTTAGCTGATTGGTCTATACAAACGTCAATCGATATTGCAATACCGTTTATGATAAAATGTTTTTGTAAGCTACATTCGCACATGCACTTTCTATTTTGTGGTTCTTTCCTCACATCGGTGTTCTTGGTAAGACGTCGTGGAACTTTTCGAATAAATTGATTATGTAAACTGCATACACCAAGGCAGAAGATTCCTTGATTTCTCATGACAGTACATGACATCAAAACATTGTGCATGAACAAACAAACTTTTATACAGCCACATATGCACGGGTACAATAAATCATTATGTTTATTACTTGAAGGAGCACAAGTAGATTCGGGGTGCGATAAATAAGTAACTTGATAAATTCTTAAATTCATATTTTTTCATGGAATTAAATTTCGAAAATTAATAGAAATGTTTGCCAACCTTTCTTCACCCTTTCTATCTTGTTTCCCTATTTTGTCAAAGAAATAAACATCTACAAATTCATTACTCCATTCATAAGTGGAGACTGTGCAGAATTTGTGTTCTGGTATTTCCCCCCTTTCTTCCTTTGGTATTCTAACATTTCACTGAGACCGTCGTCATCAACATCAGTCTATACAGTCCTAACCCATAACAGCGTTCTATCGTTTCCAGACTTCCGCCCACCATAACTCCGGCGACCTTGACTAATATGGCTGCAAACAAAGAAATGACCCTGTAAATGCAATATGGACATAATAAAAAAATATGTTTGCAACACAAAAAATCGAAAAAAAATTATAATAATAAATATAATGTTATGAACACTGTGAAAAAATTTAGAAAACTAAAATCAAATAAAATAAGTTAATCAAATATTACATACTAAGAATTCTTTCAAATTTTAAGGATCTTCATAAATAAAAAGAAAGAAAAATATAAAAATTTTATGAAAATAAATCGTAAAATAATATTTGCTACATACTATTATAATGTACGGTTTCCAATTTTCCAGCATACAGGAAATATGAAGAAGATGCAACATTTTAATTATCTCGAGTATTTTTCGTATGAACTAAAGAGGAATTTGCAAAAAGACGCGGAATATCGTGAATAATCAATACTGAGGAATGTAAAATAATGAAAGAAGAACGAAGCACCAAGATATGCTCTTTCGCAAATTTTTTTATGCGAACTTTATATAATTTGAAATTGAAGATTTTCATTAAAACGTAGTTTCCTTTTATAAAACATGTGTATATATATTGCTCACAGATAGGGTATATTTCGTACACGGTTATTTAAGGATATTTACTTTTTAGGCGGGATTGTACTTTCGATCCATCTGTTAGTTAAATTAAGTTTATTAAAAAAATCAAACGTTTGTATATACAATTTGATAATAAAAAGATCTTATATCTAATTGGAGTAATAATGTTGCTCCTCAACAGCAGGAGCCCAACTTTTATCGATTGAATTATATTCTTAAATTTGTATAAAAAATATACAAAGAGAATGGCAGTGGAACTGAAAACTATTAGATTCTTAAAATATAATAGGACTTGTTCAAAACTAAACTTAAAATAAATATTCGCACGATATTGAGAGCGATTTTTACTTTGGTAAAAGTCCTCTTCAATATCTGGATAAGCGATGTCATTAGTATGCAAATATCGGGCTGGGTGATCTGGAGCAGAAAACATTTTTATAACTTCATTGTCAGCATGTTGATTTATGTTTAACATGGTTCGTTTGGCTAGACGAATCATATACTCGTCCAATGGAATTATGTTGGCTTTATCATACAGTATTTGGTTGCGTATGTTTCGACCCAACTGTGTTTTCCCGCTGTCCTTAAATAGCTCCGTGTGATAGATGTTCGTCTTTTGCTGTATTCGCAGATAGCTCGTAGTGTGGTCTTCTTGAATATGTAGAAGTCCGTGATTGCCATCTTGCGTGATTGAACCGGCAATTCTCTGTTTACATTGATTTGTATTTCACCCCGATAATGATATATTTTTTATACAAAAGTTATAAGAGCCCCAATATTTCAACTATTATATTTTCACCTGGTCATTTCCTCTCTGTTCTTTCGCCGAAAGGCTTTTGTGTATGCACCATGTTTCTGCAACTTCTAGTGCGTCCTTTCTGACAAGTTTTTATGCATGAGCTTTTTGAATATCCGTTTAGCGATATTGGGTTCTACTCCGGTTTCTGAAATTTCTCAAGCAAAAAAAAATACTCGGAATGTCATTTATCTACAAATTATATATGGCAACCGTTGATTAAGGGTTTCGTCCTTACAATAGTCTTAAGTGGAAACTGTTATTATAAATTTCCCGCTAGTTTCTAAACAATTTTTGTTCTAGTGGACAAATTGCAGGCGCAAATCTTCATGAAAATTTACATCTTACTCCCGAAAAACTTTTGTGAAATTGTTTAATTTTTTCTGCATTCTCTGTCTCCTGCCTTCCTTCGTCTTTCTGTCTCCCTTAATCTACCGTTTGCTTTCCTCACATTGCTTCCATTTTAATGAGTCTACCGCTTATGCTATTTCTTTATTCACAAGCTTTGCGTAAAGTTTATTCCTGGAACTTAGTTTTTCGTTTAAACAAAATAGATTGTTTACATTTTATAGCGTTCTTTTTGTTCTTAGCGTACAATATGCTCTTAAGTACATTGGTGACTACACATTCATGGATGTGTGAGTTTGCTAAACTCATGTGTTTTAGCTGCGAATCGTTACAAAACTTTGTAGTAATTGTTTTTTTGTTCTTACGGTTCGTTGATTAAAAACCAACGACGTTTGCAAAGAAATAAGGAATTGTTTTCTGGGGAAGAAATTCTAAAAAACTCGCCCACCGGGTAAGCAAAAATAAGTGAAAAGTCAAAACGAACACAAAGTTAACCTACACGAGACAAAGTATGAAATGAATGAAAGTAAAAACTCACCCACATTATTTGCGGCTAAAAAAGCAGTTTCGAGTTTGTTTAAAAGTTTATCTAAAAAGATTATATTGTTTTACATAAAGAAGGGAGTATAATAATTATTTTTTCACGACTCTTTATCAAAATTTGCTACAAAACTATAACTATTAAGGGCTTCTATTGTTTACCAGGCTTAATTTTCTAAATATTCGCACAAATTGCAAGAATTTTTTATTGTGAACGATTTTCCGCCAATCCTCGTCAAATTTCATTTGGAGACAAACAGGGTTTGGTGATGTGTCATCTCCAGCTCCAGCGTGCATTTTTGTTCTGGTTAGGCTTCCCATCGTTCGTTATTTTTATAGATTTGTTCGTTACCAACAAGCGTCAAATGAATTGGCAATACTTATAACTTTATTAATAACTTCGACAATACTTATGGAAGTCTTCATACACGGCCTGGTGGATCCATCCATGAAAGAATTAAAGACAAACTTAGACGTCTAATTTTACGCGAGATATGCTGACGACTTCTTATGCCTACCCACAGAGAACAATGAGGATCGTATGTTAAGTTGCGGAAATAAACAGCGTAGGAACGTAAATTCAAAGAGGTAATTAAAAATGAAGGAAATGGAAAAGAAAAGCCACTATTTTGACATTGCAATACAAAAAAACGGGAATAAAAACAAATTGGAATTCGAAATTTATAGGAAGCCAGGTGCAGGTTTTATAATACATAACACGCCAAAACTCCCCAAAAAGCACAAATTACAGCAATTAGACAGTTACTAACCAAGCTGCAACGCGTCTTACAAAACCATAAGTCCGTTTCAACAAGTCTAGCAATGATCTAACCACAATGTACGCTAAAACTGCCCTCAGAAAAAATGATAGCGAAAACAACATGACCACCTACGATAACACGAAAACTGAAAAAAGGTAAAATTCCAGATAAAAATACTGGCAGTACAATAAAAACTACCGGGACCATCTAAACGTACGACGACACATTAACACCGCTGATAGGTGTTTAGGATAAATGTTGGAGACTAAGAAACGAACAAACCAGAACGAAAAAGACATTGAGGATGGCACATCGCCGATACCGCTTTGCCTACAAACCCAACTTGGCAAGTGATGACGGAAAATCGTACCAATTACCTAAATCTTTATTCGTTACTTCGTGTAGACTCTTTCGTGCATTTTTCGTTCCTATTCTCCGTTCGCAAACAGGTGTTCGTTTCGTCCACAGCAGTTATCCCATTTCTGTATTCACCTACTTATTTCGATAGCAGTAAAAAAGGTACATAGTGGTAGGCAAGAGTGTGCTTTTCCGTTTATTATTCGTGGTAGTCCTCTCAGTTTTCTCTATGGCTTCCGATCTTACTTTGGTTTTTGTTAATTAGTTTAAAAGCCTCAAATATTAAATCTTATGAAACATTCGTTTACTCGCTTATAATTTATCGATCAAATTCCTTTTGTTTACATATTTCGAGGTTTTATAAGATTTCACCAACAATTTAACTGTTTCTCTAATGTGTTGTGATGCGCATTACTTATGAAACATATAGTTCGCTAAGTTCCATTCCGGTATTGTGTCTGGTTTCCTAGCAATAGTTCCTCACGTATTCGCGGAAACTTGTTTTTACCTTTCGTCCCATTTGTCCTATGTAGTCACAATGGCATTTGCAACTCAGTTTATACATACAGAGCTTGTTCAATGAACAATCCTCTATAGGTATAGAGGGTGGCCATAAAAGGTTGTTGTATGCAAGCGGGGAATGCCTGCTCCTCAAACCGTATATGCGGTAAAAAGCAGTGAAAATTTAGACGGGACGGCGTTGCATTCAATTTCAATATATATTTGAGATTATAACTATATTGTTGGAGTTAATGTAGAACCGAATTTAAAAGAAAACCTACGTTTCGCATCATTCGTAACGAAATGACGTATGACGAAATTTTCGTAACGTGATTCAACAATGGATCAAAATTCTGTATCAAATTATCTATCGTCTTCTAAGCCCGGCGGCCCATCTAAAATATGAATTATTCATTCTCCTACAAGCCCATTTTTCCATTCTTTTTAAATTATCGAATAAGTCAATCGACGCACTTATCTCCAAGTTCAAATGCAAAATATATTACGAAAACAATTCCCAGAAATATAATTTGCTTCGAAACGTAAAATCCTTGGGTTTGAATAAAAAAGAGAGAATAATTAAAGAAATAGGAAAAAAGTAAGAAAGATACTGTAATAGAATGCTGAGAATCTCTTCCAACCAACCTTATTGTGTACAAAACACTTAGAAGACGATTCACACCACTCGAATATAAATAGATATTGATAAACAAATTGAGCGTCCTTGCGATGGGTGTTCCCTTTTTGTCGCCCTTATCCTATCGGTAGGTACCTGAGAAAACCTCAAATAGTTTGAGAATGTAACTCTCCGAGTGTTTTTCTCTGCCTGGCCAAAATCTCCAAGAACCTCCCATACATCTTTATAATTTCAAAGACATTTATCAGCTTCAAACCATAAAATCGTTCCCCGCCGATTTGTTCGCGATCAAGGGTCGACTTTTATAAATTCCTATGGTTTGTCTTCAGTGATAAAAAATTATCACTTTTACTTATTTTACTTTTTTTTATTTAAAAAATTATCACTATTATCTTTTTTTTCCATGAACTTTTTAACATTTTGGACAGAGAATTCGACGGATTCGTTTCAAACATATAGATAGTCGTATTTATAATATATGAAATAATGAAAAATTTTATTTCATTTAAAAATATTTAATTTTAAAAAATGTGTTTTAAAATAATGCAGTTCGTTGCATGTTCGTTCCTAGAACACAAAATGAAAGGATTAATAAACGAAATTGATAGAATTGCGGGCAGAATTTTTCCCACGTCACAGAAAATCAATATATTGCGATATATATAATGCAAAGATATCTTTCTAATTAATTGATTTTAATGTGTGTCTTGCACAGCTATCTCCATAACGACCAACCGCTACTCACCTTTTGAAATCATGGTTAATATTCCATAATTTATATTATTTACACCATATAATATGTAAGGCATTGTTAATCTAAGGATTTGTTATGTAGCAAACCAAACAACAACAAAGAACGAGTACTTGAAAATTATGTCTGCTCATTACAATAACAATAACAATACATAACAAAGAGAAGCAGTCAGACTAGATGGGTATGAAAACTTGACGAGTAGTGTTGTTGTGTAAGCAGGAACTTCAGAAGCAGAAACTGTAGGAATAATTTTTCGTACATGAAAATCAAACCTTTAAGGAAAAAATTTAAAATAAGAAGGATGAAAGGCGCTCAACGGCTTACTAAGTGAGAAAGAGAGAAGTTTAAACGTATAAAGGCTAAAAGTAAGGATGAGGAAGATAGCTAGAAACTTGGCAAGGTGATTACCATTATCTGGTAATACCAATTTGAAATTTATTTTTTACTTTTCTTGTTAAAAAAATAGTTTTGTAACACTTTTTTCATGCTAACAAATTGTAAAGAGAGAAAAATTGTTAAGGAACAATCTGCAAATTGCACTCCAAGCAGTCCTTTGCAACTATTTTTGAAATGCATAAATGATGTCGCAGCAAAGTGTCACGAACTAAGGATATATGTAAAACGTAACCTCTTCCCGCCTTCGTGTCTCATCGCTTTCCCAGAGATTTTAACTTTTTATTTTTTTCACTTGCACAATGCGATTTTAATTTAATAATTCATAAATATCTCAATAACGTAATAGTAAAAGGTCAAGCCATTATTTCTTTTCACACAATATTTCTTCCTTTACCGTTTCCTTATTTTTCTATTTTTTTTTTTTGCATTTTTTGCATCTGCAAATTTTCATTCCTTAATATTAATTAAAAATATTCTTAGTTTCAAAAATTTTAATATTTCTCACACATTCGTCTGTTTTCACAAAAGACTATGAGCTTGTTTTAAATTTCTAAATTTATTTCAAAAGGATTATTATGCTTTAAGGTGCCCCTACTGAAACGTTGTCTGTTGAATTAAAAAAACGCTAACGTTCGATAAGGCCGCGCAGGAATAAATTCTTATTTTATCTTTAGAGCAAGAACCCTTATTAGAACCCTTAGAACTTTATTTGGCTACCACAAACACTTTTAAACACTTTTTTAATATTTTCATATTACTTTCAATTTGCATTTAATGAAATTTTACAGCATTTTGTGATCACTGACAAAAAAAATTGAAATATATCCTATTCGTAGCTGTCGGCGTTGTTTCTTCCACTTATCTGCTTGTAGTTGTTCGTTGTTAGCTAATTTAATTAAAATTTGAACATTTTTTATAATAAGCAGCGTTGCCAGTTTCAGAAATAACTGTATTATTCTTGGGGAAAATGTAAATTTCAACGCAGGGAAAACTAAGCCAAACTAAGGAATAAATTCAAACCTAATAGGGTCACAAGCTAGACCCGCACGAGAACCACATTAAGTTTTTAGAATAACGTGTTGGTGTCAATGTTAAATATAATTTTGGAAAACGAACGAAGGCTGCATGAAGTAAAAAACTAGACTGACTTAAATACTTTATTAAACATAATTTTTTCAGACTTATTAAAGCATTTAAGTGAAGTTAAATATGGTAGAATTATTCAATCTCGCGATTTGTTGTTACAATGAGATTGCCATTAATTGATTGAAAAAGTTCAGTCATCTATTTTTAACCCTTTTCAAAGGAAAATAAAGGATTTATACAAATATATCAAAATTCGTTGTTAGTTCTCAAGTTTCCCGCATCAGCTGGTCAGAAAAGCGAGGCTTCCTTTTTCCATTTTCAATAGCTTTACATCTACTGAAAGAAAAATGGCTTTCAAAGAATGTCTAGCAGGCGGTAAAAATGTGGCTTCCTCTTTGAATTTCATTTTCTAGCGAAAACAATACAATAATAATTTTGACGGACCGTCCCTCCCTTACGGAAAAGAGAGTATTGTTCTACGCTTCGAGGGTGTTAAATTGGCATGGTCACAAATCACCTCAGTGCCAGTAACTCACTTCTGCTGTCACTTCTGTTCTGTTTCGTCCTGTTCGTTTATATTTATGCGCATTTAAAAATACATATCCACCCATTTCTGCTACGTTGCCACTACGAACGCCACGAATTACCGCAAAAGCTTCCACTGGAAATAAATGTAAGTTTTCATTCTCTATCTCATTCTCTTCTTTTTACTTTACTACTACGAATGTCACGCCACCGAAAGAGTGACTTTGATAATATATCTTCCGGTTGATGCAACTAGCCGGGCACTTAGTTTTGACAACTGAACTCCATAATACTCGTATTGCGGACAATCAACCATGTGTACGGTTTTCTTGTCCTATAATTATAGAAAGTAACATTTCACACTTTTCCATTGTTTTAAATTGTTTTACATATATACGATATTTGGTAATAGAAAGAAAAACTCCTAAAAATTTGTGAAAAGTTTCAAAAAATTAGAAATTATATAAAAACCTATGATACCGGATAACGGCCAAGAGCTAGTTTTTCTCTTACTTCGAATGAATTTTTAATGAAAGCTGCAATGATTTGAACTGATAAAAAACAGAAACAGATTGCAATAAGTAATAATTTTATTTACTTATTGATTTATTTAAACTAAAAAATAACACTTCTTAAGTAAAACAAAAATATATAACTTAGACTTTTAACGATATTCCCACAGAAGATAATTAAACCCATAGTAATTTAAACGAAATAAAAAATTCAACACTAAAGTAAATTCTCTTATAGTTAATAGAATTAAATGCAGTGTTAGCAGCACTACATCAGATAATAATTCGAGCAGGTGATAACGGTCTGACACTATTTCGTCATTGGTTTCAGTTATTTGTCACTTGATGGAATTGAAATTAATGCAGCCAATGCAGCGCACCGAAGTTGTACATCATTAACAACCGAATGTGTCCGATATCCTTCAGGTGCTAGAAGGTAATAAAGGAAGCAAATAATGAACCAGAACGGAAGAACGATAATAGAAGTGCGAATTTCGGTGAATAAAGAAGCAATAAATTTTCGTATTAAAAATGGAGTTTTCTACCGCGTTGGGTAATATTTTTAACACGGTGAGTAATACCCAATTTTAATATTTTTTAATTTCTTTATTCTTCTTTTATAATCCGCGTATTCTCATCTAAGGACTTAATGCCATATAGTACGAAAATTCATGGGTTCTCTTCAGTAAATTTCGTATTTGGCAACAAGAAGTTTCCATATTTTCGTTTCATTCCTTTCCGCTAAATTCTGTTAATATTATTGATGCGCAAAAACGAATGGGTTTCCCTACAAAAGTGGGATTAATTCTTTGAGAAAGATCTATCCCCAATAATTCTGTCCTCAAAATTTACTATAAATGACCTCTGGCTGCCTGTAAAAAGAGTGAAAGATAAATAAAGTACCGAGAGGGTACTTCAGTTGAAGGTTCCTCGTTTGAAAATTATCAGTTAAAGCTCTCTGTTTTTACGCGTAATCCTCGGAAAATTTACAAACGCAAATACTTGCCGTTGTATTCATCAGCAGGAACTTGGGGTATTTTTGCTGGTTTAAGTATTAAGGTTGTTCAGGCACTTTAAATCCCATTCTTCTTGCTGTTTTCCCATTTTAATGAACTCACAGGTAAAGCCATAGAAATTCTGGGACATTTGTGGGGAAATTTTCTCTTCCTATTTAAATTTTTGTTTAAGCACAAGTAAAGATCAGCGATAAGTTTGATTAAATCAGAGTCTGTCTCTGCTAAAGAGACCTAGTTGTTTCCTAGACCTAGGAAAAACATTTACAGCTGCTTAATTTCTAACTTAACAGTTCCTCGACATAACAGCATATATTAATGTAGAATCACGTCCAGTCTGAAATGTTAGGAATGTATTTTACAGTTTGTAAATGAGAAAAATTTCCTCTCACAATTCAACCTCAGCTCAGTGTTAGTGTTACAGAAAATTTGACTTAGCATAATATGTTAGCATCACTTAAGATTCTGTTAATCTTCTGCCAATATGTATCCGATATGTTTAAAGAGAGAGGGATATAAAAATGAATACTTTAAAGGAATGAATTGATACGTGACATATAGTGATGCTTCTTATATCATAAATATTTCAAAAAAAAAGTTGAATTTAAGAAATGTCAATAGAAGGCTTTAATTCCCAAAATGTCAAACGTCTACCTCAAGAACCTAAAACCCAATTCGATATACTACAACACTTATTCAATAAATAGACTAAAACCAGTAACGTAATACGTGCCAACCATCAATCAGTACCCGCTGCCAATTCTCGACGTAAGTCATAGCGCTGCACGTACTCAATTTAATTTATTTAGGGTGAAGGCATCACACCAAATACTTCCCCTAGTCTAATCAAGAGGAATCTGCTGTTCTTCACCCACTCTACCCCACCCAAATCCGAATTCTCTTTCACATTCCTTCATTTTCTTTCTTTCTTTAATTAAATTCCTGATGAATTGCATACTTATCGCATTTACGCTTAATCTTTCTATTCAATATTTCATCAAAACAACACTTTTGTCATATGTCATGCTACAAGAGTTGAAAAATCTGTCGCTCTAAATTAAGCATTGGTTACTTTACAATACATATTGCAATTTTTAAAAGATTATTTTACCTTTCGAACCTAAACAAGCAAGGACGCTCGGCCCGGTCGAAGCTTGTATACCCTGCACCCATAACAAAAATGTATAGTGTTGTCTTAGTACACGGTACATGTTCCTTTTAATATTACATTTCCCTTTTCTCAAATACCCTTTTAAAAGCCGATTTCACAGTTTCGATATAAATTTTCAAGCTGGCGTTTTTAGCCGACATTTTTTGTATATATTATCACGGGGCACGCTCCTTTGTCATGTGTGAACCTTTTTGATAAAGGCTGTGTTGAAGATAAGTTAATAGATTAAAATTAATTGAGAGAAGATAAGTATCGAGGTAGGCTTGCACCGCCCACTGATTATTGGGACCAAATTATACGTTTATATTGCTATTGTAGGGTATATAGGCTTCAGCCAAACCGATATTAACGTCTTTACTTGCTGTAATTGTGGTTCTGGTAGACGGGCCACTCGCATTTTCTACAAAATAATTTAGTATTCGTGGCTGAGCGGGAGCATCATCCAATTCCGTCTACAAACGTCGAGGGTAATCTACGCATGCAGATACTTTGATATTGCGTATCGAAAGTGTGAGTCGTTCTCATCCGATTTAAATACCAAACAGTTTGTGATGACAGAAAACATTTGTGACACATTCCGAGAGAATATCTCATTTCGTTCTCCTGTGGTCGTGATTTCAACAAACAGACAACCTGAAAAACAGATAGACAGACAGACACACATGACAATAGGCAAGCGAGCTGAATCTGAGCCAGAATACGTATACCTTTCCATCCACTTTATCATTTAATGCTTTACAAATGCGGAGGAACAAACGTAATATATCTCGCCCCTCACCCTTTGGGTATAAAAGTTTTAGGTATTCTTAAGACATCTTTTAATCCTTTGGCAATCATCTAAGGCAATATTTTCTCTAATTCTCGCAAATTCTTACGAGGCAATAAAAAATGCCTTCACGTAGCCTCAGTTGACTGCCTGCACGATTGTGATGAACGTGCTATCCCAATTTAATGGCCATGCGAAGCTGATCGTCCTAACAATAGCAAAAATTGAAAATTCGATTGCTATGATGGTTCCTTTGTGGACATGTCATCTGTCGAATTTATGGCTTTTATTATTTTGACGATGATGAAGTTCCTTTTGGAAGGACTACACTGTGGCAATTTAATTAAATCATTTTTAAAAATAAAAAAACTATTGCTTCTTTCGCCGGTTGGCACCGAAGAACAAATGGTTCTTACTATGCGTGACATTAAATGTAGTCTTGCAAGGTTAAACTCTTAAGTTTATATTGAATCAATTGCAAAATTGAATATTTAGCCGATTAAATTGTCAAATCCACTTGAATGAAGCGACTATAATTTTCAATGAGAACATTTAAGTTCGATTGTGGAAGATTGCAGTTGGCTATTAGAAATAAAGCAATTTAAACACAGTTTATTCTGGCATTTGTGCTGTAGGACAAGTAGAAGAATGAGAGACTAAGTGATGACTTGATGTGTTGGGTATCTCTGACAGCACCTCTTGAAACCTAGCAAATCAGTATTGAATCAACTTAATAAGCTTCCATTCTTAGTTGAAGAAGTTGAGCTCCTCCATATTAGTCCAAGTATAAAAATTTATTGGCTAAAATTATTGTTCACACTTTTATGTATGTGTATACACAATTATGACAGAAATCAAATATACATAAAATATATTAATTCCCTTCCCCTTCTTCTTCTACTTCGTGATCAAATTGGTGGACATGAATAAACAATTTTCTTTAATAGTATTTATTTACAAATGAAAAATTAGCTTTAGTTTATTCAACTCTGTCTAATGACTGACTAAACTCAGAGGCGTTGCTGGTAGGAGGATGAAGCTGACTTATAAATTTTCAGTACCTAAATAATTAACTTTTACCTTTCTTAATAAAATAATATTTTCGCGAACTTCGGAGACGACGATACAAAAGTCGACGCCAACGCCACTGCACAGGCTAATGAATACTCATTTTGAAGGGTCAACGAGAGCTCCTTAACCAAGTCTAAATGTAATATTTTAAAAAGCATCTTAAGTAAATTTAAATTAACGGCAGATTTCTACCCTTTTTCCTTAACTTCTGGTATCCCAGAAGCTAAAGGGAATATTGTGAAGAGAAACGAGAAGAAGAGACGAAGACGACGAGAAGGAATAACAAAATTTTCACAAAGCGAACAATGATAATAACATGAAACCTTTAATTCGTATAAGAAAACTTAACCACAACAAGTCTGGATTTTGTGGCACTTACGGCAATTACTTTATGACAAAATTACTGTCGTTCCATGATTTCAGTGAGAATTTCATTCAAAAGAATTTTAGAATAAATTTAATTCTTAATTACTTTCATAATTAATGCGAAAATTAATAAAAGAAAATATTTATATTGCAGACGGGAGCAAACGATAATTAATCGTTTTGTAACCCTATTGCAATCCTAAAAATATAATTGATAATAAAAGGATATAATTCTAGAATTTTACGCAATTTTATCTTCACAACTAAAGATGTAATAATCTGGCATTTTATTCGCAAATAAGGAAGCCCTCAAATTGCAATAACACCATGTATAGGTCTAACGTCATTACATTGCAGTCAGAGACTTGGTTGTCCTAGCCTTTATCTATGCATCATCAAAAAGCAGTCTACCTTTTTCACTTTTTATCACTAACGAATTCTGGTGAAATTACAAATACACGCCTAATTATCTAAACAATTCTGCACGCTTTGACGATGGAGAATATTACAATAGATTATATTTTCAAGGATTTTTAGGACATGTTTCCTGATAATGTTAATGTAATCTTTAAAATTATCAAAATGTTTTACTGCTCGAGGAATCTCACATAAAATAACGCTAATAACATTTTATTGATTTTAAGCCGAAGCAATGAAGGCGCATTTTTTTTTTCGTCGTCTTTTGCCGAAGCTTTTTAAACACGCCCAAAGCGCAAAACAAATGGTAAAATTGGAATCTTTTAAACTTTTTTTGGTAAGGCATCTGTAAATAATCTGTAACTAAGAAGTAATTGTTATTCTTTCCTTGGTATTTAAGCGATAATAATGATAGAAATTATTTAAATTTGAAATGGAATTTAGTAGGAGCAAATTGATAAGTAACTGATAATCACATATCAATATATTGAATATTTATTTCGCAACATGATTATATGTTGCGTATAATAACTTCTCTTTTTAATTAAAACAGATTCTTAAATGTACATTAATAATTTATTTTGGATAAATTTAGGACCATAATTTAACACTTTATTCGTGACACATTTCCTGAATAATATTCCATTTTTATTAATGACATTATTTCATTATACTTCATTTTAGTTGTTTTGTTTTTAGCTTACTTCTTAAAATTTCTTACTGGCAGCCAAAAAGCATCATGAATTTAAACGCTTTTATTCTCGTCTTTTGGAGAAGTGAGGATTGTTTGTTTCATAAAGACTGGTCATTCGTTATTCATGAAGTACTATAAACCGGTTTTTGAGATTAAATAGAATGTTTTCAGAAAATTCGGCGAATCTTAAAGATTCATTCTGTGCTGTTTTCCTAACTTGCTTGTCATTATTGTTTAAGGCTTTAAAAATATAACAAAAACGTCTTTTAATGCAAAGAGGTTTCCTCCATCAAAATTATTTTTACTTCCACTAACATTTCTTTTTTAAGAAAAACATTAAAAGGTACTCAAATAAAGGCTAAGGAAATTATAGAAATTGATGGTGAATTTCTTAAGACACCAAATTAACAAAAGAACCAAGAAGTTAAAGGAGAATTACTCAGAATGAATTAGGCTAATAATGATTGGCCGCCACACGATAATAGATTTTTACTACATTTCTCTTATTTTTCTGTCTGTTTTTCTCTTCTTGTGTATTTACTGTTAGACCCTAAGGCAAAAGAGACAGTTTAGATTTTTGTTTTCTATTTCGATTTTTTTCTAGGCCGCAGGGCATAATTAAAGCACTACCGTTAACCTTGTTTACCATTAAATTGATTTATACAAAACGATTTTGTTTTCATTGTGAGCTACTTGAAATTTGAGGGTTCATTTCAGAGATTTTTAAAATTTTTTATGAAGTTGCAGGAACCATGGAAAGGTAAAGATAATGAATGAGTAATTTGTAAGAGCATGCTATTTATTTTCTAGGAAGTAATTTATTTTTCAGAAATTTGCACATAATAATAAATAAAATAATAAATAATAATAATAATACTAAATAATAAATAAAAACTAAGCAACAATCACTTTACCATACTGAAGTAATTTGAGATTTAAATGGAAATGACTTTTTGATCTTTTGTACTTTTGAATTTCAATATTTCGGTTTAAAAGTCTCGTAGGATGAAAGGCAGTCTGTCAAAACATTAACTAAATTTTAGCCAGCATTTCAGTTGCAGCCAAGACACAAGTTTTGGGAATTATCATTCTTCAGCATTCCGAAAGGCATTCGCATGACCTCTTCCCAGCATCATCTAGAAAGAAATGGATTTTATAAAATGTGGGAGCAAAGACCCACAAGAAGATCGGACTTCATATGAAGATAAAAGAAAAAGATAAAAAATAAGTATTCTGGTAATCAGTTTCTGAAATAATAAATTAAATAAAGTTATTATATTTCTAAAAATTTTGTATAATTATATCATAAATCGTTTTATTTTTAATATCGTTCTTCATTTGAGGACTATTGTTCGGTCTTAGCCTAATTACGTTCTAAATGTTTGGAGTAAAAAATAATCCAACAGTTATTTGCTTGATTTAAATTAATCAATAGTAGGCACCATTAATTTCTCATCTCCAAATTAAATCTCATATTAATATTTTGTCCTATAATGCATCAGAAATCGTAAAATTATGATAAAAGTTTTTAAAGATTTGACTCAAAATGGGTTTAATTTTAAAAATTTAATTTTAAAAGTTTGAAATTTCTGACGTATTCAAAAAGTGGAGCGGTTTTCTAGTGGTCTTCGCTGCAATATTTTCCGTTTCATATTGATGCGTTGCGACAATTACTTTTAAACTTTGTTTAACTTTCAATTCTTTTAGAGTTTGGATTGAGGACTTTGGTATTTCACTACTAAGAGTTCATTAATGAATATGTATTCAAACATTTCAAGTAATCTTAAATATGACAGGATAATTTAAGAGGCGGTTTCGTGCTAAAAGCATTCTCTGTGAAAAATTTATGTAAAAGCATACATTTTATACGATGCTGTTCGAATTCGCAGCCACGCCACGTCTTACTTTTTACACACCCTTGAGAATCAGCCAAGTGAACCCAGTGCACAGTAAACACTCAAAAGTGGGGAAAATTATATATAAGCGCATTCTACTCGTGACTAATTTAAAACCGTTGTACACAATTTAATAGTTTGAGTGATTTAGAAAGGAAAGCATCCACGAAATATGCTTTTATATAACAATGTTTTGTGTTTGTTGCTTTGCAGCTTTGTTATTTCCTTTCACAAAAGCTTAAAGGTTTACAAGTAAGAAAGCTAACTTCGGCATGGCTGAATCCTACATACCTACACAGGTAATATAAATTTTCAGTTTAATCCTAGTAATCAGCGGGCGGTTCAAGCCACTTATAATATTACATTGCCCTTAGTTCATATAGACCAATTAACTCACCTTCAACACAACCATTCTCAAAAATGTACACACGTAGTATTCAGTATGGTATGGCATGCATTCCCGAATTTTACTAATTTTCAACACCAAACAAATTGTAATAACAGCGAATATTTGTCATATTTCATGACAATACCTAAACTGATTCTTCTGTAATGTAGTCTCCTTCCTATATGTGGTTCTGGTAGGCGGACAACACCCATTTTTGCGAGATATTCTAATGCCCGTGGGCAAGTTCAAGAACCAAAGCATTTGAGGATCGTCAAATTCCGTCAACATACGTTGAAAGTTAACTACACATGTATATATATATATATATATATATATATATATATATATATATATATATATATATATATATATATATATATATATATATATATATATATATATATATATATATATATATATATATATATATATATATATATATATATATATATATATATATATATATATATATATATATATATATATATATATATATATATATATATATATATATATATATATATATATATATATATATATATATATATATATATATATATATATATATATATATATATATATATATATATATATATATATATATATATATATATATATATATATATATATATATATATATATATATATATATATATATATATATATATATATATATATATATATATATATATATATATATATATATATATATATATATATATATATATATATATATATATATATATATATATATATATATATATATATATATATATATATATATATATATATATATATATATATATATATATATATATATATATATATATATATATATATATATATATATATATATATATATATATATATATATATATATATATATATATATATATATATATATATATATATATATATATATATATATATATATATATATATATATATATATATATATATATATATATAT
>OZ016501.1:25172847-25204281 GCA_963966595.1 Physocephala rufipes
TTTAACTTGATTTTCAGAAATGTGCTTCTTCAGGTCATTATATTCTTGTGATGAAAAATGTGGGGAATTCATGTCAATGATAGGGCCTGTGTTATTCGGTTCTTCGATAGCATCAATTATCTCTCTGCGTGAAAGAACATCGGGAACGACATTTTCACTACCTTTCCTATGCTCTATTGTAAAGCAATATCCTTGCATTTTTAGTGACCAACGAGCTAATCGTCCTGAGAGATCGGTTTGTCGCATGAGCCATTTCAAACTGGCATGATCGGTTACTAATTTAAATTCTTGTCCTTCTACATACGGCCGAAATTTCTTCAAACAAACTAATGCCGCCAAGCATTCCTGTTCAGTAACGCTGTATTTACGTTGTGCAGGATTCAATTTTTGTGAAACATAAGCTATCGGCAATTCATCACCATTTTCGTCTGTTTGTGTAAAAACAAAGTTTTTTTTTCAACACAATAAGTGCAAACCAGTATTTTTTTTTTGTGTGAACGAAAGAAAGAATCGTTCATCCTTCATAGTTTTGATTATCATCAACCGTTAAAATGGCGGTTCGTCACAGTGGAGATAATATTCCGCCAATGGCAACCCATGATTTTTGCGTTATTTGTAGAGAACCAATTACTAGCAGCCTTGATTCCATTACTACCAAGTGTAACCATAATTTCCACAAAACTTGCTTCATAACTAGAATGCAAGTAAACTCTCAATGTCCGAAATGCGGTGACTGTTTAAGTCCGGTACTGGAACTTCCGGAAGGAACCGCGCATACGTCTAATCAGAGTGTTACATTTTTAACCCCGAACATACAGACAGGTACGGTACCGAAACCACCCAAGACGCGATCACAAACGCTTCGTGAAAAATCGGCTTTGAATCAAAATCCCTTAGACTGGTCCATGCCTACTTCTCCTAAGGCGTATCGGGGAAGTGGGAATGCTAAAAGTCAGAATCACTCTTTCGCCAACCATGCACAGAATCGTAGCAAAACGATTCAGCATGTAAGGAGTGACAATGAAAAAATCGACATGACTTCCTTGGTCGCAACATTGTCTGAGATGATTGATAACAAGCTACAATCAGGCTTAGCTTCGATAGAGCAGAAAATAGTTCAGAAAAGTGCTCAACATGGGGTGATGGGACCAAGAGAACCTGAGTGGCCTGCAATGATGCCTTTTGCCACTCCGCAAAAAAATCAAAATCGACATTCTCAATTTTCAATGCCTAGAACTAGTGAGCAAAATAATAATTCTAGATTTTCCAATGATTCGTTCTATTCAGGTAAAGCCGCGAATTTAATACAAGGTTGGAACATACAGTTTGACGGATCCTTATCAGGACCAACTGTAGAAAAGTTCGTATACCAAATAACAGCATTAACAAACGATTGTTTGCAAGGAAATTTTCAAGTGGTTAGCGATAATAGTTATTTATTATTTGCCGGACAAGCGAAGGACTGGTATTGGAGGTATAGACGTTGCGTTGATAGGATACAGTGGGACGATCTTTGTGCAGCTTTACGTTATCATTTTAAAGATCCTAGAAATGATACCGACATACGAGAACTGATCAGAGATAGGAAGCAACGCGAGGGAGAGACTTTCGAAGTGTTTTATAATTCCATTTTAAAGTTGACTGACCGACTACATGTTCAGATGCCGGAATACGAACTGGTAGAGATCTTGCAACATAATCTAAGGCAAGAAATACGGCAACAGTTGTTTATGATCCCAATCACTAGTGTCTCCCATTTAAGGTCCTTGTGCCTAAGAGGAGAAGCAATAACATCCGGTGTTCGATACCGTTATCAGGCTCGGCCAAATCAGACTTCACGTCAAGTAAGCGAAGTAGACAACGAAATTGATCCTTCGGCTGAGACACAAGGAATCTGCGTAATCGGAGAAAATAAACTGGTGTGTTGGAATTGTAGGAAACCAGGACACCGTTATCACGACTGTATAGAGGCACGCGCAGTATTTTGTTACGGTTGTGGGGCTCAAAATACGTATAAGCCAACGTGTATTCGCTGTAATCAGACGGAAAACCAGAAAAGGAGCGAGAGCAAAGCCACCAGCTCCCGCTCCTAACTACCGAGTCGACAGACGACCAGCAACTAAATGACGAACCGAAAATTAACACAAATTCTCCCGATCTAAAACATAAACCATTTCTAAAACGTTTAGTACCTTTTCAAGACAGACTTAGAAGATATAATGACTTACGGAAATTTCTTTTCAATGAGACATCGGCAACATTAGAACCAAAAGGCAACTCTATAAAATCTAGTCATAAAAGATCAACATTACGATTGCGCAAATACTGGCATTTTGTAACAAAGCAGCGACAACAATTATCGAGCACGATTTCCGAAATTGTTCAAAGAAAAAATGATGTCCGTCCGTATGCCAAAGTAACTATTTACGGGAAAACTTATTTAGGTCTGTTAGATAGTGGAGCATCAGTTTCGTGTGCAGGAGGCAAAGCCGCGAAAGAACTTATGCTTCAAAATGATTTTAAAAGTAGGGCTCTATCAGTGTGTACAGCTGACGGGAAAACACAAGAAGTTGTTGGTACAATAGAATCGGAAGTTACTTATGGACATAAAAATGAACGAATTTTGATTTATATTGTTCCTAATCTTAAACAGGATCTTTACTTGGGTCATAATTTTTGGTCGATTATGGGGCTAAGAATTGAAGCAGGTACCTTCGACAATGTGAGTGAAATAATTCTTGACGGAAAACCAGAAGACACAAAATTACACGATTTGAGTCCGACTGACAAAAAGAAGCTAGAAACTGTAATAAATCTGTTTCCATCCTACGCAAGGGAAGGTCTGGGTAAGACGTCGCTGATAGAACATGTGATTGAGCTAAAAGAAAATACTCGCCCGATAAAACAGAGATACTTTCCGGTATCGCCTGCAATAGAAAAACTAATGCATGAAGAGATTAAAAATATGCTTGAATTGGGCGTTATCGAAGAATCAGTCAGTCCGTGGAGTAGCCCTGTGGTAATGGTGAGGAAAGAAGGGGGTGCCAGACTTTGTCTAGATTCGAGAAAAGTTAATCAAGTCACCTTGAGGGACGCTTATCCGATTCCGATTATCGAAGGAATTCTTAGCCGAATGCCTAAAGCTCAATTTATTTCTGCACTCGATTTGAAAAAGGCCTTTTGGCAAATAAGCCTAGAAAACAAGTCTCGAGCATATACCGCGTTTACCATTCCTAATTGTCCTTTATATCAATATACTGTGATGCCTTTCGGATTGTGCAACGCTCCGCAGACAATGTGCAGACTCATGGATAAGGTTATTCCGGCACAACTTCGCGACAAGGTTTTTGTTTATATCGATGATCTTTTGGTTCTCTCCGAAAATTTTAATGATCATTTGCAATTGCTTACTGAGGTTGCCTTCCACATTCGTAAAGCTGGCCTTACTTTGAACATAGAAAAGAGTAGATTTTGTTTGAAAGAAGTCAAATACCTCGGTTATATTGTGGGGAATGGTATAATAAAGACCGATCCAGATAAGGTTGTAGCGATTAGTTCGTACCCTCCACCAACTTCTATCCGTCAAATTAGGCGATTTTTAGGAATGGCTGGTTGGTACCGTCGTTTTATATCGAACTTTGCTGATCTGACCGCTCCACTAACCGACCTTTTAAAAAAGGGAAAAGCTTACCATTGGACAAAGGAGGCCCAAGCTGCTTTTGACCTTATCAAAACAAAATTAACTTCCGCTCCAGTACTTGTTACACCTGACTTTACAAAACCTTTTTGCATTCAATGTGATGCCTCTTCTATGGGTATTGGTGGTGTGCTTACACAAACAGACGAAAATGGTGATGAATTGCCGATAGCTTATGTTTCACAAAAATTGAATCCTGCACAACGTAAATACAGCGTTACTGAACAGGAATGCTTGGCGGCATTAGTTTGTTTGAAGAAATTTCGGCCGTATGTAGAAGGACAAGAATTTAAATTAGTAACCGATCATGCCAGTTTGAAATGGCTCATGCGACAAACCGATCTCTCAGGACGATTAGCTCGTTGGTCACTAAAAATGCAAGGATATTGCTTTACAATAGAGCATAGGAAAGGTAGTGAAAATGTCGTTCCCGATGTTCTTTCACGCAGAGAGATAATTGATGCTATCGAAGAACCGAATAACACAGGCCCTATCATTGACATGAATTCCCCACATTTTTCATCACAAGAATATAATGACCTGAAGAAGCACATTTCTGAAAATCAAGTTAAACTTCCTCATTTAAAAATTGTCGATAATGTTATTTTCCGTCGGTCTGAATTTAATTCTGAAAATCAGGTGCATGAAGCACATAGGTGGAAACTTTGGGTTCCTAAGCTTTTACGCAGTTCCGTCCTACAAAAAGCTCACAATGCGCCAACAGAAGCACATGGGGGAATTACAAAGACCTTGGAGAAGGTTAGAAGGAATTTTTATTGGCCAAAATTGTATGAAGACGTAAGAGATTTTGTTAACAAATGCGAAGTATGCAAACAGATTAAGCCATATAGTATGGTACAAAGACCACCGATGGGCCTGCAAGCAAAGTCGAGCAGACCTTTCCAGCGACTGTATATGGACTTACTGGGGCCATATCCAAGATCAAAGGGTGGAAACATAGGCATTTTTATCGTACTAGACCATTTCAGCAAGTTTCCATTTTTACATCCCTTAAAGAAGTTTACGGCAGGAAAAATTATCGAATATTTGGAAGATCACGTGTTTACTATTTTTGGTGTACCAGAGGTAGTAATAAGTGACAATGGGTCTCAATTTAAGTCTTCGCAATTCGAAAACTTCCTTAAGCAATATGGAATCCAACATACTTTTACGGCGTTGTACTCTCCGCAAGCAAACGCTTCCGAAAGGGTTAACCGAATAATAATAAGTGCAATTAGAGCGTATTTAAAGGATGACCAACGTCATTGGGACGGTAACCTAAGCAAAATAGCCATGTCAATTCGATCATCATATCACCAAGCTATAGGAAGATCCCCCTATTTTGTTCTTTTAGGGCAACAGATGGCCACCAATGGGAATTCATATGAACTATTTCGAAAATTAGATTCTCTGGAAACAGGCGAAAATATAGAACCAGTGGACAAACTTTTACAAATTCGCGAAGGAGTTAAAATTTGCCTTGATAAAGCCTATTCTACAAATAGCAAAACGTACAATCTTCGTAGCAATCCCGATGTAAATTATTTTCCTGGTCAGGAGGTATTCCGTAGAAATTTCTCACAAAGTAATAAAGCTAAGAACCTTAATGCCAAATTGGCCAAAACATTTTTAAAAGCCAGAATAGTTCAGAAAATAGGCACTTGCTATTACAAGCTAGCTGATGCAAAAGGGAAAGAAATCGGAATCTTCCATGCTAAGGACATTCGAGTATAATCGCCAAATTTTTAATCCAGTTTGTTCGCCAGCTTAACAACCCTGCGAACAATCTGTGTTGTAACATGTATAATAATTTTTTTTTCTTCCTTTCAAATATTAATTCTTCCCAAGAACAAATTGCCCTGTATCGAAAATTTCAATTCTTTTCAATTCTGCAAATTTGTGTACAGTATCCTCTCGATCAGCGCGGATGATGAACGCGCGAGTAAAATTACATATATATATTTTTTTTTCGTTTAACCAGCATATAGCTAAACGAGAGTAGACTGTGTCAAAGGGCTAGCGGTTGAATCGTATGATTTAGCAGTAGTGTGGCGTGATTTCAGTTTTTATATGAGCAGACCAAAATTAGCAGATTTTTTTTTCTCTGAGAGAGGTTAAAATAAGCAAAGAAATAACGGCACGTATGTATAGAAAGAGAAAAAAAAATAGGAATAGAGAAGCGGAGTGCAAGGCTCGGTCGCGAAAAGAGGGGGAGTCAAGTAATGGAATTGAAACCGATCGGACATGAAATGTTGAAGTGAAGTGATTAGCTAAGAAGTTAATTCAGTTAATTTGCATAAGCCAAAATTCTTTGGAAGATATGAAAAATAAATAAGAACGTCCGAACAGTTAAAAGAGATTTCAATGATCTGCCTATAACATTGTTGGCAATAACTGTGGTCAGTAACTTGCGCGAATAATTATTAGTGTCTCTATTGTTGTAAAGTTTTATCCAAACGGTTGTTATGAGCAATTGATTCTTTTCATCATGCAAAAATTTGAACAATTGAGTTATAAAAGTGTTACATGTTTTGCCGGTTTTGCGGCTTCAAAAAAAAATTAACGCGTGCTTGTGGTTTTTCTCGAGTCGTGCTCCTGAGGCTTAACGATTTATAAATGAAGCTATGCACAAATTATAAATTAATAAAAACAAATATATATTTGAATATTAAATTGATATTGTTCTTCCCATAAAAACTTACAAAAGTGACAAAGAGAAAATTACCTCTTAAAGGAAAAAAAAAAAAAAAGAGAAAAAAAACTCATTGCTAATAATAACAGCAAACCTCATATAACAGATATGTCAAAAGAAGCACGCAATCTCGTGGTTGAGGTGTACGATATATATACACAATGGCAGAATTAATTGAGCAGACCATTCATCCAACAATTACAACGTTGCGGAAGCAATTACAAAATGGCAATGCTGTATTAAAGAAAAAATAGTGTATGGTTCCGAAGTCCTCTGATGCCTGCTTAAGATTTCGTCGACTTGGATTTCTTACTTCGTCTTCAATCTCAACCGCAAGTTTTTAAAAAAATATTCAGAAGCGCAAATTGAATCAATTTAAATTAATTAGACTTATTTAAGAGTAAAATAATTTGGCGTTTGTTATTGATGATTTTGTTAACGTAGTTTTGGCTTAATCATGAAGTAAATAGCGCATAAAAACCGAACATGAAGAATTCATGAATTTTTTTTTGTCTAAGTTTAATAATGAAGTGCCTACAACATAATAATATGTAATTCTTGAAAATTATGGATTCACTAATATAATATAATATAATAACGATAACATGGAGTATATGAACATGTTTAGCGTTAAATCCTTTAGATTAATAATAGTTTCTTATTCGCTATGATTTCATTAATATGTTTTCTAATGGATTTTTTTTTGTTTTTTTTTCTCAAACGCAAAGGAAATTAACAAAAAGAAAGGTTGTGTAGTAGTAAATATCAGTACATGTACTAATAAATACGAAACACATTGGAATTTAATCAGAAAGTCACTCAATAGAGGAGAATTGAATTCAATTCATAAACAACTTGTAAAGTTCTAGAAGTCAAATACTTAAAACCTTAATAAATATTATCTTTTAATAGAAATTTTAAATAATTTCTAAATAAGAACATATTGTGTACGTAGTACGAAAACATAAATGGAATCATATTTTCATAACCTCTATAATTAAAAATGGCTTTGAATATACATAAAGATAAAGATATAGTAGATAGTAGATTATATAAAATTTTAATATAATAAAGATAACACACACAAAACAAACACACACGTCCACTCACTCGTACATATACAAAAATAATCGATCCCCGCTAATAATAAAATCCGCCACCAACACAGGCACATATACACATATATACACACGTACACATATAACAACAATTATATCAAATTCATTACATCCCACAAAAATTCAAAATCCATCATAACAGAATATATAATAAATACACACGTTTATTAATCATTATTATTTTAAAATCATTGAAGTATAATAAATAATTAAACGAATCTATTAGAAATAATAACAATTTGTTAATGTTAATTATTGTTAAGAATAGATTCTTTGAATGATTTTGAGCTATCAATATTTCTATATATATGAGATAACATGTATATAATTTTTACTTGTTTAGAAGTTAAGACTATGTTTTATTAAGAAAAAAAAAATACATTTACAGAGACACATAGAGACAGAACTATTTTCTCGGCTATGCTTCTTCTTAGAACTCTCTATTTTTGTTCGAAGGAATTTTCAAAAAAACTAATGCGTGCATTATTTGAATTCGTATTGTAAAAAAAAAAAAAAAAGGAAAAATTGTTATAATTATTGAGACATAGGAAAAAGTCATAACTGAGTTACCAATGTATTTTATATAAAGATATATGTATATTTTCATAATAAATATATTTTTTTTCTGAAATGGACAAATAAAAAACTAATTTTTGCGTGGACTTGTTCTGAGGTGATGAAGTGATCTCTTATAGTCGAACACAATATTCGGGACTTCGAAAAAAAAAAATGCAATACAGGATTCTTTTCAGCTTTTCGTTGCCAAGGTTGGGAGGGCAAATTGGCATCCCATCAGCCAACAACCCACTTATGTCCGTGAAGGAATAAGAGATGTTTCCTCTTTTCTTTTCTTTCCCCCCCCCTCCTTGTTTTTTTTCTCTTATTCTGATACTTCCTTCTATACTCTTCCTCTCCTTCTTCTTATTACATTTGCAGGTTAACATTGGAATTCGCCCGTTTTTATTTTTTTTGGCAAGTGCATGAATTTTTTTCTGTCGAGGTTGCTGAATTAAAAGAGGAATTAATAACCCATCCAGCCACTGAAGACTAGCCGCAAACAAAATAAACCATGCACTAAAATTTAACAGCTAATTTCCTCCATGCACCTCAGCGTTTCAGCCGTATTCCATATGAATAAGGTAGAAGGATTGTTACAGGCTGAAGTTAGCGTTGTTACTTGTTTCGATTTTTATCTGGTTTTGTAAGGAATTTAATCACATCGCTATAAATTGCGCCCGGTTGTCGCGTCAGCCATTCTCATTCTTGTTAACTAGGGTGAACTCGCCAAAGTACTAAATAAATTAGTTAAAGTGCGTGCAGTATTAGCAAATCATGCCGATACTGAAAATAAAATGAACTCCCCCCTAAAGAGTATGCCTTTCCTTGGTTGAAGTCAGTTCCTTTTCTCTGCTTCTTATCTTCTTTTTGTCCATTAATAACGAAAGTGGCGACGCTCAAGCCATAGTCTTAGTTGCACCCGCACACAGATACACAGGATCCAAATGTGGAATATATTTTAAAATGTGCAAATGCACTGGTGGCATCCGGATGATGTTTCCGTTACGTGTTGAAGTGCAGAGCACATACAAATACTTTAATGGAATCCATTTACATTATTTTTATGATTCATGGGTTTCCGTGAACCGTGAACCGTGACATCTCGAATGATTCTAATTTTTTTAAAAAATAATACATGTAAATGACAATGTTATTACCCTACAGCCGAAGAGGTGCGGTATATTCACTTACTTCTTCTGTTTGTAACCCATTAAAAGAAGTGTGTCAGAAAATATCGCATTAAAGGCGCTGTGTCAGAATAGAAAAGTATATATATTTCTGCTAAGAATAACATGTCTCTGCGTGGATATAGCCAGTCCGTCCATCAGTCTGTGTGTCGGTCTGTCTGTCCCACTGTCTGCGGAAATTACGATTGCAGTTGAACGAAGGTAGATCTCGACAAATGGCACGAATCTTCATTGTAACCATAAGCAGCGTAGGATTGAAATTGGTTAAATCGGACCACTACTACGTCTGCTTTTTAGACGAAATCCTCTTAAAGACCGACTTCTCGGTTTCTATATAAATGTTCAGGCTGGAATTTTATAGCCGATATGTTGATTTTAGATATTATCGCTCCAGAAAAGTGCGCGGCGCTTGCCTCCTTTATCGCATGTTGACCTTTATCGTATGTTGAGGATGAGTTAGTAGATCTAATATAAGTTTATATTATGGGTATAAAAACTTCGGCCAAGTCGAATTTATTACTTGTTTTCCTTTCTTTATTTGAAAATAAGAATGTGTTGTCCTGCAATTGAACCGATACTTATACTATATACTATATCAGGAATATAATGTAGTTTTGTGGGAATAGAATACAATGCAATTGGTTACAATGAAGCCGATATTCAGAGGAAACAGGAACAAAACCCATTGCGATATTGTTTTTGTGGTTTTAGTTGACGGCAATATAAAACCAAATATTAATAAAAGTTTTATGTTCGTTTTCGATTTTGTTGTTTCATTTTGTGCTCTGTATCCGATACTGCCAACAGAATTTGTATTCAAGTACAGGACTTCCGTAGCCCTGAGTGTCACATACTCTTTTGTTATAATTCGTACTTAGTAGATTCGTAGTGGTGTAACAGTTGTAGTAGTAGTAGTAGCTGCAATAAGTTGTTGTTGTTGCACTATCCGCAAATCTTTTCATTATGAAAAAGTTCTAACAAAGCCACCTGTGATCAAATTTTTTTGATTTATCTAATCAGATTTAACAACAATAAGCTTTATAACAAAAGAAATCAGACAATGTAGTAGCCTTTTTTGTAGATGTTAATATTCTCCTTTATTTATTATTTTCGTTGTGAGAAGGCCTGAATGTAATCGGTTGAACGAACTATACCAGTCAGCATTCAGTTCATTAGCCATTTGTGGATTTCGCAGAAATTGTGGCGTGAAATTGATAGGAGTTCAGGATCGTTCCGTTACGAATAAAATTACGGGCGTCCTTTCCAAGGCTCGGGCAGGTAGGCGAAAATAAATGTATAACAAATAGAAACTATAAAATATAATAATGAAGTATATTAGAACAACTTCCATGTATTTAATTATTAATTAGTTTTTAGTAGAATAATCCTATGGGCTAGTTGACAAAAAGGTTGCGTATTTAATGCTAATTTATATGAGGTGAGACGGCAAACCAAAGGGAAGAGAAATTCGCGTGCTGAGCCACAAAATCAAATTAACAATTTCTTATGGGCTACGGTACAGGTGCTTTTGCACTTTGACAACGGTCCGCAATCGATAATCACAAACAACTGCGTCCAAACATAAGTTTTACTTTTAAACAGACTATTTTAGGTTTTACTTTTAGAGAAACAAATAAGATATTAAAATATTATGAGCGAAATATTAGCGACAACGAAAACAATATAATTTCAGCGCCATCGCGAACTAAATTGAAAAAAATTATTTGTATAAAGATAAGATCACTACTTTCGAAGACCCCTTTTTCTTTTCGTGGTTATTCACAATTCTATCGTTTTTACTGAACGCTTTTATTTTAAAAACGGAATGTCTAGAAAAAGTGTTTTAAAAATGGTTTAAGTATTATTCCCATAATAAAGTTTATCTTATTTATCATGATGTTTTGTTCTTTTCTTAGTGTTTAAAAATACAATTAAAACATTGGTAGTAATTATGTACTAATTACTTGAGTACTGCTTTATTTAATTCTAAATTGCAGTTTAAATTTATTTTTTAAAAAATTTTTTAAAAATGTTATTTCTAATGTTTGAAAAATTCTGTGAGATTCTTCATGTTGGTTTCATATTTTTCAAAAGAATAAATTTATTGAGATATTTAAGACGAATTTTCGTCAACCGTTGTTAAATTCGTCTTGGATATTGACGATTACGGATTTAAATGTAAATTCGTTTCAATTACATTTGTCCATTCTGTGAGACATTTCCATAATATTTTTGGATTTTATAAACTTTTGTATGATCACGGCCGTTTGTTTCACCCACAATCATTATCATAATCATTGTTATTATCATTAATTTTTTCGTTATTACAACCACATCTCGTCAAAATTGAATTAGTTTATTATTCCAGCGCCAAAAAGAAGTGATAAAAAGGCACTTACTGCTCCTACAGCGTTTCTTGAAATTTACAATAAATAGTCCGCAAAAATTTAAATTTGAAATGATTCAATAAAACAAAAGTATCTTCGATAAACTGTATATTTATTCAAATATTTAGAAGAACCAAGAAGCGATAATGCGAAACTAAAGACACTTTGAAAAAGGGGCGAAATGCGTGGCAGTGACAAAATCTACAATGATGTTGAAGAAAGGAAATAGGTCAAACGTTCTTGGTTTCTTGAGTTTCATGCTCTAAACAAACGACATAAGAAACTAAGAATATTATTATAAAAGGGGCGAATAAGTGGAAGGGATGGAAGTCAATAATCTGATAAGACGTAATCAGCTTGTCGTGCATTTTAAAAGCAGCACGAGCGAAAAAGAAGATCGAGAAGGAGAAATAAGGAGGAAGAAATGATTTAATGCCGAATCCTAAACACTAAGCATTAATTTGCATTAATTTCAAACCAGCTGCAATGTACATGAAAGAAGATAATGGACACTTTGTTTGACGGGTGATACCGGATATTTCAATAATAAGAAGTATCTTGAGGATTTTGTAGTGTTAGAATTTGAACTTTAACTTTTTCAACTTTTGTAAAATAAAAAATTCTGTTTCAAAAAATATGTACATACATATTTTTTTATCATCAAAATAAAAAAACATATTCTTTCTCTATTCAATATTATAAAAATTCGCACGCAAGAATATTCCGTCCTATAAATAAATTATTATAAAAAGAAATTGGTGTCTTCAATTCATCATAACCTGTACCCTACAGATTTCATACAATTTCTCTCCAAAAAATTAGAAAAATCTTATACATTTTCGTAACGCTCTTTATAGCTATTCATGTATATGAAAAGTTTACTTTATGAACAGCCACAACTTGGTAAAGAAATACAAATAGAAACCAAAGAAGCTTCATCACACCAAAACAGTTGGACAATATTTAAAATAAATAGTATTTAATGAACGAAATAAGAAAACCGAGGGATAAAGGTTTTGAATCCTCCAAAAGGCTTGACAAATTTCTTGATAATATACCAATTTTTATAAAACGCTCGTTTACTAAGGCAATATTTGTTATTTTAAACGATATTGTAATTGGTGATATAGGAGCAAAATATACAAACTGAAGATGTGCAAAAGTTCAGTGATAACTTTCTATACTATTTAAGTTGGTAACTGTTTGAAGTCAAAATAAAAGTGTTTGAAAATTAAGGTCAGTTTGGTAAAAGTCATTCTTATTATTCTTTAGAAGTAACAACTAACCCTTTAGTTAATACGACAGAATAGATAGATACTACACTTTCTGGGGCAAATCATAAAAATCATTTAAACATTTCTTTATTTTGTGGAGATTTAGTACTATTTTTAGAGACACAACAAAAAAGCAAAGAAAGTACAGGTTTTTTCGAAACCGGATTATGATCTTGAATTTTGTTTTCATCGGAAGGAATCAAAAAGATTTATAGAAATTTTTTAAGTCCTTAAATCGTTTTTTGTATTTAAGAATAACCAAGTATGTTGAGTAACTTAAGTACACTTGAGGAGAAAGAGGAAACATAAAAGTCTCGCAAAAGTTGTTAAATAAGTTTGGGATGGATACAAAATGAAAGCATCGGAATATGCGATGGTTCCAACTTTTTGGTTTTGAAGTAAGCACACAGTGTTGAAGTTATTGCTACGAATTTTCACTGAAAAATGCTATATCATTATTGCGTTATAAACTTTTCAAAAGCTTTGCAGAAGTAACGAAGATTTAACCAAAACCCTAAACATGTGCGAAAGTATCAGAAAAATATTTCTTATGAGTTTAAAACAATTTACATAATTGCATTGCGGATTCATCCTAAATGTTGAACGCATTGGTATGTTTTTGACAAATGTTAAGAAGAATATTACTAAGTTGAGGTTTTTCAGGGAAGAATTTATTGAGAATGTTTGATGCAGATAAATTTTTTTCGAAATTATTGTCTAGTGGGAGATTCCATTTTTCACAGTGTACTTCCATAACTTCCATACAACTGCGAAACTTTTATCCATTGGGGAAAAAAGGATGCAATCAAGAGGAAATTGCATTTTTTGTGAAAAGGAAGATGGTAACGGAGATAGTAAAACACCTTTTTTCAATATTTCCGGCAAATCAGTTCTGATATTTCATAACATGCTGGAAAACAGTTTGCCAATTTCCTTGCCTTTGTTCCTTTGTCTCCTTCATGTTAGTTAGTATTTAGGTATCGTTCAGAAAACATTGAAATTTGAACAAGCGGTCCAAGAATTTCTCTGGTCATCGATTTGTAGAGAAATTTCAATCAACACTGATTGGTTTATTCCAAACGATTCAATCGGTATATCCTTCCCCTTCTTCTTTCCCTAACTTTTCCTTTCATAATGGCTTCGTGGTTTAAATATTTTCAGATTTTAGAAAAGTTCTCGAACGGACAACAAAGAGCGATTAATAATTTTTCATATATATCGTAAGCCTCTTTCATTCTTTTATTTAGGGTTGGGCTATGTTGGTTTTCCGTCAATAAATGAAGCATTTGAGCCTTCATGAATCAATCGTTTCAATTGGGAGTAAATGGATAAACTTAATATTTTTCGATGCAATTGAATGTTAGATTATATATATAATACAATGGTTTATTTTCAAAAATATAAAATGAAGAAAAAATGAATATTCATAATTCATATTTTTTATGGCTTAAGTACTGTGTATTTATATCCTCTAAAATAAATAATTATCTCGGAAATTTCTTCTGAAAACTAAAAGGAATTCAAAGCAAACTTCGCAAGCAAAACATATGAAGTACATGCGAAAATGTGAAATGTATCATGAGAGCATTTTGTGCTAAATTTTGTAGTTAAAATAAGCTGCGCTTAAGCACTAGTTTGAGAACTTAGCGAATTGTGTTAGTAATTAGAGTAAAATTATTTCTTACTTAGAATGACCCCTGAGTCATTTTATCTGTCTGGATGTCTATCTGTCTGGAGAAATGGTGATTGCAGGGGAACGAAAAGTGATATTCTCATGAAATATTACATAAACGTGTCCTTCTTTTTTAAGCTGCTTAGCTTCGAAATTGGATAACAACTATGTGCTCTTCTGATACCTAACATAAATAAATCTACATGTGTGTTGTTCATTTCTAACGTCTGTAAACGGAATTGGGTGACAAAATTTTATCACCGAATTCACAAACGGATATTGAATTATTTTGCAAAAATGAGCATGACCCGACTACTATTGTATAATACGAGTACCATGTGCGCGTAATTTTTAGGAGTTGTTTTAAAGATAACTTAGTATATCGAAATTGACCAAGAAACGCCCACTGATTATTAAGGTCCAACTGTGGAGGGTGTATATCCTTCAGTAAGGTTAAGGTAAGCGTTCTTACTTGTTTTTTAATTTTGCGTTAATGTAGTAATTATTCTCTTCTCCTCTATAAAAAAAATGCGCCAGGACTTTTCCAGGACAATTTCCAGATTTAATTCTACGATACAATAATACATAATTGAATAAGATACTATCATTCTACTAGAGCTGGTATAAGCATCGGTGTAGAAATTGAACATTACCTAAGGGGCAGGGCAATCCACTACACACATATATCTTATACATGATTTTCTCAGTACAGTAACAGTACCAGTAACAACATAAAACATAAAACAACCTAGAACAAACTTAATATAATCACAAGTAGCGCACGTGTTAACACAAGTATTTATACATGACCAACAGTCAACACCAGGCAGAAATTCCTTTGAAATCTTGCCTGCAGCCTTTAACACACATCATCTATGCGATAATATTGTTGATGACTTACTTGAAAATGTTTTAATGTGTATGCATGGCTGTTATTACTCAACTGTTGGTATTCACAAAGCATTCAATTTTATGTTACCTCGTATTAGTGCCAAGTCTTGTGTTAGTGCCGGTAGAAGAGACACAATGATGAAGGCATTGACAGTTAACGTCGTATATATTTATATAAATTTCAAAAATGGTAATAAAAAGTTGATTTTTTATAAGATATTGATAAGAGGAAAGTGAAGGTCTGAAAAATTATAATTCCTTCACCATTTGCTTTGATTGGTCATCTGTGGTCAAAATGGCAAAATGAAATAAAAGAATTGTATTGAACTGTATTGTAATTGTAAGCATGTATATAGTTCGTTACTTGCACTGAGAATGATCTTGCAATTTTTGGACCGTGCGTCATTTAAAAAAATATTTGTATTATTATTTTTGAGGAATTTTCAAATATTTTTGGAGAAGTCAAATAGAGCTTCTTAAAAAGGGTTTTAACCCATTTCATTTTGGTTCATATCCCGATTTTATTAAAATGGCATTTTAAAGTTGAGAATGTTCAAAAATTTGTCGGATACTTAAGACAGATTTTATAAAATTAAATTAAATTGGATGTTAAGAGGGTTCAATGTTGAATAGCCGTCTACGTCATGCTGCGCTATATTAATGAAATTACTCCTTTATTTAAAAAGCTCATTACGGGTTCGAATATGTGATAACATCCTTTCAATTTCAGCCACGGCTTTTCACGTTGATACTGATCAAAGTGATACAATTTTGTATGATCCTGCCACATAGACCTGTTTTTGTGATCCAGTCAAAGCTGCAAGAAAGTTGTTGTTAAAAATCTATGGGTGATGGGGGCAATCGCCAACAGCGTCATAGGTTTATAGTTAGTGGATATCGTGTGAGTTCGTGTCCCCATATATACGACAGTTACGCTTAATTAAAGCTGATTTTAAATAATGCAGTTTCCCAATTTGGCCATAGACGTGAACAACAAGTTATGCAGATGATGCAGCCTGCAGATCATTGCGTTAGTTGAATAAGCGAAAATTAAGTAAGGCCGTCTTGCCTAAGTCCGTTATTTAGCATTGTTTTTTATTCTCCTTACAATTTTACTTAAGGTAAATCAACCCTTGCCCCCATCGTTCATTAGCTTTAAAAAAAGCCACCGGCTATTTTTTTGAAATCATGAATCACTATAAAATTCGAGTTTTTATAAAACTCGGATGTGGGACAGTTTGAGAAGGTACTTTTTATTGTGATCATTACTGTTGTTGCCGTATTAATATTTTCACTTTATAGTTATTGCCAAAAAAGCTACGACAAAAAAAAAATTGAAAAAGAAATTCAGACGCATCAAATTGTCTGGCTGTTTTTGTCCTTGTAGAAATGGGTTTTTCGGTCTGTTAGAATTATTATAAATGAAACACAATTTTTGAAGTGACCGTTTTATTTTTATCTTTATTTAATTCTTCACTTCACAAATGATGTTGTCACTTGGAGACACTTGAAACGAATGAATAAATAGAAGCAATTTCATTTACCAAGTAAACCCTTATCTTCTCAAAAACAAATATATGAAAAACCGCACTCGACGACCTAACGGGTCATCATATCTTTGACCAATATTTTTTTGCTGCTTGTAACAAGAATTTATTAGATATTATTACGCATTGCGTATTTATTGCGTTTTACTTTAAATTCTTGTACGTTCAACACGGTCAGTGCGATATAAGTGCGATGCGTTCTATATAAAAGTATATTTCAAAGCGATTTTATTTTAAACGTGGATTTTCGGTTTACATGGATTTGTGTGGGTTTGCATGTAGTTAACAACTGCACCTCAAATATTTAATTATTTATCCTTGTTATTATTTGCGACCTTTCATAATATAAAAAAATAATATTACATAATAATACATAGTTTACGTAAGAGCAGTTATAGCTGAGATAGGTAATTTAAAACATCGACCAAGGATCAGCTCATAACATTATTAGAGAATGGCGACTGCACAGCCTGTTAACATCGAAAATATGCTTGCTCGGGTTTGATTTATTTATAAAGAACTTTTTTTACCTCAGCGTGACGTTTTTCCAAAATTTGCTGTTAAAGTCTCAAATAAAAGAGATCATCTTTACTTTTGGGAAGAGTTCACTTACAATAATAAATGAGACAGAATTTATTTGTTCATTTATTTCTTCAGGAACATTTTATAATGTCATTTTACAAAATTTACATTGAGGTTTGTTTGCAGAATGGAAAACATATTTCAGCCTTTCTTTTGAGAAATAAACACATCGTTATCAGACTTATAATATTCATCAAATTATACTTTTTCCTCAATTTGGAATAAATCAAAATTATAAACGTCACAGAAGAGAAGTCTTAAAATATAAAAATTCGGTTTGGGGGGGGGGAATAAGGAATTGTTTTTGAATTTATTTGTAAAAGTGGTATTAAAATTTAGTCAATAAATTGATGTCGATTTAAAGAAGTGGAAGAAGACAATTTAAACCTTTTGAGCCATTGAAAATTCTCGTGCTTTGTAATAGGTAATTATTTATAAAAATAATGGTTCGTTATTTCCCCAGATTAAGCCGTGAAGGAATTTATGTTTTGCATAAATTTCTTGCGTTAAATTAAACAATTTATTTTTCAATTGAAAATAAAGAAAGAAGAGAAAAATGAGTGCCCCTTCGGGGACTTTTCAAAACTGGCTTTACTTAAACACCGGTTTAAGGGAAGTGTATTGTTTGTGTGGTGAAAATTTTTGTTTGATATAAAGAAAGAAAATAAGCGGCGATAAATAAGAAAACTTCTCTATGAAAAGTTGAACCTCAACGACTTTTTAATGGAATATTTTAGGGCTGGCGGCAGAAAGTTTTACGGATAATGTTTGGATTCTATTTATACTTTGAAATATGTAAGACATATCGCCATTTGATTTTCTTGTTAAAAATAAAGAATCCAACAACACCAATTCACGCATTATATTTATTGATTTTTACGGAAAGGGAGGACCCAGAAGTAAGCTCCGGAAGGAAATTTGTGAGTAAAGTGGAAAACAGGATTATGGAGGTTCCGTAAAATATTGGTAAGAAATATGTGAGGAAGGAGAAGAAGTAAACTTTTCTCTGGTATCTAAATTCATTTGTAAAGATGAAGTTATGTGCGATTAGTGTTTACTATTTCTTTAAGCATTTATGTGAAATATTTATATAAGGTAGTTAAAGCATGAAACTATGTAAGTTATCTAAGAATATTAATTTTCCTCTAGTGCTTTGTTAACGTATATCTTATCTAGTTTAAATATTAATTCTTCCTTAGAAGGTGTACATTTGTGGCTCTTCCTCACTAAACGATTTTGAATACATTACAGAAGCCAAAAAGGCGTTTTGTGGTGAAGGACGTTGACATTTTGGCATTTCTTTGGGTTCGCTAACAGAATTCCAAATTTATACCGTTACTAACGCAGTACCGACGGTATTGCTGTAACAGTAGCTGGGCATTAATTACTAAAGAGATTGAGGCATTTTCCCTTGAATGTTGTCGACTCATCAATCGTTTTTGTGTCGGTTCTGCGTTTCTTACAATCAATCAAACAAACAATATAATTTTCCGCGCTTGAACTGTTTTGGTGTTTGTTAAGATTTTAAGTTATCATTTTAATAATAATCGATTTTCTTTTTGTTATTCCTTCCAATTTTTATTTAAACTAAATAATTGGGTTAATTATTTATGAGTATCTATGAGTATTCATTCAACCGAAAGACAAGAACATGACACTAGCACCTGAAAATGATTTCGGGCATACGTTCGCCACAGCTGTTCTTGACGTAGTGCATTCTGGACATTAAATTTTGAGTCACTTTTTCGAGTATTGTTAGCCGTGTGTCACAAATAACACGGATAATGATGGCCTCAAGGCATCAGTTGTTGCTGGTTTGTCAGCATAAATCAGTGATTTCATGTGACCCCCCACAGGAAATAAATGAGAGCTGTTGACCACTTCAATTGACAGGACCATTTTTTAAAGTCAACGCCAAATTTTGTTTTCAATAAGTCGATGGTGGTCGTCGTATTACGGCGGGTAGCGCCATGCTGAGGAATCACATTTCGTCTGGATCAATGTCATCCATTTTTTCAAAAAAAAAAATTGATTGTGGCGCGGTAATAATCTCCATTGACTGTAACATGAGCTCCGTCCTCATTTTTAGAAATAAAGCCCAATGATACCACCAGCATGTAAACTGCACTGGGTGATGCACTTTTCTGGACGTAATGTAGTTTGTAGAGTCTCTTGTGGGTTCGTTTTATTCCATATGCGGAAATTTTGCTTACTAACAAACCCGTTAAGACAAAAATTAGTCTCGTCGATAAACACAATTTTGCGATGAAACAACGGATGTGGTTCCAACTGCGGTAGAGGAAAATGGGTGAAAAGACGACGCAAATGATGATCACGTGGCAGTAATTCAGGAACCAACTGGATCTTGTACGGGTGTAGGCCAATATCTTTGCGAAAATTTTCTGCGTGGTAGATGGACGGAGCCACAATTCCACCCCCCGATGACGAATTGATAAATTTGGATCTACTTCCACACTATGATTTACATTCGCACATTCCTTTGGCATGTTGGAGTTATTACATCATATAGAGAGTATGTGGTAAGAAGTCTATCCACCGTTCGACGGATGGCTTGTTCAGACGGACGACTATGTGCGCCATAAAATTCACGACGTCGTCTATAAGTTGCTCGAGTCGACGAAAGATTTTCAAGGTAAATGTGGATAATTTGGTGGCGTTGTTCATGCGTGAGTCTATTCATGACGATTTGCTTATACTGTATATAAATATCAACAAGAGCGGCCAGGACAGTGTGTGTTGACAATTGTCCCTATCGAAAACGCTATCTATGCTAAAAATATACCCTAAGTTTAAGTTTCTAAAAATCCTAAGTTTTTAATCTTTGATTTAGTTACTAATCAATTGTGCACAAGTACAAATTTATTAAGGGATTTTTTCTTTATAGATAACTCAGAAAGGGTCAACTGTTTAAAAGTTAATTTTTTTCGTGATTTTTTTTTCACAGGATAATAAAGTGACATATTTGAAACGATGTTCCGTCATCCACTGCCTCTGTATGGTTTCTAAGTACGGTTTAATTAGATTACAAACCGAACTTCACAAGGGAATGTTCGCTTTTTTGTCTTGTACTCTCATAACATCTAGTGCTAAATTACTTTTTATTTGGATTGAATTTGGATTTGGATGAAGTAATATTTGGCACTCGTCAGGCTTTTCTTATAACGATTACCGCTAACCATTGTCTACATTCTTTTTGGTGTGGTAAATGGGTAAGCACATTCCACAGCCACGTTTTTTTCATAAAGTTTGGGGCCTCACAAACAGTTTTCCTAAATTTTCAATGAAAACAAGTTTTGAAGACTACCAAATATCTATATAAGATTAAAAACAGATTTTATGTTTATATTCTGTGACTCTGTGCCTTATGAATCACGTATTTAGTCAATTAAGTTGGCCTTAATTTGAAAAATTTGAAACGGTAATATATTCCTTAAATCGATACAATTCAAGTGTTAATTTGCGCTTTCTCTCCGAAGTATCCCTTCAGAGCTTAATGCAAAACTTTAATTTCAATTTGACTCGCTTAAGTTAAATTTAAATTTAAAACTTTAACCCCGATTTTTTTTTCGATTTCAGCCATAACCTGCTGCTATTATAACAAAAACACTCAAAACCAACCGCAAATACATTGAATTGTTATGAAAGTTGAGTGCTAAAGCATCTACAAATTAATAAACAAATAAAAAAAGCAGTTGATACGTCATGCTGTCACAAATTTTACTGTAACGTAGATTGAATTAAATTAAATTAAATTAAATTGGGTCCATTTATAGCATACACGTACGTAGTTAGATCTCAGAGAGAGAATAAATGTATAAATAAATAAATACAAGGATAAAAAAAGCTTGACCATCATGTCATGCAGCATAACGAAATAATTCCGTAACCAACACATGGTCATTTGGATGCATGATTTGAACAAGCCTATATGGAAAAGATACATAAAGAAATTTAACATAAAGCTAAACAACAAATTTACACATCATTCGGCATTTGCTTCAGATTTCGGGTTTTCTCCAACCGAAGAGGTTAGGTGCATCACGGATGAAGAATATACTAATACTAAGATGAATTTATTATATTTGTGGGGGGACGACGTAATATTACGAAAAATGGAGTAAAGAATGGAACGCACATTTTTCAACATGAGAACGTGGCCGATACATCAAATAGAACTTTTTTATTTCTCATACTTGATGGATGGTAATTCCAAGGGAAAACTTTTGCCGGTAATTCGTCCAGAATTAAATAAATGTGATTAAGTTGAGATACACCCTCTCTTTGGAAAGAGTATGATTCCAAGCAATCCTAACAATTTTTTTCTCTTTTCATTACATTTAATTTAAAAGCTTAATGGTCAAAATATTTATCCTAATATATAAAAGGCAAGAAAGAACGCGAAACTTCAGGGAATGGGCGAAAAACAGGAGAAAAGTTTGTAATGGAAACGTTGCAAATTATTGGTAAAAATATTTGCAGATTTGTTGCAAAGGTAAACAAAATGAAAGAAGGAGAAGAAGAAGAATCTGCCGCTATGACGTGCCGTCATGATATCAAAAGTCAATCAATTGCAAACGGCCAAATACGACAGTGTACTACAGTGTTCAGACAGTAACGGTTAATCCTTGAATTGGTGTTTGTACTTTTTAGGTTCTTTTAAAAAGGGAGTAACCTTCAAATATTCAAGAGGATTACGAACTAATTGGCATACGGTGAATGAGGCATACAATCCTCTCGCCCCTCCGCACTCTATTGAAGAAACGAATTTACGATTCAATGAATGCTTCATTGTCTATTTCAGTTAGGGATGATGACAAACAAATAATGTACATACATACATGATGTCTTTTCATTTTCTATCAAAACGAAAATAAATTAATTCAGTTGGCATCGGTGTATTCCTGTTAATTTTCGGTTCAATCGAAGTATTTACAATTTAAATCAAATGGGATTAATTGAAGAAATTAAATGTGTAATATGGCGAAATTAGGTAATGGAAAAAGTGAGTGTTATTCAGAGAGGGAAAACAATGAATTATTATGATCATCTGATACAACGCACGACTCGACCGTCATCTGCTCCGCTTTCTTCTCTTTTCATATTCGTTACGATCGCGAAAAACGATCGATTATGAACACTTTTTTCACAACGGCAGTTTCAAAAGGTCTTACGGCTTTGTTGACAAATTGTGTATGTTGCTAGAAACAGATAGAAAATATCTCGCGATTTCGATATAAAGAATATAATTGGATTTCAAATAGGCTTCCGGAAAATGGATGGCGACTATTCGTTTTGTTATAATTCCTAAAAAACACATAATTTTGGAGTTACGCGATCCCCGTACTTTAAACCATTGTTGGAGAAAATGCGAAAACCTCACATTTGAACCGCTATTGAATTTGATCCCAGCAGATGGACGACTGAGTTCGAATGGGATCGATTATGTGAAAAACTGAATGAACTCGTCCCACTCGCCTAAAAACGGAGTCGGAAAAGTAAGCCCCCTTTGTAGTACTTTATAGTATGTATAATTTATTAAGAAATTAGTTAATTAATTCTTAGGATTTTTTTATTTCAAAGGCCCGTGTAAGCCATTATATATAGAATTTAACGTTGCTCGAGTGTCCCCCGTGGCTTCTCACAGGGACACGGATCCCAGTGTTTCAATCTTCAATGATCCAGTTCTATGACGGATCCATGACGCTGCCGGCCCAAAGTCGGCATTTAAGAGTAATTTTTTGTGGTTGTGTTGCCACCTTGTAAACTCCATTTCGGTTTATACATTAATCGACCCATATGCGGATGTGTGTTTCTGTGAACGTGCGAAGGAAATCACTAATTAAAGTGAATGAATTCTTGTTTTGCGACATCCATAATTCCACTGAATTATTGTAATTCTCAGTTATTCAGTGATATAAAACAATTTTATTAATAGCTAATAGATATATATTGTTATTATTAATAGTTAATAAAAATAAGTTGAGCTTTACTAATAAAATTATTGGGCATGACTCTCTCGGAAAAACCTAACTTAATTTGCTCGAGCTCTTCTGATGCTTTTTCGTCCCACGACACGTCTTTATCCTCTCTTTTGGTGGCTTCATTGGTTATCTTATATAATATTGCCAAGTTGTCGGTATATCTATGATAATAATTCACCTTATTGTTATTCAATTTAACAGATTTAAATTCTTTAAAAATTCAGTGCATAGCATTTGTGTTATTACATGTTGTTACATGCTGCATTGTCTCTATATTTTTTGCGCCTTCTCACCCTGAAATCTGTACGGAGAATTGGTGGTGTCTGATTCTGTCAAATTGCTCTTGCTGTTGCCAAAGGATAAGCGCACTTATATTCAGTGGCAAGAGGATGACTTGAACGTTATTTAGTTTCATATTTTAAAGGAAAGTCAATCAATCGTATAACATTAAATATTGATGCGTTAGAGACAACAAAGGTTTGAAGCAGTTCGATGGGTAGGCGGAAACGTTTAAACTGTTCGCTTTATTTCTTCTTTTATTTTCCTTCAATTTCTTTATATTGTATCGTGTCCATTCCTCAGAAGCTTCGGACCTATCGCTTACAAGGCAGAGGAACGATAAAAACGAATTTATTTGAAATTTTTAGAGTTGCATTTATGGTTATTTTAATATCCTCAGCAAATGTGGCCTTGTTTAAAAAACTGCTTTTTATATTTTTTGTTATGTTTTATTATCAAAAAATGTTTATGCATTTCGCTGGCAGTCTATGAAAGACATTATTATGCTTGTGACATTTGTAAGCAAGAGTAAAACATTTTTATTCTCTAATATATTCCATGCAGTTACTGTGATAATTATCTCTTCTATAACTCTTCTATACCTCTTCTTAAAATAATTTCTAAATGTAGTAAATTTGCTCACGAATGCTACCGAGACAATTCTTTCACCGTTCCCATTATTGCTATTTCACTATTGCTATTTACGGGTCACTGGCCGTAATGATATATATATATATATATGGCTGGTCTTAGACGACAATTCCGTTGACATAGTATAGTTATATAAAAGGTATAAAATTACCATAAAGATTGATTGATTGAGTAATATTTGTTTAAATAATGTTATCGAATTCAATTTGACTATGCTAGATACATTCCCATCTGACTTTCAGCAGAAGTACTTCTATAAGTATCATAATGGACTCCAATTGACTGCATTCGACCTTTAAAATTAGCATAAGCCTTCAAATCATCATTGAAAATAATCGAGTCCTTAACCTCAAACCATCCTTTTAAGTTATAAGAAGGTTCAATTTACTGTCAATATTCGCTCTATCATTATTCCTTTTTTCTTTATAGATTATACTACTACTTCCTCGTCCAAGCATGATTTTAATCTAGTGTTTGTAAAATACGTGACTCATTGAAGCGGATAAATCAGATGTATTCAACGGACGTTCATGTATTGGTTTCCACGTCTTTTTCTGTTTTTAATAAAAGTGTTTACCAGTCTCACGAAAGGTTATTGCAATGCAAATATTAAGACAAAGTGAAGCATAAACGCAAGAAATGATGATATAAATAAAATTTAATTTAATTGGTTGGTTTTCTGCAGATGTCTGATTAATGAACAGTCTGAACAAGTTTTGTTTTCATCAAGAAGTGATCGATACTAATTGACCTAAACGCTATTTTGAAATTTTATATTTCTGCGCTATAGAAAGGATTTGCCGAAAGTATTAAAAATGATTAACTAAAATATAGTGAACAGTAAATTGTGTTAAATTTTAAGATGAATGGTTATTTTTTGTGGTAGGTGTTGCTAAATCTAGAAACATAATTATCATACTTGATATTAAAGTGTTCTGTACACTTCCGTCGAATAACCCAGTACTGAAAATCTGAAAATGATATAAAAATGACGTATAAAAATCGTCTTTTTGTGTTTTTCCAAATTCGACAAAAAACACACACACACACAACGAATTAACATACACAATTGGTTATCAATTGGATTGTATTCTTATTCGTATTCACAAGTCTTACAAGTGGTTTTTTGGGCACAGAGATTTATTACATGTTTATGATGCTTTTGATCGGTTGCAGTTGTTTGTTTCTTGCATGCGTGTGCAGTAATATCGGAAGCAAAGGTTTGTTCTTGAATCGTTCTTGATTCTTGACGAGACGTTAAAGATTTTTATAGAACGTTTTTTTTAGTAAAAAGAAGTCAGAAGTCAGGGAGAAAGAACACTACTTAAAAATAAAAAATTACTTTTATTGGCAATTTGTTAAACAAAATTTTCTGGCTTCTTAAACGAATTAAATTGATCGAAATGGAATTAAGACAATTGTTTTCATTGTTATTGCTCTTGCTTTTTTGAATTGCCATCGAGACATACATTTACGGTAGCAGCGTTTTTTAGTAAATTTACAAAGAAAATTAATGAAAATGACGAAAAAGACTGGTAATGACAATAACAATAGGAATTTAGAAGGATATGTGGAAAAGCAAACGTGACCTCCCCGAAGTTCTCTTGTATGATGACCAGTTTTACTGCATTCGATTTAATTCGTAAAAAATTTAGCGAAAACGAAAACATTTATGAGGGTCCAGAGTAATTTGAGAACTTATATACCTAAAGAAAAAAGTTATATACCTAAAGCAAAAATTTTATGTAGGAATACCTAAATATATAAGAATTTGCTTTAAAATCGCTTTCCGTAAAAATTCGGTAAAGTAAAAGTTAAAAAGAATTCCGTTAATGCTAGTTGAACCAATAAATTTTGAACTCTTCAACATTTTTAGGAATATGCAAAGGAAAGCTCTAGAATGTAAATTATCTCCAAAAGGTACACATTTTGAAATTTTATCACTAAAGTTGATTTATTTAGCTACACAAAATATTGACACCTCCCTTGTGTTTAGTGGTAGGAAAAGAATTCGAGTTGCTTGAAGCAGCTGCTGTAACTACATCTCCATCCCAAAGATACTGCCGAATGTGTCAACAGTTTAGTTAAATAAATATCATTTTTGTTTCTCGAAATCTATCCAACGAGCTTTGAATATTGTGGATTCGTTGATATTCCCATGACGGATTTTGTGAAATGAATGTAATTTGAACTAAAACTATTCCTTTTCTCACCTTTCTTACCTTTCGCACACGCATACACACAAGCCTAAACAAACACATACATATGTACATATGCACGCTCACCTCATGTACACAACTTCCTATAACTACGCTCCCTAAGAGAAGGTATGGATTAAAATTGATGTATTGACTGGATGGGTGAATGACACTAGACCATCAGATAACTGAATATTGATAAGTATTCCTGTATCAACCTTCATTTATCAGAAGGTTTAATGTCATACATCTACCCAATCAATTCATCAATTCTCAAATCAGACTTTATCTAATGTTTTGCCTTCTATCTTGTTTCATTTTACATGAAGATTTTCCTTATCACTTAACTATGACAACAACAAACCAGGATTAACCACAAAAAACAGTAACAATACGAACAATCACCATGACAGCATCTGTTCAAGCTAGAGAGTTTCAATGAAGTTGGTGAGGAAAATTGTTTAGAAAGTTTTCATTTAATAAACGTAAGGATATAAATTGACGTAAGCTTGGAATCCTTAGGTTGTGAGTTTAAGTGTTGACGCTATTCACACATAAATCGACAATAAAAGCACGGAGACAACTTTGATCACTTTGATATATCACTTTGAAACCCATAACTACAGAGGTATACTTTGAGTGGGGGTATACTCGGAGAGAGAGATAGAGAGATGAAAACTGAAGTTGCCTGATCCAATGAATTTATTCTGCGAAAAGTTATTTAAAAAGACTCAAGATAGTGACGGAACATATTTTATATCTTTAATAGACATAATATATAAATGGTATTCATATAATTGATATTGTATCCACATTGTGTGGTTGGTTAATGTGGTCTCATCTGGAACGTATCTGCGGAACACAATTTAAAGCTTGGTAATGTACAAGGAAACAAAAAAAGCAGGTTTTGGAAAAACTTAAAAAAAAAGTTAAAACAAGTTAAAAAAAAATTCTGTTACATAAATTTGCACGCTTGAGTCCTACAAATTCGCGAAACAATTATTTAACATCATTTTAGTTTTCACAAAATTTACATAAAGGCTGCTAAAAATTCCAGGTCGACAAATATTAAGGCATTAACGAAAAGGCTTAAAAAATGTTTTGCTTACAGACGACACGCATATGTTTTACATACAGACGTACCATGTATTTAGGAGATTTCTGAATGGTCCGCGATGAAGTCTGTTTTTCGTTTATTAGTCTACTGATTGAATCAAGCTATTCATATAAATTTCCCATTATGTCTTAATCCATTCTTATCCAAGCTCTATCCACATATGTTCGCTTTGGCACTAAAGACGTGCTATGCAATGTTTCTTTCAAATATTTGTATGACTGAACGCTTGATTAATTCTGGTAGCAATAAATTGAAGCACCGAACCGTAATAAATTTGTCGCAGTGCTGATTTTTGTCGTCGGGAATCCCTAAAAATCCCCATTTCTATCAAACCAAATGGAGAAGATAGAAATCATAAGGAAAAGAGTAAGGAAGTTGTGGAAAAACAAAGAGAAATCGAAAATAAATTCCATTCGAAAAAGTATTTCACGACAATGATAAAATTCCAATTTCTAAAAGGTTTAAAGGTTAAAAGGTTTTAATATTAATTAAGGATAGAGATGTTTTAAGCCATCATTGGTTTAAGCCAGATATGGTTGTGTTTCTCAATAAAGCCATTATATCAGATCAAGGTCTTTAGCGATATTCATTATTGACATTCATTTTAAATCTGATTAGCTCATTTATTCGTCGAAGGATTACTAACTCGTAATTGAATTATGGAAATTTGTCAATTGGCTCAAAAAAAAAAAAAAAAATGCAAATAACTAACAATATTGTAGTAATTGTTAAAATACAATAATTCCTAAATATATGGCTCTGATTCACCAACATCATCAGAATTTTTTAGCAGTGCTAAAACAATTGAATCTAGTACCGAATCTCTGTGGTATCAGTGAGCTAAACGGTTTGTAAAATGCTTTATGGAACAAATTGCTGCGACGTGTGTTACAGCTGGAGCAGTTCCTGGCGTCATTTTTTTATGATACGTTGCTGGCTTCCACCGTTTCCTTTAGTGTAATTGATGTTTGTGTAATGGGGAGGAAGATGAATGGGATGCAATAAAATTAGCCGTTGCCTCTGTGAAAAAATATGAATGTGATAAAGTTTGTCATGTATAATTTTCAATAATTTTCATAAATTTCCGAAACTTTTCATTAGCTGCATATGTGTTCTTCTTAAAGGTATTCTTCAAAAGGCTTTGACAATTCCTTTAACGACTTTTCTTACTACTATTACTACTACTTTTACTATTTATTTCGGTTTTGGGTCTTTTCATAAAAATTTTGTTTAAATAGAATAAAGAATTATGGAAGGAATGGAAACACTGGAGGAATGGCTTAAGCTTGAATTATTAAACGAAACATGAGAAAGCAACATTATTTTTAATATCTAGAGAGTAATAAGTAATTGACATTTAGATGAAATACTCGTACAATCTCCAGCGACGAGGATAGACACTGAATTCATTTTGATTGATTGGGTGATGGCGCAATGGGTGATGCTTGAATTATCACACAAAGCATGAAAAAGCAACATTATTTTTAATATCTAGAGATTGAGAAGTTATTATCGTTAAGATGAAATATAAACAAGCTCCAGCGACGAGGATAGACATTCGTGTTTATTGAGTGACTATGAACAATAAATTATACTTATCACTACCTGAGTAGTTGAGTCAAATTATTGTTAAATTAAGATGATAAAGTTAAATCATAAGCGGGCTTGAATTGAAATGATCTTGCACTAATGAAATACAGGCAGGTGCTGGAAATTGATACTACTGGCAATACATTTGTATTGTTAACAAAATTTAACATCCATTGAACCTCTCCTTTTACCCCCTAAACAATGTATGCGTATATTTCTTGCTATTAATAAATTTAATAAATATTACTTTTAGCTTTTACGTAGAAAAATTACGTAGAAAAATCAAAAAGTTTGTTTTAAAGAAAACTTCCCCAACATGAGTCAAAATGGTCGTGTGTTGATTCCAGGGAGCTTATTCTTTAGAAATAGCCTAATAATAAATGCAAAAAAAGGCAGCGAAGCACGTTTTATTGGAAATGGAAATTTTATTGGAAATAATGCTTAAATAATAACTTTAAATTATTATTTAATGCTTAAGGCCTGATTAGTCGTACGTTTTCGTAATTGTTTACTTTTTCAAAACTTTTCGGGTTGCAGGGGGTTCAATTGATTATGATGTTGCCAATCTCCTCGAACCATGTTCGAAAGTGGGAATTTTGTGGACATTTTTTGATGAATTTTATATTTTAAAAACTCTTTGGATTTCTTTAACTCAAATATTACTAAATAATATAAGTGATTATAGAAAATAAAGTATTATTATTAATTATTATTAATAATTATGTACTGTTTCTTCGGATTTTAATGGGAAATTCATAATTCATTCAAATTTAATGGCATTCATAGAAATTTCACACTTTTTGACAGCTGTGCTCATTGGTTTTATTAACAATTCTTACAATTATTTGCAAATTCCAAAAAAAGTTAATGGATTACCAAAGTGATTTAGAGATCTTAAATATTATTAGACTCTACTTTGAATGGAAGAATTCGAGGCAAATTAGGCGTTGGCGTGTTCGTCCTATAAACAGAGGCCGAGTGAGACATGGTTACTTTAGAAAAGTTTTATACACACAAGAATGACTCGTCCTATTTATGATTTGCTGTTCAATTTGGTCGGCTTCCATTTAAAAAAGCCACTACAAATCATAGGTGCTGAAGAACGACTGTCAATCACTCTTTTGTAAGTTAAAAACTAATTTTTCAAATGGAATTTTTAAGTATTATTTTCTTTAGGTATCTTGCTCACGGAGAGTCTTTCCAAACAATTGCTTGGAAGTATAAAATTGGGAAAACGACAGCTCGCAATATAATTATAGAGACTTGTGAAATATTGTGGAGCCTGCTTTTGCCACATTATTTAAGCGAACCTACGAAGCTGGCTTAAATATTTACGAAGCTGGCTTTGAATTTATTGTACAATAGTTCATTTAGCCGAACGAGCTCAATAAGTCTCTCGTCGTCCATTTCTTGGTAAATATAAATTGAAGTGAAAGCTTCATGTGGCCACTCACTTTTAGTTGTCACTTTGTTCGTATTTGAGAGAATTTTTCGAAACTTAACCAAATATCAAAATGATTTGATATTGCGGGAAATTCTCACAACCACACGAACTGCATATAGCTTATGAGTTTTGACAGTTGAGTTTCGTGTTCGAAAAAGAGCGAACGTACGACTAATCAGGCCTTTAATATTTTCTGCTACCTCTCTTTCTTTCTCTATATTTATATTTCTTTTCCTCTCTGCGGCAGTTTGTTTGAAAGAACGCGTTATGCAGAACGCGTTTGACATCAATTTAGAACTGCACACAAGTAAAGGCCTGACTAGTCGTACGTTCGCTCTTTTTCGAACACGAAACTCAACTGTCAAAACTCATAAGCTATATGCAGTTCGTGTGGTTGTGAGAATTTCCCGCAATATCAAATCATTTTGATATTTGGTTAAGTTTCGAAAAATTCTCTCAAATTCGAACAAAGTGACAACTAAAAGTGAGTGGCCACATGAAGCTTTCACTTCAATGTACATTTACCAAGAAATGGACGATGAGAGGCT
>OZ016501.1:25204481-25306981 GCA_963966595.1 Physocephala rufipes
ATATATATATATATATATATATATATATATATATATATATATATATATATATATATATATATATATATATATATATATATATATATATATATATATATATATATATATATATATATATATATATATATATATATATATATATATATATATATATATATATATATATATATATATATATATATATATATATATATATATATATATATATATATATATATATATATATATATATATATATATATATATATATATATATATATATATATATATATATATATATATATATATATATATATATATATATATATATATATATATATATATATATATATATATATATATATATATATATATATATATATATATATATATATATATATATATATATATATATATATATATATATATATATATATATATATATATATATATATATATATATATATATATATATATATATATATATATATATATATATATATATATATATATATATATATATATATATATATATATATATATATATATATATATATATATATATATATATATATATATATATATATATATATATATATCAGATGGTGTGACTATTAGCATAAGCTATTAGCACACATACTGATTGTCTAATTACTGCTTGTTTGTCTCCCGTGGTACCAATTTAGAGCCTATGGTAGGCTTCGGAACCAGGGAGTACCACAATCGTGGTAAGTGACCGTTTTATACGCCTGGTCACTGCCATTTTGGGCCCATACACCACGGACTGGCACCCTATGACAGACAGACAGATGGATTAGGGCTAAATCGACTCAGGAGATGGTTCTAAACCAGAATATATATACTTCTCCATACCTGCCACAGCTCGTTTTATGCATTACAAATGGAGGTACAAACTTAATGTACCCTAACACCCTTCGCGCGTACATTTTGGTGTTGTCAGATCTGAAAACCGGTGACAAATTTACATATGCTTTACAATTTTTTAAAACTTCCCACAAATGCTTATGAGATACTTTTATTATTGCGAAGGTCGTTTTTCACAGAGAGAAGTAGGTGAAATGAAGCAGAAGAATCGAAAAATATAACGATATGTATACAAACACAAGCAAACTGTACGGAAGTTGAATTGCACATTTAAAAAAATTGTTACCGGAAACGGAAATTGCAACGGAAGTGAATTGTAGGACTGAATTTGTAGGACGCCATGTGAATTAAACACTGTAGAAGAATAAAAAATCCTTTGTCAGAAAAGAGAATGATCAATAAAAATTATTATTGCATTGTTTTCGTTAGAAAATTAGATTCATAGACGATGTCACGTTTCTACCGGATGCCGCTATTTTGAAATAAAAGTTTTTTCATTTAGTACATTTAAATTTACTGAAAGTTACAAAAAGAATTCTTCCCGCTTCCGACTTGCTGATGGTGGTTACGGTAAAAATAGAAATAGAAGAAAATAGGAAATAGAAATTATGCATATTTACATAAGTTTTCTTTTATTTTCAAACGATTAAAAATAGGTCTTAGATTACTAACATTTTCCTCTTAAGGAGAAATCTATGACATAATAGCTAGATTAAATATCTAAATACCAGATTATATAATTTGATCGTATCTAGAACTCTTTTCAATTAAATGTTATTAAAACCTTTGAAATTATTAAAGGTTTTTATAAACAATTTATAAATCAACCTTTTTTTGTTCGATGTTTCAGACATTGTCGCTTACTCTTCTTCGCACGTTTTCAAATGGCATTTTCCACGTTGACCCAAAGTGACAATCTGAGTAATGACCGTGGTTCTATTTCCGTCTGGTAGCAACCACATTGAATTTGAACCTTTTCTCTCGGTTTAGTTTAGTTCTCCTTCAGTTGAAATTTCTATAAGGCAGCTGACGGGCTTTTCCTAAAACGGGCAATGATGTTTGTGGAAAAAATCACAGAATTTTATGATTTTGGTACCTAATGCGAGTCTTAACAAAACCCTTGGCAACGGCAACAACGGAGGGAGTGGCAGAAGCAACACTATCGGTTGCTCGTACTGAACATTTATATTAATGATTTATCGTTGACCGTAAGAAGCTGCAAAATGTCATTAAATTAAAGCCCAAAATGCAAAAAGGCGAGATTTGAAGTGTTTGAAAAAGTCAGATTATATTGTTTCATGGCTGCCCGTTTAAATAACAACAATTCATTTTTACGTGATGTTACCAAACTAATTTTTTTTAACAGAAAAAAATATGAGGGCACGCTACGAAGGAATTTTGTTTTCCCAGTACAAGTTTTTCCATTACATTTAATAATGTATAACAAGTCTTTCTTTTCCTTCCGTTACTTAGAATGCATACAGATGATCATGCATCCTTCGCTGTCGTAAGGATAAAGATAAATGGTAACACCTTCCTCTTATCACGCTGTGGTGAGTATTTCTAGTTCGAAGTTAAAAGTGGTTTAAATCAGAAGTTCTAAAAACTTAAATATTTTTTAGTTTTGTGAAATTATGTGTGTTCTCACATCTAAATTAGAAAAGAAACAATAAGAAGAAAAAGGAGCTGAAACAAAAGAAAAATAATTCAAAGAGTTGTACAAGCAAATGTCGAACTCACCTACGAATATTAAATAATTTTTTAAAAATGGAGCGCCTACGAGAACCGCAACTATCAAAAAACCGCATTATGGGAGATCGAGGATCGAGGGAGATCGAGGTATTGTCATGAAATATGGTACCAATATTCTCTGTCATTGTAGATTGTTTGGTATTGAAATTGTGCGAAATTACTCAGTGTTTGCTGTTTTATCAAGCAGAATTGCAAAACCCATTTGTGAAGCTGAAATTTTATGACCCAGATGGCAGGATTGGTCATAACAAACACATAAAAAACCAAACCAACAAATTTTTTCGAGAAGGTTTTTGTTGACGGTGAGTTAATAGAACTAAATTAAACTAGAAAGGGGACATATAACAGTAAAAACGAAGTACTAGCTAATTTTTTGAAAATTTCTATCAATTCTTCTTTGTATTTGACCAACTTATTGAGTTCCAGGTTCATGGATTTAACCACCACCGAACAGCAACGTTCAGAGCAATAGATTTTATAGAGATAAAGATTATTATAAAAAATAAAGACTATTTTAAAAATAATATATAGAATTTGTGGGTGAATTTATTTACTGCATCAAGGAATCAAGGAGTCATCAACGCAGAGCCTCCTTCGTAAATTGTGACGTCTATTTGAAAGCGTAAATGTCAAATTGATTAGTAGTTATTCAGTAATTAACCAAATTCATTTGTCTGATTTCTTTCAATATTTCTAGATTTTCAACATTTGAAATTTTATATTGAATTACATGGTCTGGTCACGCCATTAATGTTGTTGCTGACGGTATTGTAGTTGTTTATTTTAATCGCTGTGAGGGTGAGTAACTCAGGGTAAAGCAGTTTTAAGGTTTTCACTTTATTTACCATTTCTTTGAAAATTAATTAAACACAATTATTGTCTTCCTTGCGGTTTCAGGATAATTTCAACAATTCAAATAATTATTAAAAGGTTTGACAATCTAAACACGAAACTTTCAGCGTGGTGAGAAATTTTTTAACCAACTGCAGTGAAATTCATAAATATTACAAAATAATAAACAATTACTGAATTAATGAAAACTATAGGTTACACGTTATTTCAAAAGAGTGAGAACATTTTTAATCATCATTTTATTTAATTTAGATCATTGTTTTATTTTGAAGATAATTATTTGATTAAAATTCATCTAATGCATCTTTAACTCTGAGCAGAGGGGTTAGCCAACGCGGAGGAACCCTTTAGACAAATTAACCAGGGCACGGTGAGGGGAGGGAGGGAGGGGGTGTACTGCAACAAAACCTAGGAAAAAGTATAGAATTTCACGGAGTTTATTATTGAAATGAAGCAGAGCAGAATTTAGAGTCGTCACGCAAACAGAAGACACCGTCTTTCTGAGTCAAGTACTTTTTGTAATATTTCTTTACACATTTTCCCCAATCACACTCTGCTAGAACTGCAACGAACAAACCAAGAGAGACCATTAGAAAAGAGATGTTTTTCAAATCAGGTATATTAGAATTATGTATTAGAATTTAATCGACAAAATAATATATGAATTTAACAAGAGGTTCCTTTAGTTAATAAAATAAATTAAAATGAAAAGGCGAGATGAATGCCTTTTAAAAAATTCTGCTCGATTTTTATTTAAAATTATAAAAAATTCTCTCATTTATTTGAAGAATATCTTGCATAGTTATAAATGTTCTTGTAAGGATTAAAAAAAGTACAAAAATTATACTTAATTTCTTCTTATTAAGAATCCTTCAGTAATTATTTCTCTCTCTCCTTCTCTCTGCATCTGAATAGCATGAAGTCAGAGAAAGCCGTTTCTTGTTTCGACCACTAGACGAAAATAGATAACATTTTTTACTTAAGGTTTTAGAACATAGTGTTATAGAAAGTTTGCAAGAAAATAGCGGTCGGAAACATTAAAATTGTTCCACAATCTTGGGAGTGTGTAATAATTAGTTATTCCACTAGAGTTGAGGGTTCGTTTCTTGTCAAAAGTTGCAAGTGCTAAGTGGTATTTTATGTAGTAAAAGAAATTGTCAAATAAAAATCCTTCGAAAAACTTTTTTGAAAGACCACAGTCTTCTTGGTAACATTCTAGTGAGTTTAAGATAAAAACAATTTTAGGATAAATTTGGTTTTCTTGGGCTTGACCAAACATGCCACTACTTCTATGATTTTCCTGTGTATTCTGAGTTCATTTCATCAGCTAAACCCTAAAGGCTTCCTCAGTAATTGAGCATAGTTTACTGAAATTCTTCCCATTCCTAACGTGAGGATAAAAAATACATCAAGTAGAAGATATATGTCTAAACTTCTTCTTGACTGAAAGCTTACATAATTTCTTAGGGTGTGAAATAGTTTGTCGGTAAATTTCTATAAATATTGCAAACGGGTTTCTCAAATTCTGAGCATACTTGTATGAGCCAGGTAGCTCTTTCTTAACTTCATTATTTCTTTAATTATTTCCATTAAGACAAAAACTTATCTAAAAGGAACTGAATTTTTTATTCGGCCAAACACAACAATAATTGCCTGTGCATTCTAAAAGTTTTATATATAAAGTTTTATATTCTTATGTTTCGACTACCACGGAGAAAGTACAAAGTAAACGTTCAGCCTTATAATGTATCACGACACGAAAACGCAATCTTCGATTTTCTTTTGCTATTTCCCCTCATTTCTTCGATTTAACGAAAAAAAGATGAAGAAGAACGCCAAAATAACGATAACGGAAACGTAATGAACACGAATCGAAAACTAGGTTTTTGTTGGTGTTTTTTACATGCTTTCTCGTGTTCGATTGGAAATCAACTGATAATGTATCGCGAATGCTTCACGAAAGGGTTGTCAAAATTGACGATAACATAAAAGCGTTCGTCGCAGCAAAGAAGCATTGCTGCTTACTAGAGCGAGGTGAGTAGAAGGGAGAGGAGGTAAACAATCGCACATTTTTTGTAGACCCCAACAACAATAAATTGGAAAATGAAACGAAGTGAACGAAGAAGTTTCATTATCGGAGCCAGGAATTGGTTTCGAATTTGTTTCGTGTTCGTCAACGTCTTCGTATCGTGATACGTTATAAGGCTGGTTATTTTCGTTGTGTTTGTTGAATTTCTTTGTAACAACCATGAAAATGAGAAACCATTAACATTTCCAACAGATACGAGATTCGAGATACATATGTACCATTAAATATTCGATATAACTATGTCTATCCCCGTAAGTCACGCAATAACGCAATAAATACAATATTTCTTAAATTGTTGTTGGTCTTATCTTCTTGATTACAATCTAGAGATAATTAACTTATTTCTATACATCTTAATTGGCTCCAATTTCCCCATCTTTCTTCCGTTTTGCCACTTTTCCTTCCTTTTTCCTTTTTTTTTCTTCCTTATTTTTCTCTTACATAAATATCAATGGTAGCATAAAGGCATAAAGGCATACTCACTCACTCTCTTTTCACATGAAATTCATTCTCATCTGCAAAGATATTTGCAGATACATTGAAATACAAATTTTTAAACGATTTTAACGTATCCTCATTGAATCTAGGTCGATACAATTTATATTCCACTTTGTAAAAATTAAAGGATTTGATTTCTATTCGTATTCCAAATAAATTGAAACGATTATCATCACGATATCTATTAATGTCATAGTAGTAAATTAAATCACTCTAAAAGGAGGAATAATATTCTGATACTCGAAATAATAAAATACGAAGAATTCAAAACTAGTTAAATTTAGCTTGAAGAAACGTAAACAAATATATTTAAATCATTCATTGTACATTCAAAAATACGCTGTATTATCGATATTTTTTATTTAAAAAACAGTCAAAAGGAGTTCTTAATGCTTCCTGAGTTTTTCGAATATCTTGCTTGATCACATCAATTATCTCTTGTTAAGCCCGTCAGGTTTAGGGATATGGACCTTATGACATTTTGATTACCACTTCACGTTTTATGACTATTTTTATTTGCCCACATTTGTTCAGCCTTCTATTGATTAAATTCATTAATGTTTGACACAAGTGCATAATTGTCATGATGTTAAGGGACACGCAGATAATAAGTACCTTTGTGTTTAAGGCCTTTTAAATAATTTACCTTTAATTTAATATAGAATCGGAAAAAATGGTGGAGAGAATGGCAGAAGCTTAAATGCTTAAATGAAGCATAACAAGAACAATATTATTCCTAATCTCCAAAGAGATACAATATAATATCCTTCACTTGAAATATAAACAACGGCCTACAAGAAAGATAAACATTGAATATCGTTAATGGCACCACCTGCGTCCGCATTTGTTAAGTAAATAAGTCTGATATACAACAAACACTACTTACTCTCGTCATAAATAAATGCAAATTAATTCCAATTAATTCATCAACAGATACTTAATTTGAAATATCTTTGAAATAAAGGAATTTCGGCAGGTGTGGCAATCTTGCAGAAACGAATATAGTTACCATAATTTAGTACCTAGTTAACTCGTTTCCCTTTCACCACCCTTTACTTATTTTATTTATACATATGTTTGCTCACTAAATAATAATTCAGGCAATTATTTGGCTGTGATCAACAATTTAAGCGATGCCAAGCTTTCAAGTAGGAAAAAGTTAACATTTTGCGCCCTCTGTCTGTGACCGTATCTTATTTTCTGGAAAGTCATATATGGGGAACAGTCAATTGATGAACAGAAAAGCAAGTTAACGACAATATCCCAAGAATTTAAAGTCAGAAGTTAGATTTCAACAATCCGGCAATATATCGATAATTTTATGTGAGTTAAGAGTATTGCTTAAAGCGGCGCTGGTGGAATTAATTTTAAGAACCTTTAAATGTAAGCGGATTAGTCGTTAGATTATTCACCTTTTCGTTTAATGTTTACCCATCACCACTTTACTTTAGAAATTTTAAGGCAGAAGCAAGAAATATCAAATAACTTTTTAAGTAGTCCAACAGGTTTATGAAAAACCACAAGTTGTGAGACAAACGTCAATTCCAGTCGAAAAGTCTAAGTAAAAACATTGACACATCTGAACTCATTCATATACAACAAATGAATAATTTTGCATCAAAGGTTTACAAGTTATGTTTTCATAAACATTTGTGTGTTGTATAGTAACTTGTTTAATGAACTGGATGTAGTCGGACATATGCATTCAGGTCAATTTCACAAATGAAACTTTTGGCTTTGGTTACGAATAGGCTACGTACTTGAAATGATTATTGGGTTGTCATGTAATACCTAAATTGTAAATTGTAATGGATCCCATAACAATGCTTCTGATGATTTCCAAATGTGTTGAAAATTTGAAAGTAAATTTCGATTTCATTATTTTTTAGCCATTTTGCGTGTCCTTCAATTTTAAAACAAGCTAGTCAAAAAAATAATTAAAAATTTTTTAAAATCACGCAATTCATGAAAGTTTGTATAAGTTGGTACTAAGCGCTTGTCTGCGCTGAAGTCCAAGCGATAATATGTGCAAAATTAAAAAAAAAATACTACCCATCTTTCTAACATTTCTTGACATGTATGTGCCTCAAATATGCTTGACGGTTTGAAAAGTTTTTAAAACCAACTGTATCTATTTAGTATCTATAGAGAACGAAAACAGACACTGAAGATGGCACATCGCCGAAACCGGTTTGTCTACAAACCAAATTTGAATAGGGATGACGGAAAATCGTTCCAAATTTTATCAGTATCTATTTTCTTTGAATTTCCTACCTCAGATTGGACGTGGGTGTTCAGTATGCCTTATCCTTTATTGTAATCACCGGGATACTTGTTTAAAATCAATTTTAATATGTGCAGCGCACCTCATGGAAGTGACCAAAAATCCTTCCTCAAAGTCGTTCAAACTTGGAGCCTTTAGCTCGCGGAAATGGTAGTTTAAAATCAATTCAAAATTCTCTAAATTTCTTAAAATCTCTTTAAGGCACACATTCTTGCCTTATGTTGGGCATGTTTGATTAATTTATAGTTTATGTTGCATTGTCATGCAGTTCTGACCTACGGTTCAAATCTATAGCCTCTAACGTGTGACGTCCGTTTAAGATCAGTTTCTAAATTTGACCCAAACACGATTGAAATAAAGCTTATAAAAACGTATTAAAAGGAAAATTTTTTCTAGTTTTCAAATATTTTATATTAAATTTTTCCGTAAAAAATGTCTATGATTCTTGTGGGGTTTCCTCTTCTCGTATTATGCCATTTTCATTTTCTTTGTTGTTGCCTTATTTTAAGTTGCTATACTTTTTTGTTGGGACCTCGCTCATTTTCTCCTTACGTGACCCCTTTGACTGTAATAAAGAAACCTGTGACGAATGATTTTCATTCTTGTGCTTTTTCGAGATTATGACGAGAAAAGTAATTAAAATTCTTTTCAATATCGTTGGATTTGCTTTCAATAACTGAAATCCATGATGTCTTTCATCAAGTTATACCTTCGACGTTTGTCGCTACATGATGTTCGTTAGGATTGCGGAAAGGGACGAATAATGACAATGATGATGAGGATAAGAATGGTGGATGATCTGCCATTTCATAAGAATTTTAATTTAAGGACAAATTGTCGACAAGGATGAAAGAAATTAGTTTCTTGAGTAAATCTATAATTTCTTGCATTCTTTTTCTTGCCTGAAAATAATTTCGTAAATGATTTTTAGCCATTTTGTCTTGTTTTTCGTTGGCGATACCAAAAAGTTTGTCTTATTAAGTAGTTCACTGATAGGTATTTGCTTATTACACGAAATTATATTAAGAATTCATTAATGACATTTTTTAATTCTTTATCTTTTTATGTTATATCATAAAAATTAAACATAACGTGAGAATCACCTTAAATATTTGATAATATGAATACGCGTTATAAACTCCAGTGATATTATTTCTCGTTTATTACTTCAACGCGATGATACCTAACCAAATGTTACGAGTTTATATTTTCAAACTATAAAAATTGTTCGTAATTATTTGTATGTAAACATGGTCTTTATAGACCTTGACATCCTTTTTCCGACGCGTGTCTGCCGACATGGTATAGAATGGCTTAGTAAACGGTATTGTGATAATTCTATGATCACTACGTTTGCCTGAGCGACTAAAAATGCGAAAATGTAAAAATATAAAAAATATAAAAGGTATTTTAATCTGAGCGGGACGATCTTGAGATGGCATAAAACTAGGCGTGTGTGAAATATTGAGGATTTTCCTTTTCCTTTTTTCTCTTATTACAAATTCAGCCGAATCTACCCGACAGAGCCGTTGAAGTTGGAGATGGTTGAATCTTTAAGAATCTACTCGGACCCGTGTCAGGTTGAGAAGATTCGAATATTTTATCGATGGCAATTTCCATTCATAACGGCACACAAGGGCCTTTATGAACGGAATTTGAAATCGCCCAAATTCCGTCGCGTCTTCTCACGCTGATGGGGGTCCGAGTAGATTTTTAAAGATTCATCCATCTCCAAATTCAGTGGGTCTGTCGCGTAGACTGAGCGGAATTTAAACGATGGCTTGGGTTATATTAACTTCAAGAACATTGGTCTATTGCGACTTATTAGCATAGAAAAAGTCTAGCTGGGTCAAAATGCATGACATTGGCGGTCAATTCACAACACATCTGCGCGAGATAATCACATCCTCAAATTGTTCACGCATATTGACGATCGTGGCGCACGCTGTGTAGTACGTAGCGCCGCCTTGCTAGAACCACATATCGGTGATGACCTTACCTATGTTGATTTCAAAAAAGTACGGCCAATGACAACGTCGGTCCAAGATCGGCACTAAGCAGTGTCTTGTCATGAGTGCGTTGCCGCCTCGTAAACCTTATGTGAATTCGAGTCGTCCCATACGCATCAGTTATGCTCGTTCACATAGTCATTCATCCAAAAATTCGCATCGTCGTTAAAAATTATTGAACCGAAGTTGGGGTCCTCTGTAAATTTGGGTTTCTGGATTAATTCGATCTTGTGCGGGTGTAGGCCCGTGTCTCGACGTAAAATTCACCAAAACTGAAGCCTGCGATAGAACTGCGAGGAACTTTGGAAAAGCCTTGGATTGTCCTGCACGCTTTCATAAGCGGAGGCGATGTTCTCGGTTGATCTGGCATTCCTGTGACGCACGAATGTTGGCTAACTGTTTACCTAATCGGCCATCTCGAATTTGGCCATCTAACGTTGTAGAGTCAATTTAAAAACGGAACCGCGTCTGCTGTATTTGCGCACACCACGTGTAATCGTGTAACTTGCAATGGTGACGCCTCTGACTGAACGCATGAGTAGCAATTGACTGTCGTGCACACACATGAATACGCTCGACTCGACTATATTCGAGCGTGTGTGTGTCGCATTTTTATTGTGTATTCCGACTGTGCCTTTAGCCGCTCCAGGCTATGTACTAGCAAACAGATACTTTTAATCCAATAGTTTAACATTTGGCCAAAGCATATCGGTTACACGCGACCGAATGGAACAAAATGTCAAAAAAATTAGTAAAAGAGAGAACGAAAAGGTGAGGAAAGACAGAGAAATCACTATCATTATAAAATATGTAGTTATAGAAGAGCCTGAAAGGGTATGAAAGGGTACCACGTTTGAAAACGGAATCACTTTACTGGCGATATTTATTGCAAATTATATAAAATTATATCGCGGGAGTATTATTTATGATCTCTTGAATGAGTTATACTAGAACTTTTATACTAGAATTCAAATTATGAAAACTTTTTATGTGGTAAGGAGTTTAAAACCAACGCATCGGATTTTGTATAATTTTTAAAGCATAAGGTTGATTTATGCAAAACATTCTAAAGACCGATTGACTAATTTTTATTCTCATTCTTAATATTTATTTTTAGTTCTAAAATTGTAATTGACTTGGTTGGATGGAAAATTTGCTACTTGGACTCTTGTGGTTGATAATAGTATGTTGCGATGCACCGGGAATGATTATTGATAAAATGTCTCGCATCAAATAATCCGTCATTCTTATTTCTTTAGTTGTCCTTTTACTCCGTGACGCTAAATAATATTTGCTACTTCTTTATTTCCCATTTTTATATTTTGTTTCCTTTCTAGTTCGTTCCTTTGACACATTTTTCCTTTTTGAAAATTTAATGCAACGAGTTCAAAATGCTTTCTTTTTTGATACGATATTCTCCATGGAGACTGCATCTCTGTGAACTTTAGCGAAGACGGTGGGGATAGATTATGGATAGGTAAGTTATAATCTTTTTAACCAATTTTTTTTCTTTTTCAAGATGGTTAGCTTTGACGTGGTTTCCGCATGGCCTTATTGAGAGAGAGAGAGCTGATGCTTATTTGATTTCGCTTTGCAGATCCACATTTAAGCAACTGTACAGAATGCTTTGCTAAAACTTTTTGGTTTACTATTTCTCTTACTCTTTCTTTCGCTACGAAAATAAGGTTTGTTATTTCGACTATTTGGAAATTCCAGGAATTCCGAATAAAGTATTTAAATTAAAGTATAATTAAAATTCATATAGATTTTGTCTTCCAATTTGGTATACAAACGTTGAAAGGGAATTTTGAAATGTAATTTCAGCCATTTTCAGTGACAAACAGCTGATGATAATAGAGAATACTTATGCCAAATTTTATGGGTCAATAAATTCTATTGTAGTCGTGATTGTGTTCGAGATATTTCGTGTTATTGCAATCGTGATTTGACATTGAAGTAGCACGTTTCCGAAAATGGCTTGCCTCCAAACCAAATTTGTCTGAAAAATAATCATTCCAATATATTATAGGATTAATATTTAATCCTCCGTTAAATATTTTATTTTCGCTTGACCTTTTTTTACTTAAATTTGACATACTTGACTTACATTTTTAGCTTACGGCAATATTATTATGCATCGGAAAATGCATGTGCCTAATTACATAAATATAACTAATTTCTTGGCTTCTGTTGTTCCAATTATGAGATTAAATTTTTATTGGTGGGTGTGAAAACCCCATTCGAAATAATTTTTGATTTCTTTTTTAAATAAGTTTGACCAATTGATTATGTATTCTAGAGAAAGTCAATTAGTGACGAATTAATTATGTATTCGGAACACACACCGAAAGTATAATTAATTTGGTTGGTAAATGTGGTTTTCTCTCTGTCTGCCGCTTGTGGTAATCCAATTTTAATTAAAACAAAACAGTGGTTTAATATTTCTTTTAATAATTCGAATTCCAATTCGAGTATTGATTTAATCAATATTAATATAATTCAGTAGTCGTGTTATTTTACTGCATAGCCATCACATGAAACAATAATAAACCACATATCTGCCGCTTCGGGGAAACCAAATATTGACGGAAACTTTAATAATGGCATGATTTGGGCTCAGTACTTTTTTGATAAATGGTCTTTGCCACAACATCCTGCGCCCATTTCCCGAAAATTGTCCAGCGAGAAATTCCGAAATGTACTTTGGTAAGAAAATTTTTGAAAGTGATTTTAATATTTATTAAATAGAAGTTTTAATTAAAGATGTGGTAATTGTTATAGTCAAATCAAAAATCAAGCTGGTTGCCAAAAATTAGTTCTGGAAAGTAAGACTGAATGTTTTAAAAGTGGTCGCCTTGTGTGAAAATAATGAAATTAAGCTCGCTATCGAAAAGCTTTAATTCTAAATGCGCGCGTTTTATTCATACATGTACGCTTCGGTCGGAGGCCCTGCGAGAATTAACAAAATAGTCAATTCTTATTAATTCTACTAATTTCATTAATGCAAAATTTACGAAAAAGACAATGGAAGGAATATTTTCAGTTACTTTTGCAAAATGGTCGGGTCGATGGATGCGATACTTCCGAAATAGAATTCCACAGATATTTTACTCTAACATAAAATGTTTCACGAATATGAATTTTTAAATATTTGTTACTTAATAATACGTTGTTTTTGCAAAAACCATTAGCAGAATTCGTAAGAAAATAATATTTATTTATTTCATTCATCTCATAAATTACGGAATAATTTATTTACATAAGTAAAGGAGTTAATTTTGTAAGTAATGATTTCAATTGTATTAAAATTACGAACACCGATCAAACGAAAAGTCTTTCTAAAAAATTTTATTTTATAGCAGTATCGTATACACAATCGAAGCTTTTGTGTTTACGTTCGACAACTTTTTAATAATTTGCAGTGTTTACAGGATTTCAATTTCATCATTTTACTGAAACAGTAAGCACATTTATTAAATGGTCATTGATTTAAGGATTCCATTAATTTATATAATGGGTCAACTTTCCTAAAGAATACCGAAGGAGAAACCTTCTTAAAGAATATGCAAGTAAATATTCTTTTTGACCTAATATTCTTGCAACACGAAAATTCCTTCGGAAAACAAATTTATGAAAAGGGAAAAAAACTAGGATGATTTACTTTGGTACCTGTTTTTCTTTCCGTTGTTATCCGTTAATATCCGGTTTGATGGAATTGAAATATCACTTTAATTTCTTAATATCGTCACCTCAGTTTAATTTGGACAGAATAATATTATCTGCTTTATAACATTGCTAATTCAGAAGAGAAAATTGCGTCATTAGCATTAATTTGTTGCTTCATTCTTTGGTATTGCATGACTATTTTCCTTCGTTTCTTCAGAAAAATACCAGTTAAATTCGAATCACTCAAATTGTTTCTGAAAAGTGTGATTAGATTAAATTCCTGTTGATGAGATGGTTGCATGGAGTTTAAAATAAAATGAAATGTTATCTTATAATATTATAATAATTTTAACTTAAATTTTATATTCGAAAATTTTATCCTTCAATTTATCCTTCAACTTATTCTGAAATTTTATCCTTCAACTTATTCTGATGTTTGTGTGGAAAATATTCACATTTATTGATGTCAGAAAATAATCTGAGAAAAGGTTTTTGCAATGTTGCATCCCAGGTGGAAACAATTGCGCCCTTCGAGAATGCCCAAGAGAATATCCAATCCAAATGTGACAAAATTTGATGCCAAAATTTTTAAATCTTTTCATTCCTTTTTTAATTTATTTTCAATAGCTCTTCAAAATGATTAAACATATACATAATTTTAATTAATTTCTTTTTAAGATTTCTTCAAATTTTTTAGCGATTGTAAATGAAACAAAGGACCAATTGTAGCGGTATACAATTGATGGTGAATATAATTTAATAAAGTATTTACTGCTGGCTTTCTCAGAGATAAGAAAAGGTTATTGCGCTACTGCAGGTTTGCCAAGAGATCCAATTCACCTAAAGCTATTTAAACAATTACTTACCCTCCTTGTTACTTTATATATTGTGCTGCTATACGGTATTTATTATTTCTTGTTTTGCAGCAAAAAAGCAAAGTCTCAGCAGATGGCTTTTGAAAGAAATAGTTGAGAGAAAATTCAAAGCATCGAGGCTTACGTCATGATGTTAAAGTGATGTCTGTCACTTTGTGACAGTCTGAATTACGCGTGAAATTAGGTCATATTCTATGACTCTTCATTTTAAGGCGCCCCAGCGGGGTTGCCAAGTCAGCACTAGTATGTACGAAAGAGGTTAATAATTCCAGAGGACCTTAAAAGTACGGTGCGCAGCTCTTTTTTATCGTACTTATAAATATTCACTGTATTTTAAAAAATAAAAAGTTATTAGACAAAAACAACAATAAAGCACACTAAGAGAATGATAACAGATGCGAACCGCATTTTGCTATGTTTCAATTAAAGTGTTCCTGTTTTCCTTAAATGTACCCTAAACAGTAAAAGAGTGTACTACTTTCTAATCACTGAAGGAGCACTAGAAGTCGGCAAGAAAAAATAAGGATAAGAAAAAGAGTCGTCTTCCCTACTTCCCTTTTTTTATCGTACACTAAAAGGGATGAGTTGTATTTACTTACTTCCTTTTGTAACGTATTAAACAAAGCATGGCAGGTACAGAAAAGTCAATTGCAGTCGAACTTGGGGATGAATCGGCATGACGTTTAGCACGAATATAGGCTGTTTAGGATTGAAAACGCATGAACTCGTACTAATACCACTGCTACTTTTTATACAAACTCCCCTCAAAGACGATTTCTCACATTCTAAATGTGAAATTCTGAATTAAGGATTGTTTAAATCAACTAAAAATTCATTTCATGTAATGCAATGCAAAACGCTAAGATACACCAGAATGTTAAAGTGATAGCTATTTTGTTAGTCAAATCCTCTAGATGGAGATAAATTTTTGTGACAAATGAACAGTGGAATTTGCATTAAACAAACTTTTAAGTGTGAAATTCCGTCCTAAATTTGTAATGCATTATCAAACCAACCACCACTGGAAAAATTCCTTTTGATTTCTTCAACTGCAGAGTTAAAATGGTTGCTTCAGAACAACTAATTTAAAGACAACTTGGTGTCCCTTCTTTCAGCAATTTGACTTAAAAATAATTACACATCTATAGGCATTGATATTTAATTGTTAGTCTCTATTGTTATAATATATAGTATTGCGAATATTTTATCTTATCTCATAAAAATCCTGATGATTTGTAAATCTAAATTTGTAATCAAATTAAATGTCCATCCAATTAATGAAGTGCACGTCAAAATAACTTTTTGAAATTTTTAAAGTCGAAATTCATATCGACGCTGTTTTCAGCAAAAACTAATAAAAGAACTGATAAATAAACTAAATAATAGAAAAAGCTAGATAAAACGAAAATAACTTTTTATTATAATTTATTATCATAAAACTTTCCCGGATTTTTGCTATTAATTCTCATTTCATATTCGGCAGATAACAATTAACAATAACCATAAGGCAAGAATAATGAGATAATGATGATTGCTTAATCAGAAAGGCGTCCGGGAATTGGCAATGAACTGAAACAAATTTTTGCAGAATTTGTTCTGATATTGTTCGTTTGGAATGATGCCTACAAAAATATAAACCGTTGAAAAAAAGCTATTTCATAACCATCTATTGAATGCAAGATATAGTAAATATTACACAAAAGTAAATAAAATGCTGCCATAATTTCACCGCCATTAAAATGAAAACTTTGTGATGATTGTGATGATGCTAAGGGCGCTTCATTTGCGTCATATATATTTTTTAATTATCACAGAGCTTGCAATAATGCGTTGCATTTTTAAATATTTTATTATTAATTAAGTCATTATTAACACTAAACCTACCGACAATTCTTGTATATCTATTCCTACCGCATGCGGTCAAATTGACCGGTAATTAAAAAGTTTCGTTTATTTCATTATTCAATGCAGATAATGGTTGATTTGTTGCTAAATATGTATAAAATAAAGAATTTTCATAAAGTTTCGTCCATTTTATTTTATATAATTTTTAAATTTTTTATAAAAAAACCAAATAAAATTAAAGTTTTATACAGAATGTTATGCATACATAATATACTTTATTTGGCTTCCGCGCATTGCTTACAAGTTAGTTCAGCCTGAAATGTGCACTTGCCGCAAACATATTTTTTGCATTTCGAACAGATTTTTGTTGTTTTATAACCTTTACGAAATTTAATTTGACAAGTTTTTCGCACGCACAAATCTGTACTTGTGGACGGTGTTGGTAAAAGCTGTTTTTCATTAGATTTTGTATATGTATCTCCTGAAGCTAACTGGAACAAGAATTCCTGCCCGGAAATATTTTCACCCGTCGTTTCTTTATACAAAATCCAAGCATTTATTCCAGCTAGGTCCAAAATGTTGAAGAATACCTGAAGTGGCCACCTACAACTTTTCGACTTCACGCTGTATTTCCTTGCCATCTGGTCTGCCACATCTACACCAAATTTTGTACTATTATAAAATCTAATAGTTTCCGGTATGCGTTTGCTGCTTTTTTCTATTTCTATTGAGTTATGTTTGGAACTTAGGACAAGCACTTTTTTTCGGCTTACTTTTATACACTGTAAGAGTAATATAATTTGATTTATAGAATGTGCTTGAAAATCTAACCATTTTGTCTTTTTTTCTTTGGCTAACTTTGGTAACTCTCTTTTGTTTCCACGAATTGTTCCAACAATTGTAGTTTTTCTTGCAAGTAATTTCTTGCCTAATGAAACGCTCGTAAAAAATTATCTATTGTTACAGTCCTTCCGCATCCCGTGAAATGATCCATTAGCTTTAGAACAACGAACTCCCCAAGTGGAATTAAACAATCTCTCCTTTCATCCTTTCCCAAATAGGGAAACCCATTTGTTATATATTTACTGTTGACGTCACATGCCAACCAGAACTTTATTCCAAATTTGTCTGGTTGGTTTGCCATATATTGTGTAAATCTGCACCTAGTACTCGACGGAAACAACTGCTCATCAACAGCAATATATGCACCAGGTTTATAACAATTTTGTGAATTTTCAATAAATCGATCCCATATTCTAGGTATCATAGAAAATTTATTAGTTTGTAAACGCTGACTTCTTTCGCTCTTCTTATCAAATCGTATGTACTTCATAATCTCCGTAAAGTCGTTTCGACTCACTGTTTTTGAAAAAAGCGGGTCCCCGGGTTTTTATTCCACAAATATGAGATATCCAAATTTCTCGCCTCATATGCGCCGCGAGCATATAATAAGGAAATAAATGCGTCTAGTTTTGTAGCATTTAGCTCCCATTTAGTCCCCGACACCCTAAATGCTTCTTCTTCTGTACATTTTATAATATGACGTATTATGTGCTGATCAATGATAAGACTAAATGCCGTCTACATTTGTCCTTTCATTATATGTCATTTAGCGTATCCTGTTGGTCCTGACATATCCGTAAAAAATTTATGCACTTTTAACCGGCCGAGATTGGGTCTTCCGTCTATTTCTTCCCAGACTGTTCCATCAGGAGCAATTTCGATGCGTTGATCCTCTAAATCTATTTCACTTTCGGATGACAATAAAACCCTCTTTTTTCTGCCCTGAACGCTTATTTATAATATTCTCCTCTTCACTATCGCTTTCTGATTCTAATTCACTTGTAAATAGTTCTTGGTCTATTTCCATGTTTTTTTCAATTACAAAAGTTTCTTGTTCATCATTTTCTGAAAATTCTTCTTCTATGTCCGTTATATTTTTTAGGTAATTTGTAATTTTCAAATGCTTTTACATTTTCAGGGTAAATATTTACGACAGATACTTTACCTTCTCTTCTTGGTATAAATAATGGTAAAAAAGTGCATAAAAACCTTTTTAGAAGTGCACTACTTGAGACTGTAATCAGTACTATTGTTATCTACTCTTTTCAACTATAAGCGACTCTGAGATAACCGTAAAAAATCTACTTTGAAATAACTTTATAACAGTTTTTCTTGTCGGTCTTATTGACCGACCGCGGTAGGTAGGTCACATAACAACTTTTTTTTGGAAAAAGAAAAAAATTACAAAGTAAAGAGTGAAGAAAATATATATGCATATTCTAATAGTTGTCATATAATTTGATAACAATATTATAACATTAAAAAATATGTAAATTGGATAAAAAGTTTGAAAACGGTCAATTTGACCCCTACTTGTAGGTTTAGTGTTAAATAATAAATGATAAATGCAGAATTGATTTCAAAAAAACGGGAGTCATAAATTGCTGTCGTAATCATAAGAACTGTTGGGATTTATCATAAAAAATACCATGAAACTTATAATTGAAGTATTTCTAAATAAACTAATACCAGTAGTCTCCGCTCGCGATTAACGTTCAATTATTACGTTCGCGATTAAATGTTCATTTTTTGGTAATTGTTTAGCAGCACAAAGCAACGAATCTTACAGAAACAGAATATCAATCCGAACTCCCAAACAAACCTACAATCCGAACAATTACTCCGAACTCCTAGTTTTATAATTTCTTAATGGATATCTTAGCTCCTTTAAAGAATATTAACGGCAATTAAAACAGTGACTCAACAGTTGAGGATTCTATCATCACCATCATTTGGCGCCTTAAGAGATTTTCGATTTGTTTCGAACAATTTCGGTTATCGCCGACGAAGATTACATTCTTCATTCAATTCGATTCAGTGATAAATTCTGTATCGCCACCCTCCGCTGTTCGGTTAGAATTTTCTGGTATTTAAAAATCCGTTTGGATTTACGAGTAATCTTATAAAGATAATCTTATAAAAGTACAAGCTTCTATTTCGAAATATTAATGAAAGTGTGTTGATTATTTCACAAAATTATGCTGTTAATTCATAAAGGCTAAATTAATTTACGAGATGAGAAAATCCTTAATAATATTTTAATTAAAGAGTATCCATTGAATTTAAATAAGTTTTAAGGATTAAAATGCTTACTAATTATGACACATGGTCCTTCCGGAATTATTGTAACAAGTTCAGAAAAAAAGTTCTTAATGGCTTTAGCCATCAGAAACCATTTTAAGCATTCATTTGTTTGTTAGTCCGTTCGTTTGGTCATTCAATCGTTCGTTAACCATCACAATTTAAGGTAAACAGCTGTCATGAAATATGCACGTAACCAAGATTTATTGCTACGCTAGATGCTGTTGTGCATCTGAAAATAAGCATCTCTAGCAAACACCCACCAGAAGCTTCTTTTTTCCTTCGTTTTTATAACACATTTTCACCATTTCCTTGGTCGTTCATTCTTCTGTTATCCTTTCATAATACTTTATAATGCACGTAGAGTATGTTGTAAAGACATACGCGATAGTAACTGACATGTCATAAGGCTTATCTACTAACAGACAACATTTGAAGCATTGTCCGTGTTCGGAGCAATCATCGTTACATATGTCCGTGCGCATGTATTTATCTAAGTATATACGCATGAATATATATGAACGCATTCGTTTAAGTTGATGCATGCATCATGGTTTTATATGTTTCATGTCTACAACTAAATTATAAGTAAATACCAAGACGACGCTAATAAAACATCAGCGTCAGTGACAGCACCAACAACATAATTCACAAAAATAGACGGCAATAATTTATTATACGGAGAGTCAGCACTTTTCCCGAAGCTCCATTTAACAAATTTACGTGCATAGGAGGAAACCAGAGAAAATATAGATTATTACGTTCTAATGCAAAAGCATCAGATAAAAAAAGGGACAGATAAAAATATATCGATTCATGAAATAATTAATTCATACTTAGATTAAAAGTGATGTAGAAGCATTTCAAAGGCCACCATGTGCCATGTGAGATATATGTAAGAAGAGCAAAAGAAAGACTCCGGATCATAGAGGAAATTGGTTAAGGAGAACAACTCGAATACAAATTATCAAAAACGCTATATTCTTTAATGTAGTTTCATTCAGTTCATAAACGTCACGATTTGGCCGTGACGTTCATGAACTGTGATGTAATTATTTATTGCGAAATATTCCTTCTGGATAAATTTACTTTGGTTAACAATCGGCGCTATAAATATCCCATGGTTTATTACAGAAAGGAGATCGAGTTATACATACCATTTCAATCACGTAAACGAAATGAATCTTCGTCGATGGCAATACATCATAATTTATAAACTAACGCCGACACTGAATCGAGATCATTCTCGTTTTAATCAAAGTTGTTTAGAAATGTCGATACAAATTGGATTTTGATCCACAGTTTAGAATTTGACGGCAATCAAATATAAATCAGAAATGATCCACCCATGCTCACTATGGTGAAAGCAATTTGGTCCCTTTCATAATGTTCGCTACACATTTCGAAACTGATTTGGAACCAGATACGGTAGAAATTCGAAATCATAGTAGTAGTTTAGAAATGTTAAAAAAAGTGCGCAGTGTGTTTTTCCGATTTTGTATATATCGTTGTTTGACACTTTACGGCAGGAAGAGGATTTTAGTAACAACTTATAACATATTTTCACACATTGTTTTCACTTTAAAATGTCGTACTTATATAAACGACTTCTTTTATTGATTAGTTTGTTATAAATAAAGATTTAGGAGTTAGAGAAATGTAAGAATAAAAACATAAAAATTTATACGGTCTCTTACACATTTTAGTTCACAAAACAATTTAAGTTACAAAACAATTTAAGTTACAAATTCTAAAAAAAATTAGGAAAGTTTGTTGTTAAAAGGAATTCATGTTGCTTTCCTGAAATAGTATTATTCAATTGGTGTATCGTAGGTGTATCAGTCGGTCCATATGCAGATCGTTAACTAAAAATCTGAAGTTATGTCATCGTGTAAGTATTTTGATGAGTTCTCTCTTAAATCTTAGACAAATGTTTGCTTTCCAATTTTTATAATAATGTATTCATAGGATTTCTCCCTTAACTGTCAAGTGCTTTATTGTTCTTCGTATCTACTAACGCACAAGTGCATGATAAGAAATGTTTCTACCAATGGATTTGCATACTCACACGAAGTACCCTTACACTGCAAGGGTGTACCCCTAGAGTGGCAGCCCATAATACATTGAAATATTATAGATAGTAGAGACAATGTGAAATACTATAGACGATAGAGTTTATATACAACGAAATTGTCGTCGCCACAAGCATAATAAACATCATCACCGCCATTATTATTAATTCATTTTTGTGAATATATTTTGTTACGAGGCATATTCTAAGTTAGAAGTCTACTCCACACTAAACACATAATACAAGTATATTCTACACTTACAGTTTAGTCTCTACAGACTTTTTTTACTGTGTTGCAGCCTGTCTAGTGCTTGTATGTTTGTTATAAGTTGTTACAGCCTTATTTTATTGTTAAAATTTTGAATTTGCAACATCGTCAGCAGCACATTTTTTATGTAATTATATTTACTTCTCGTCGGTGTCCGAGTGGTAAAATTTCCAATGACTATACTCTATGAATCAGCAAATGCGACAGGAAAAACTCTAACGGGGTGAAATCGCATGATCTTGGCGACTAATTCACGTCCCCTGCCCCTGCGAGAGATGAACATATTCTTAAACTGTTCATGCAGGGTGTCAATATCGTGGCGGATGCCACGCTGCACGTAGCGCATTTCTGATGGAACCATATGGCGTCTACATATATATCACTCAATTTGGGCCGAATTAAGTCTGTTAACATCATTCTGTTGCGCGCACCGTTGACGTTGTTAATATCGCCAATGTTGTTTTCAAGAACGGTGCCGTAAATATTGGCCAATCGAAAATGCTTAAGAAGTCAAGAAAATTTTTGAGAAATTGTCAACACTTTTATCTTAAATAAGATATTTTTAAAAGACAAAGCTAAGGAAACTTCATTACAAATTCCACTGCGTTATATTATAATGCTGAATTACTGCGTTATACTATAATGCCTCTCTAGGGGTACACCCTTACAGTGTAAAGGTGTCGCTCACAATTTAAAGGAATGAGGAAGCAAGAAAAAGCAAAGAGAATTTGCAAATTGTTTAAATTCGGGTGACAGTTTAAGATTTAATTGATCGGGCTTAGTTGTCATTGTCGTTGGATTAGTATCCGGGGAATAGGAGGAGCGTTTGTATATATGCTAAAACAGTACGCCAATTAACACGTCGCATAACATGTCAACATATATGTCAACAGTCACTTCTTTATCAAAACTGAAGCTAAAAGTGGAAAATAAATAAATGCTCACGTTTACAGCTTTTTTTTTAATTGCTTGCTATTAAAAAATTTACAGTAAAATTAAAATTAAAATATTAATAAATAAAATTACTCCTAAATTAACGTAAAGTGATTAAACGATGTAAGCAAAGCGCTGAAGTGTTATAAATTTTAGCAAATATTTCCAGCGATAAATGAAAAAATAATAAATAAATAATAAAGCATAGTCCTTTTGTCCTTTGAAGCATAATGTCATCGTTTTCATCGTTGTTTTTTGCGAATGTGTTAAATAATTTTAACCTCATTAAATCGAAAACGGAAGCGGAGATTCGTAAATGCATAAGTGCGCATAGGATACGAGAGGAAAAGGTATGAAAATCATCGCGCACGAGTGTTTTCAATCGGACGACAAACCTGTCTGAATCACGTACGAATCACACTTATATTCACTCACACGTCGAACAAATATTGATGGTGCTCAAGTATGTAGGGCGCTTATGTGAAAGCCGCCTATGCCAGAACTATCACTTATATGAACTCCGAATTTGTATTTGGCAGCGCCGTGTTAATTTGTACCATTGTTGTTGTTGTTGTTAGTGTCGCAATTGTTTAGTTTTGTACTTCATCGCGTTTATATCGCGTTTTGCAGTTCTTGAAGTCGTACTCTCAACAATAAGAACAACCAACAGACAGCAAGCAACAGCACCAGCTTCGTTGTTTTCAGCATTGATATTTCTGAAATTCGCATTATTCTAACTGTAAACGTTGCCGTTGTTGGTAACGTTGTAATTGCCGTCAATATTCTTTAAAAAGCGCACACGACGTTGCCACTACTACTGGTACTTTTGCTACTAATGTCCCCACGCCGTTTCTGAATTGTGCTTTCATTATTCGAAAACAATTGTAGCTGTTACATCGTCGTTCATGCCGCTATTTTATCAGCAACCCAATATAATCGGCCATGGATTACGTACAAAAGTTATTTGATTTTTTCCTCGTCTCTTGAATTTCGATTCAACTCAATTGACCAATTGAATGAGAGAAATCATATTTCGGGTAAGGCTTATAAAATATCTAAACTATCTCGACAGCCATTGGATTTATGTAAAAATTCGTAACTATATTTCTTTCATATATTGGTTTTTAATTGTATGTTCAAATGGGAATTATTGTTTAATTCTTTTTGGGGATTTTAAGGGAAATTAATCTTTAATTTTTCTCTTTTGAGGCATATGATATCGTAATATATTTTTATTTGTATTTATATCTATTTCTTGTTTTATTATTTATTTATTTATATATTACTTCGTATTTATTATTTTTTCTTTCCACCGCGCTCAATAATGTAGAGAACGCATCCCTTGAGCTTGGTCTGATCTGTTATGAAAGAAAGTTTGATTACCTCACGGTTTCATTACAATTCAGTATGTATTGTCGTGCACAGCTGACCACTCAGTGTTTAACTTTTATTTCGTGTGTATGCGTTTCTCTAAGTATATGTATTAGTGTTGTGTTATATATAAATATGGATAATATAATATATGTTATATATCAATATGCGCTATATGTGTTGCCATCTTTTATAATAATTTTAACAATCTAAAATTTTTTTAATAATTTGTTTAATTATAACTTCTCCAGACACTGAGCGTTAATTGTAGTTTTATAATCTTTCGAAATCTCTTATCGAGATCACCGGAAAATTGTTTCCCACGAAAAATATCCTTTAAGCATGTTACCCCATATATAAACAAATTATTGATCCAAACTAATCCAAATAAAATTTGGATCAATTCAGAAGCAAAACTTCTAAGCAATATTCAGAGGCTAAATATATTGATTTTTTATAAATTACTCTGTCGATTTTATTTAAATATGTAGTCTTAGGATTTCTAATTCTTCATTATCTGCAGTTTTATTTTACGCCGAATACAATATTTTTTTGTCCTTCTCTTTTGTTTTCTCTTTCTCTTTTAACTTTTTTTATAAAAATGCCAACAATTAAGTTACAATATTTAGCAGTGACGGTATAAATGTATATAATATTACATATATACGTATAACGTTACGTATATACGTGTGCATGAGTTTGCGCATCTGTGGTTATGGGCTGTATTCAAAGAATGATATTGAGTCATGGCAATAGATTTATGACTCATAAAAATTTCAAAATCTCTGAAATTGAAATGTGTGTGAACGTAGAATTCTGCAGCAGATCTGCATCTCATAAAACATTTTCATAGTTCGGACAGGCGTGACATAATGAATGAGACTCGTTGTTGTTATTATTGTAACAAGGTATGCTTGTCGACGTTAATATTACAATTTTGACAGCTTTGAAGATTATGCTGAACATCCATTTATTAAAGATATTACAATTAAAAAGCTTTTGGTTTAAGCTACCAACGAAATCGTTCGTTAAAATGTTCATAAAAACAACTTAATGGCAGTTTTTCTTTTTTCTTCGCAACGTGTTCTAAACCATACCAAAATAAACTAAATTGGTGAATTTGTTAAAGCAATTAATGTTTGTGATTATTTGCGTTTTAAAGACCTAAAAGCGTGTACAAAAGTAACTGCTTCAAATAATTGAAAGTGAAACCACATCCAAAGGAAATCTGGATGGGGTAGAGTTCCAAAAGAAAGTTTAGATAAAATGAAAATTTTAAATAAAATAAGCATAGATGTTTATTTTAATACTTTTAAAATAGCAAAAATCAAAAGTAATAGTAAAAAAATTAAAGGAAGTAAGGGACCATTTGTTTTTAAAAGTAATCAGAAGTTACATTTCATAGAATAAGATTTGTTGGTATTTTGAAATTAATATTGAGCATTAAAGTAGAATTAAATTCTCAATATTTATTCCAACCTAATGTATTACTAATGCATTGTGACCTTAATATATTTATTAGCTAAGGTCTCCCATGGGCCCTAATTATGTTGTATGTGATGTCGCTGCTCGCAAATTTGCCTTTTTTATGACAAGATAATTTTTTTTAGTACAGAAGAATGTTACTCTTCTCCCTCCTCCATCTTGATTGTTCAAAAGAAAAAACATTTATATATTTTTCAGTCTCATTTTCGCCACACTCTAGATTCGATTTTGTTCATAGAGTCGCTTAAAAAAAATATTTTCTCTTATTCCGACCGTTCCTTCCGTTCCTTTAGATTAATAATCCTTTTGATAAGCATGAGCAACTCGATTATTTTTCTAGTCGACACATCGGAATTATGTTTCATTTTTAAAAATTATGTTTGAGCTCATCATATCATCAAGTGATAAATAGAACGAGACGAAGAGCGATAAAGAGAGTGACAGAGAAAGAGATGAGAAAAGAGAGAATACAAATTAAAATTTTATAAAAGTTGAAATCACTATCAGTGTGATAATGAGTAAACGTAAATAAAGAGAATATTATCAAGTTCGTTCACTCGATTAAACTTTAATAGGCATAATTTATATGTCTGCTTGTGCAATCCCTTGAATTACGAATTTAGATATGAAGCAGTGACACCTATTTATATTTATAAATTCTGATTTTTCAAACCCATTCAGTTTATTTTCGGTTCGCAATAGTTATTCAAGTAAGCTTTTGATTATGAACGTTTAATTAGTGCTAATTGTGTGTTTTAAAGTTTATTACAAGTCTTTAATCAGACTAAAGTTTGTGCCTGGGTTAAGTTTTTCTGCGGTTAAGTCTTTAAAACAGTCACAATTTTTTAACTGACTAACTGACAAACTTCTGGTAAAATAACAAAAGAGAAACCTACATTTGTGAATTTTTCATTTTCTCATTTTGAACGGAAAATTATCGAGAACAACTTTCCTAAACGATCCCACAAAAACATTTGTTGACCTAGATTGATAGTTATTGTTACATGGTACTTCTTTTGTCCAATAACCCTCGGAGATGAAAGCCAAAAAATCGTAGTGACCAACTGAATCGGGCGCCAGCCTCTACCAATGTGTTCCCTAAGATATCCGCTTATATATCCGATAAGCGGATATCTTAGGGAACACATTGGTAGAGGCTGGCGCCCGATTCAGTTGGTCACTACGATTTTTTGGCCTTTACTGTTGAGATGTTCATTTTTAGCGGAAATAAAAAAGCATGTGCAACTCTATGGCGTAAAAGTCAGTTGAAATATGTTCCAAGGAACTATTTACGAAAATTAGGCGTTTATGTATTACATTTACGGAATGTTTAGTTAAGCGCGATCACTTTTAGTTTTATAATGCACTAGACCAAAGAGATTTGTAATTAACAGGTAATTTTGGAAAATTCCGATATAGTGACTGGGAACTGTTATCTTATGGGGCCGACTATGAATGAAAATTATGTAAAAGAAGAATTTTAATCTGGTCAGTCATTAGATTATAGACCGTATAGGTAATCAAGAAAAAAAGTACCAGAATATTAACATAATCGAGTGAGAACATTTAAGCAGGCAGTTAATCTGCGGTGGAGACACGGCAGAAATGAACTGAGTTGTAAATTTAAAATCATATTTTTCACACGATTGAGCTGCCTGCCACTTCACACTTAACTTCTGAAAATATTAATATCGATAGAATTTAAGAAATCACCAAGTACGAAGAAATCAGCCAAACTGGAGAGAAGAATTAAATAAAACTGTAATTAGCGTTACTAAAACAATCGCACAGAGATTAAAAAATGCATGATGAAATATTACCAAGACCAGAATTTAGCATACTTCTATGATAATTTAGAACATTAAGGAAATCCGAATAATTAATTATAGTCAGGGCAGTAGAATGCGATAATATATTCTAAAGAAATTTCTTCTGTCTTCTAATCTATCTTCTCTGTCTTCTATATAATTCTTTTAATCTTGAAGGGAAATTCGTCTATTAATTCTCGATTGACGAAATGCAGAAAGTGGCATGCCTCTATGAGTCAAGGTTCCCCAGAATATAGTAAATGAACAGACATTACCCTTCCACGTGAACAAATTGTTATGCAAATGAACAAAAATATTTTGTGGCAATAATTAATTTTTATTCGTAGTTATAACCTATTTAAAGGATATTTTTTTCTAATAATTACGATTCAATCAAAACAAAATTTAATTAAAATTTTTTAAAAAATGTGACCCTTATACTGATTCGCCTAAAATATTGAAATACGTGTATGTTGAATATTTAAAAGAATTTGTATGAGACCAATTCATTTAAAGCAAAACGTAATAGCTGCAAATTTTCCATTACATTCCCATCAAGTAATGTATAACCTTCAAAGCATGCCGTTACAGAATAAAAGCAGAAGTCCCAGAAGTTTTCGAGTTGAATTAAAAAAAGAATAAAAATTAATTTCTCATCTTCGAAGCAGCTGTATTTCACTACACCATCCATCCCCATCGAGACTTTCGACCGGAGTTTAAAACAATGAAATTCAAGGAAAATAAATGCAAATTTCGAAATGAATAAAATTCCTATTTTGCAAAGTTGTCTAGAGAGAATGGATCATAGGGTTTTCAAGGTTATTTCTCTCAGTAATATGCAATTTACAGGATGTAGGGAAAGAATCATGAAGTAGTAAAAATGTATGAGAGCCGCTTAAACGTGTTCAACATTAACTCAAGTTATTTCTTGGAAATTATTGACCCGCGACTTCATTTTTCCCCCTCTCTGCCGTTTCTGTAACAGTAAATTTGAGTAAAAACGACCTTCAGACAAAAACGCTGCCAGTTTTGCTCGAGCATAAACATCTAATTTATATTTGTCTGATTTATATTGGTTTGTAAAATGACCAGAAACGTCATTGCATCTTAAAGCAATGCAATAAAGCAATAAAGAATTTCATCTTAAAGCAATTGCCATAAATATTCGTATTCGTAGAATCTTTATGTTCCACAATGTTTTAGATTCCAACTTATTTGTACATAATTTAACGGCCCGACGTTTCGACGACAGCTGACAGTTTTTCTAAACAGTTCGAAAATTAATTTAATTCAGGATCTGCCCTCCCCCTCTTTCCTAATGAAGATGTTAGTTTATCATCAGATGTGTGTGTTTTGAAGTACAACAATCATTCATATTAATATATTTAAATTACTCAAGCAAAACGAAATGTAATATTAAAAGGGTCGTGGCCGCCCATTGATCGTTGAGATTAGATTATAACTGTACATTACCGGTGTAGGGCCATAAGTTTCGAACAGAACGCCGAAGTTAGCGTTCTTACTTCTTTGTTTAATTTCATACGAAATAAAATTATTTGATTAAGCTAATCGAATTATGCTGCTGCGTATTCAGCCAATATAGCTGTTTTATTGTACTAACCATCTATTGGTGGATTGGTTGGTGAATAAAAAATTAGTGAAATTCATAAAATGTTTGTAATTTATTTATTAAATTGCTTGAGCTAATTCCTTAATTTTTTCATATTTTCGTGTGTGCGTCCACACAAAAAATTTTTACTACCGTGTGATTTCTTAGTAACTGTAGTGAATACATAAAATTGTCTGGTTTTGTTGGTTAAGAGATAGCAGACTATTCAAATGCCAAAGAGATAAACTTTAAGCACTTTTTTAAAAAAATTATATCAACGAAAGCTCATTTCTCCAAAAGAGATATGAAAAATAAGTCAAGACCAAAAGCAAATTATAAAATTATGAAGTTATAGGACTGACAATAAACTGTTTCAGAACACAATAAAATGCAATAGAAACGGGATAAATACGCGGGTAGGGAGAGGAAAGAAAGAAGAATAATTAAGAGTGGTAACTTCGGTTTGGCCGAAGTTTTATATACTCTATACCGTATATAGGAATATTTAATCCACATCCAATGGGCAGTGGGCGGAGCATGCTCTTCTTGGTTAATTTAGATCTATAAACTCAGCTTCAACACAACTTTTCAGTATAAAACACAGAATTCTATAACGTTCCTGATCACGGGTTCGGTTGTCCATTTTCAACACCACTTAATTTGTGCATTGTGCATTTTGTGCACCACTTAATTTGTCCATTTTCAACACCACTTAATTTGTGATGACTAATAATATTCGTGTCACGTTTTATAACGATAGCTTTATACGTTTTGCAGTAACTGTGATTTAGATAGACAGACAGTCGACAGACGAGCGGATAATGCTAAATTGACTCAGGTTGTAATTCTGAGCAAGAATATACCTTCGACCCCTTCTTCAACGAGTTACAGATTTCTGCCTTGTGCTTAACGTGTACGCCTACCATGATTGGTTTAAGTACACGGCGGGCCATCCCGCACGGGGTTGCGAGTACGAACTCTGTGAACGTACCTTCTTTTTGCATATAGCGACAACCGACGCCCATTTCGCTTACGGTAGCCAACCGTAGCCTTGTCATGTACCTGTGGAAGCCTGTGTGTGGCAGGACATTCCTCGCAGGTATCTATTTCGGCACTATCTAAGGCCTTGTGCCGGTGGGGACCTCACCGGCACTTGAGTTGACGGAGGCGGCCTCCTCGCGCAACTCTCGCGGAGACTCAAGGTCTCTACCCGCGTTTCTTTGGGTGGTAACCACAGCCACCACGAAGCTCCCACTAGGGGGCCTACCCACGATGCACTATATGCGTGGGCTTTATATTAGCGGGGTTGGAAAGACCCCTATACGTCGTGCATCACCCGTGGTACCGCTTTTAAGCCTTCGGTGAGGCCTCGGAACCAGGGTGCAATATGTTCATGGCTAGTGAACTAGCTTGCACTCTGGTCACTGCCATTTTGTTGCCCACACCGCAACGGGATCAACGAGTTACAGACGGAAAAGCTGGAATAATGTACCCTACCCCCGGGTGAAGGATATGATAGGAAAAGTATGCCATGATACCATGTCATTATTCAGCCAATCACTCATTAATTTATTCATTTACTTATTTATCCACGCACTCAGTCATTCATTCGCTCACTCATGGTGAGCATTGATTCATTTTTAGACTGCTTCAAATAGAAGGCGTTGTGGACTACAATCTAAAAAAATCAAACCAAAGAGTTTCTTCTTTACATCTGGCCAGACAGAAAAACAAGGAATAATAAAAATGAAAAGAAACTTTAGAAAAGTACACATTATTTGTCACAGAGAAACTATACATATTTCTGAATCGTAACCCACATCTCCAGCACAATAATTATCTTCGACACTATAATTATCTCCAACTAATAATTATCGCCAATAGTCCGTTTCAAAAGCATCCCTATCCCTTTCTTCCTTCATAAGCAATTGCGTATTTATCACTTGTGGGGTAGCTTTTGATATTTACTCCAGTGCTTTAATTCTTTGCCTTTATTTTTGTTTTCCTCTTCATTTTTCAAAGTTGTTGGGAGTAGTTTTTGTTCTATAAGTTTCTGATAAAAGTTCGTATTACAACTTGTCAAACTGTACGTTTTTTAAATCTGACGACTGTTTGGAGGGTCCTTCTCTAACTTCTTGTTCTGCCTCTTCTTATAGAGCTGAAGTATTGAACTTTAATTCACTTAACACGTTAATCAAGAAAAAAGAAATTAATCTTTCTGCAATCTTTTTCATCTTTAATTTTCACTTTTCATTTGTCGATTTTGTTTCTATCTTAACTATTGTTTTTCTAGAATTCCATTTATATTCAATAGTGGATAATTTCGGGTGAATTTAATAAACCTGTTGACACAATTTTTCACTATTGATGAAAGGTTTTTATGATGAATTTTTCAAAGGTAAAGTTTGTAACATTACTAAGTATTGCTTCTTTTTCAGCCGAGTAAGAATATGACTAAAATATTTTGCATTAAAAGTGTCGAAATAATTTTATAAAAGCTTATTTCTTCTTTGTTTATTTATTCCAAAATGTTTCAGTATAAGAAAAGAACAAATGTGCACTGGATTATAATCTGTCAACACTGTTCACTTAATCTTATTAGTTTTTTAATATAATGTAGTCTTCCGACGCAAGTAACTTCGTTTTTAAAATTTCGAAAGTTAAAGTTTTTTGGTTTTTGTGTATGACACCTTTCTTCCCCTCACCCTTCCTAGAAAGAATAGCATTAAATGTCTATAAAATTAGAACTAAAGTCTGGTATAAAAGAGAAAAATCTTTTGAAAACAAACAACAAAATAGCAACAAAATCAAAACAGTGAAAAAGATTGAAATTTTCTCGTAATGACACAACACAGCGCACGACAGCAATACACCCACAAACAACATCAATAAGAACAACGATTAATATGTAAATGATTGCCCGTAAATAATGATTTTTTGCCGACAGCAAAAAGATGAATAAAGATTCTTAGTGGTTGGTTGGCAAGACAAGTTTGGCATACATTTGGTTTGAACGCAAAATAATCACTTTACGCAATAGTCACAAAGTTGCAAAGTTAGGTGGAAAATTGTGTGACCATTTATAACATCGACTTATCTTAGAGTGAAAATCAAATGTTTCGAAAGTTTGGTTTATTTATGTTAACCCTCGGACAGCGGAGTGTATTAGATATCAGACCATATATTTTGGGTTCTAGTTTCCAATTCGTTAGTTTTATCCCCCTGGACCATTAAAATAGGTTTATTGACTTGGTCTCTGTCACATGTTCTCAAGTTCCGCGACGACTTTAAAAGAATTACCAAGTTTTTTTTTGCATAACAACCACACGGGTACATAAGTGGAATCTGCTAGAACTTTTCGTTTTCCAAAGCGTACAAAGTCAGAAAATAGAAAAACTGCAATGACACAAGTGGCATTCGTATATAAAAATTGTTGATTAGTAAGACCAACGAAATTATTTTCCTGATGAAAACATCGCTGTTGACACTCAATTGCCATCGTTTACAGGCAAATGTGAATTCGGCCAATACGGAAATAAAATATGGGATAAAAATATGTTGATTGTTCAAACAGGCAACAGGGTAGGAACACCTATGTTTGGCAATGATATTGTTAATATCTCTTAAGACGTTATTAAGTTGTCTCTTGATTTTGGAGAAGACTTTCGCAAATAAATCAATTAATAATCAAATTTAAAGAGAACAACATTGATTAGTGATTCACACAAATCTAAAAAACGAGAAAACAATTTTTGAAATTTTTGGCTTATATTTTTTAAACCAGTTCTCGTTATTTTTCAAAATAATCAAGAATTCAGAAATTTTAGTTATTTTGTTGTATAATATGGCTACCATTGTTTTAAGCTAAAACGAATAGTTTACATTCAAACCATAACAATGCTAACAATGCTTACATTTTTTATTTCATTTTCCATATTTTTTGTTTTGAAAGTTCGTAATGAATGGTTTTACATGATTTTAGTTTTCCGCGCTTTTGGGCATTTATAAAGAAATCAAATATTAAAACGTGAATAATTTTGCTATTTCTATGAAAAACACATCTACCTTTGTTTTTGTTTTTAATGAATTCTTCTGCTTATTGTTTGTTTCAATAATATGATGTGTGTTTATATAAAATTTATCTTGCTCATTACCGTAGATCTTACCGTATGGTTTTTATGGCGCGTTTTGTAAAAATGTGTTCCTCGCATTTTGATTCTCGAAATGCGACGGACATTCCATGAGGAACAGAACAATGTTCCTTAGGTATGACACGATAATTCCTTGGGTAGGAGCCAGCCTTGGGGGTACTAATTGTGATAAATTGCATTCTAGTGACTAGATATTGTGATCAAAATGACACTCTTAACCCAATATTACTGAATTTTATCCATTTCCTTCAGAATTTTAAGGCTTTTGTAATGATTTTACGGATGTACATTTTCTTAAGTAGAATAGCAACATTTTCCTTGTTAATTGTGGGCTGTGTGTATTCAAAATTATCATACATTAGCATTAATAAAAATGAATTACGAAATTCATTATCAGCAATTCCAGCGGCTTTATTTTAAGAAGCCGTTTCGTAGGAAGAAATTTAATTTCCTAGAATTTTTGTATCCTATTCCTTTAAAAAAGGGAAATAGGATATATTAACGTTGATACTATGTTTGTAACACAATAAAGGAGCTGCTATGGATATAGGAAAGTATATATATTCTGGCTCAGAATGATCTCCTGAGTCGATTTAGCCCTGTCCGTCCGTCTGTGTGTTTGTCTGTCTTTCTGTCTGTCTGTCTGTCTGTCTGTCTGTCTGTCTGTCTGTGGAAATCACGATTACAGGAGAACGAATGAAGCTATGATCATGAAATTTGGTATGAATATTTCGTGTTACGATAGGCGATAGTTGGTATTGAAATCTGACAACTTCCACGCCCACTTTTAATATTTAATGTGAATTAAATCGCGGTTAGAGCTCAATTTTTCAGCTCCGAATACGAACTTAAAGGTGGAATTGTATATCCGAGTCTACTACCCCATTTTAAAATATAATACAGTGGGCGTGGTCCGCCCACTAGAGACAAATTCATACAGACGTACAGGCGTAAAAATAGAGATATTGGGATGAAATTTGGCACAAATATTCCCTGTCATCATAGGATATGTAGTGTTCAAAATGGGTGAAATCAGAATACTGTCACGCCTACCCACGCCCCAATTGGAACTGTTTCACAAAAAATGAGCGTTTAAAACAGCAAATAAAGCATGAAATTTGGTACGAATGTTCTCAGTCATCACAGGCTGGTTGTAAATGTAAATATAATAACTTAAATATAAACATATAATATATCTATATAAGCCGCCGACATTTTATTTGTGCGTTGTTATCAAGAGATTCGGGAATAGGGTATATAAGCTTCGGCCAGGCCGAAGATAACGTTCTTACTAGTTTTTATATATAAGAGTATTTCTATTATATTTTAAGTAATAGAAAATAACAAAAGAAAACTCTAAGTAGACACAACTGTATTCTTTTAGTATTTCTCTTGATTGTACAAATTTGATTTTTTGTTTGTAAATTTAGGTATACGTGCTTCATAATCAGAGTAGTTTTATTTACTTGTTTAGTAATGAAATTTTGTCATCCACTTAACGAAAAACATAAACAACCGAAACAAAATTAAGAGAAAATTAAACTGCAGACGATACGACGAGAAGTTATCTTGGTGTAGATGATGATGACGATGAGCACGATTATCATGATTCGGGTTTAATCTAAAGCTGATACTAGTAATGAGCTCAAATGCACAGAAGGATATCGTAATAAATTGACAAAGTAGAAATGATTTATTTCCCAAATATGATTCTCTGAGGGAAAATTCACAAATGGAAATGTCTTGGTAATTGTCTACCAAAAGGTTCACCAGATATTCAATAGTTTCGAGAATTCACTTAGTGTTGGATAGGAAAAATTAACAAAAGCCAACTTAATAATTTAACCGAAATTTGACGCTTAAAAAGTCGTCGAAATGAATCTGTTAAAATTTAAGCTTTTATTAAATAAATTTGTAACGAGACCTTATCGTCTTCCTGCGTGGTTTGCTCCGGCTAACTAGTGAATCGGGTCGCGGTTCTTAACCCACCACGCGGGACCGGACCGTACAATAAAAAAAAATTTTTTTTTCAACTCCAAATTGCCATAGCCATTTCCGCTCCCGGACTTTATTTTTTTGCTTCCACTCCGCCCTTCTCCATTCACCAGCCCTACATGCCCGCCCGCAAATTAAAAAAATCAGCCAGACATATTAGACATAAGTAAATATAATTAGCACAAATACATAATGGATATTATTTTTTTGTATACACATTAAAGAAGAAAAATTTTTGAGTAATCACGCTATTATGAATATAAATAAAATGATAGATTCCTTTTTTTTTATAAGTTATTCACCTATTCAGGGGCCAAGTTATCTACCTCTTTTTATATGGGTTTTGAATCCACTGATTGCGCGAAATATACCTAAACCGAACCGCTTCGAAGGAGCTCTCTCGTCGCGTATCTGGAGGTCGAAAATCATCACAGATTATTAGAATCTTGGCCGCGATCTAAATTTTGAACCCCGGAACGAGGTGTAACATACACTTTTCAAAATACAAACTCACATCCAGGTCTATGGATGTTACATATATCATTAAAATTTACAAAAGAAATTATTAAACTACATATAATATAATCCGCATTAAACGTAGGACGCGTTCATCATAGGCACCGGGGTGAAAATCGTGTTCGAACTTATATATCCATGTAACAAAAAAAAATTCCCGTCCAACGAAAAAATATACAATGGGCGCGAGGTGGAGAGTTGTCTTTATGCTAGGATTTTTGGTGGTGCTCTTAAGGCTAGACGCACTGTTCAATAATCATGCCACTTAGCTTTTCAGCGGGGAATGCACCGCTCATTGGGAATAATCCTCCAGAATACATTTCCCTCCCCTTCGTATCCTCTCTTGCACAGGCGGGTATTCTGGACGACGTTCCGAGCAAATGTATCGAACGGCTCCCTGCTACTGCTACCACCTCAAAATCGTACGATCCTTTGAACTTTTATCGTGGTTTCACTTTATACGGCTATCGCTTTTAATTATAATTTAATTTTCTTTAAAGCCAGCGTTTGGCTGTACTTTTTCTTTCAAAAACTTTTATTCAATCTCCTTTCCTGCAACTTGCTTCCACCAAACACGATCCCAGAATCATTTTTTTAAATCAACTGCTCGATCTCTAAACCGGTGATGTCGGATGATCAACGGTACCTTATTTACTCCTTTCAGTTATTGCTTTAAACATAGGTTTAAGATTCTCCAATCTTCTCATTCCAGTTGCGTCCATACAAGGTAATCAGTAATAGTGGTGGTGGTAATAGTGGTGGTGGTAATGTGATGATGGTAATAGTGGTGGTCTACATTTAGCTATGGCATCCCGTATTTTCACCACGAGCTTTTACGATACGATCTCTTGACAGTAGCTGTCTACTTGTCAAAATAAAAAACAAAAAATACACAAAACGGAATGACATTCGGATTTTTTCTCACGCAACAAATTCGTAAATCTTAACTACTTAAAGAGCACATTATATTAATTATCTATTATAAAATTTTTGGGAGATATTACTTTTTTAAATATTTTATTAATTATATCTTACAAAAATCTGATATTAAAATATTTCCTAATAAAATACATTTTTTACGTTTTATAATAAAATCATAATTTAATAAAAAAAATCATTTATAATTCACACAAATTACTGATTCCAATTTAGTTGCCATGAAAATGATCCAATTTTATTTTTTATCAACGAAGTTGGTCGGGCTCGATGCCGACAACAAACCACCCAAGGGTAATTGTGTGTTAGCGTGCGTTGGCTTGCAATGTTGTGCAATTTTCATTACTTAATGATGTGAAAACAACGAAAATCCCACGGTGTGGCTAAGCCTGTTTCCGTGCCTGCCGGCCAGCCCCAATGTAGTGAAGTGATTTGTATTCTGTTCTGTTACCGGTCCATTGTGTGCGATGGTAAATTTTTACGATACAATATTTTAAAATAACGAGATGCCCGGAGCAACTCGGGACTCGGAGCATCATAAATATTGTGGGCCGCGTGATTTAGTTAACACTGACCACAACAACAACTTGTTTAGCTGAATGAATTTAAGTAATTAAGTACTTGCCGAGGCAATTAATCAAAGAAACTAATTTCGACAATTGCTACCTTGGCAGCGTTAAGAACCGAAGGGAAATTTGCAAGAAGGGAAAAGGCAAAAACTTTAGAAAATGAAAATTAATGGTGGGATGGATGAAAGGAAAGTGTATTAACAACTAGCGGCAACTAATTTAAAAATTTACAAAGAAATAAATAAATTTATCACCTAGGAGTATAAATTTCTCTCCACTTCAGCTTTATTATCCTGCTCTTAATGGTTTGTTTTGTTTCCTGTTTAAGAAAAAAAAACACGAAAATGGTTTCGCATAATGGAACTCAAGAGTTTACGAACGAGGAACCTTAATTATACAGGAAGGACCGAATAAGACCTACAAATTTTTTACTAGTAATCTTCGGATAGCAGTGTTTGCACAATTTGATGTTTGTATGGGTGAATCATTCTAAAAATGCCCAGCGACTTGTAAAGACTACGAGTTGGAGAGGGATAGATCATTTGCAACTCTACCGCACTTTCACTGTTGTTTTTAGTGCGAGTATTTCGAAGGTGGGGGATGCGCTTTCAAAAGCTGACCTTCAATTTGAACATTGCCAAGAATAGAAAAACTGAAATTTCAGCGCTCTGTCTTGTACTTTATTATTCCATGATAAATTTCCAATAATTTAATTGAAACCTATAAAAGAAAAAATAATTATATCAAAAAACAAATGTAATTTATGTTTAACATTGGTAGACCTTACTTGGCCCTCGTGGTATAAACCCATAAAATAATTCTTAATGGGGGTCAAGTATTTTCCAGGACACTAGGCGAAAAGGTCAGGAAAAATCATTGTAATCCTTATAATGGTCATCCTCATTAAAGTCATTGAATATTGAGTATTTTCTAGTATATTATTATTGAAAAACGCTTATAAAATTAGTTGTCATTATGGAAATGTGCGGTAGCAACAATATAGTATTGGCGCAAATAGAGAAATATAAATTATTAAATTCAAATTCATTAAAGTTTTATATCATGAAAATAAAAGGAGGATTTGGATATTTGAATTCAAAATTAAATGTGAAAAATTTTGGTATCATAAAAAAGCTAAAATAATCTTTGTATTACTCGCATAAAGAAAAAATCCTGCATAGAGTTGCGTTGCATCCGGTGTGGACTTTATTAAAAAATGTGTTTAGGATGACTTAATAAATCTAAACTTACCGAGAAAAAGGAAAGCAATACATCAATTAGCGAAAAATATCTGTGATATTTTTGAATCCTTTGTACATTTTTGTAAATCGTTTAATTGCTTATTACTGTCATCACAAGTGCTTTTTTAATTAAATAAAATCTTTTGAGAAACACCTCGGTTTTACTCACTATGTTGCTTTAAAAATTCATAATAATAAGAGATAGTATGCTCTATTTACCGAATATAATTGAATTTCGAGACGAACTTCGAATCTTATTGACAAAATAAACATAAATTAATATGGATTAAAGAATTAATTTACAATAATTTTGACTAAATTATTTGTGAAAACTAGTTTTTTTGGAGAGGCCAAGTTATTGAAAAGAATATTTCGAAATAGTGTAAATAACGGCGGCAACGAAAATTACAGAAAAACATAAACCTATTTAGTTCTTACTTTGAATCTTCAAGAAAACTGAAAAATTGCTAAATTTTAAAATAACTTCCTTTGGAAAAATATTGTCCTTCTATGAGTTATATTTGAAAGGATTTATGACAAAGGATTATTATTATTTTTCGGGTAATTTTCTCTTAATTTTAGCTTTAATTCCTAAAATGTGATCAAATTAGTAAAGAATTGTTAATTATTACGAATTATATTAAAAAAGACTATTCGAGTATTTATATCAATTAAACAATTTTGTGTCCACTATTTTGGTAGATTTTTTGATAGATTGATTTATATGATAACCCAATTAATTTGATTTTTGATAGATTTTTTTATATGATAACCCAATTAATAACTCCTTCCTTTGCGTTTACACAAAATTGGAAGATGCCAAAATAGGATGGCAATTTGCGGTGAGGAAAATTATTGCATGTAACGATAAATTTCGCCAGATGTACGATTATTCTCTCAGTACAAACCAATATTTTAACAAATAGCACCATCGTTGCCGGTACCAATTTGTGAGGGCTTCTTTTCTTGTTTGGTATCTTGATTTCATATACTACATTTATCGGTCCTCATATAAATTATTCATTTCGACACATATTGCTGAAAATAAAAGCAGAGAAATTTTGTAGGGGAAAACGGTAAAAAGGAACCCTTTCGCGTTCCAATGAACTCGTTTATCGATAATATTTATGGACAATAAATATCAATTGAATTTGAATTCAGAATTGTCGAGGGGAAAATTGTCGTAATGGAATGATTGTGTGGTTATCATTAATATATTACATAAATCTTCTTCTTCTTTGCGTTTAAAATTATAGGGGCAATTATTGAATTTGGCGTAAATGGAGCTTTCGTTGTCGCTCCATAAGATTTTGTCATGCAAAATTAAACTAGATTGGAATTGTGGTATTTTAAGTATAAACTACGTTATTGTGTTGAAGGCGATTGATTTATCAATCACTTACACTCGATTTATCTCAGGCGATTAACAGGCGAGAATGATTCAACACTAAGTAATTGTAAGCCGTTTTCAAACAAATGAAGAGGACGCGGGAGGTAAAATCAACCATTGAATAAACGGAACGATCAAATCGAGAATTAAACATATACGGAATAAATAAACAAACCCGAGTCATATAGACTATGAAAACTCTATAAGCTCCAGAAAAGAGAAATCAAATATATAAAACGTTCTAATTAAAAAAATTAAAACGTTTTAATTGTCGAGATATTAAAGAATAATAAATTAGTATATTGAATTATTTATGTTTTAAAAATCCTGGGTACAAACAGGCTTAGTTTTGACTTGTTTTATTCATTCCTAAAATATAAAATAACAAAAATAACTAAAATATTTATTGAAAATCAAAATTTTGTTTCCGTTTGTGTCAAATCTCAAAATATTGAATCAATCAAATTGAACAATGCAAATATATCAAGAGTTTGAAGAAAGAGTTCATTATCATATTCTTTATGAAACGAAGCGATGAAGCCGATGCGACCAACTGAGGAACCACTTGGGGCAATGCGACTTCAACACAAATTAACAACCATTTCAGACTCAGCTGGCTAAGAAACCAAACATAAATTTTACCAGCATAAATTTTCTTTAGTCCTAAGCACTTTTATTTGCCATTTTACTTTCTACATTCCTTCATTTCTTTTCCGCATGTTCTGTGAATCTATCTCCTTTTTGTGTATGATAGCACGACAAATGATAGTTCAAACATTTACTATTTATTTAACTCACGAAAGAACCATAGTGCCAGCATCATCTTTTCGTGACTCCATCAGTCCGGGGTTACGAAAACAATCAGCGAATCGGTTTCAACCAGATGTTAAACGTTTTTTTCTTACCACGCAAATCTTACTACAATAACATTTCTAAACTAAAAAAGTTTTGGTGCAATGTTTGACTTTCTTTTAAGATGAAATAGTTGTGGTTGTGTGAGAAATTCCTTAATTATATTTAAACTTACCTTCACTGAAATGAAATTGCGATGTCAATTTGGAAACAACTTGAAATTAAGAAAAACAAAAACAAACGAATTTTATTTCTCCTCATTTTCTTATTGAGGACCGTGGCCTCATAATTAAATTATATTGTTTTTTATTAAATTGAGTTTAACTGGCTTCAAAAACAAGATCATTAATTTATATTACGCTTGTAAAGAAAGAGTAAATGTGATGAATGTAAACTAATGAAAAAATATATTATGGATATAACATACTAATTCATTGATCCTCCACAAGAAAAAAGGTAGTTGAAAGATGCTGTCGAAGATTGGCTAAATAATTAATACGAATGGTTTTGTATGCTTATACTGTGTTTCATAGGAATATCTCTTCTCGTTCTCCTCTAATCATGCTTTTAACAGACATATAAACAGACATATAAACAGACAGACAAACAGGCAGACAGGCAGGCAGACGAGGCTGCGCCTCCTTTAATGGATATTAAAATCTGATGCAGGACAAACGGAGGAAAAAATTTAATATACCTTAAAATGAATTTTAAGTGAACAAGATACGCAAACAAGTTTTTGTTTTCTTTTTATTTCTACCGGTACAGTTTGCAAAAATGTCTAACTTTTATGAATCCGGGTTTAATTTTTATACGAAGGTAATATATTTGTTCTTTTCTTCCACTTGTAGTACTTTGTGAGATGAATTGCATTTGTAATCTAAACAATATTAAAAGAGAACAAATAAAGATATCGCCATTAAAAACAAAAGATATTATATATTATCTGCCTTTATAGTCCGTTTTGTATTTCAAAAGTCTAAGTCGTCCCGACTGACTCTCTTTTTGAACTAAAATGGGGTTGCTAAGTAAATAGTAAATATTTATAAGCTGCGATCTTAATTACGCTGACCACTTGACCAGATTCCACTAACGCGCTTATGTGGTTGGTTAAAGTCACTTTTTTATTATCACCATAGTCCCTGCAGACGTAGGACATATAAGTTTCGAGTAAGCCCAAATCTGGCTATTAATTACAAATTCTCTTCTTATCTTCCTGTGAAATAAGAGAACGTTGTCAATATAATTTTTTGCTCAGTCATTTATTTCTAATTCTAAATTTTAATCGTAGTTTGTTTTCTTCTTTCTTGCTTTTTTAATATGTTCTTGTTTTTACGTCAATTTTTGAGCGTTACACATTCTTTGAATTAGTGTGAATCACTACAAACTAGAATTGATTAAGAACTTTTTCGGTTGCTTGAGACGAATTTTAGTACCGAAGTTCAGTTTATTATTTTATTTATTTTAAATTACAATAAAATCTAGATCTAGGAAAACCGAGGATATAGTTACATGACGCGCGGAGGTGACCTGAAGTGGCCACCAAGATCGCGCGATGTAACCCCGCTGGGCTTTTTCTTGTGGGGTTTTCTGAAGTCTATGGGAATAAAGGGTATAATGAATATATTTATAATGATTGGGAGATTGGGTTTACCGTATCATAATCAGTAATACAAATATCCATTATAGAATGGAGCTGAATTATACTCCGAAAAGGTTTTAAAGCTTTATAAATTTTTTAAATTGAATTACGCCTGCCTGTAAAGCATTTCCGTCATCTCCTAATAGTTTGGACCTACACGACCACTGATCGGATGGCAGCTAGAATATTTTGCCGAACACTTTTTGGCTCCGTCGAATTTGACATATTTTTCGAGCGACAGTTGAATTACATTATTCAGGGAACTCGTTTCAAAACATGAAAAAGTATATAAAAATTCCAGTTGTGGTTTCATTTCGTTTTTACATTATATTCATATTAATAATTAGCTAATTTTTTCTTTTGAGCATTACGATAAATTTCTACTATATTACACTCCTCGTTATTATTTTTTTAAAAACCTTTTTCACATTCATCAATTCAATTATATGCATCACTAGATATGGTATCGTTTATTGCTATCGTTTGGGACTTTATAAAATACAGGCTTGCATTATGAATTATTACATCTAGTCGAGAATAAGAAATAGTCGAAGAATGAATTATAAAAATATATTGATGGAAATGAAGAGAAGAGAAGCTCTAGTGGGTGGTCGTTAAAAAACTTATTTGAGGACTACTTGTGCGCAAAAGCACTTAGCGCAGCAACAAATATTGGTTATATAGCCATTATGTGACAGCTATTTGTCCTCAATTGTGATTGTCAAAAAACAAGCACTTATAACCATGTAATCACGCTCTTGGATGGTAAAAGCCCTTAAGTACATTTTGTTCCGAATCCGTTGCTTCAACTCCGGAAAGAATATATGGCGTAATTAGTTATAATTTAAATCCTTAAATCGTATTTAAATTTAATAGTTTAAATGTAATTATTTTAATTACCATTTACAGTTTATAACTTTACCGAATTTAATTTACGCTAACTTAAACGATTTAGAAACAAATCAGTTTAATTTAGTTTTTATTTTAAGTTTTGTTTCGTATCTTGCGGAGATTATAAAATCCTTAGCTTATTCTCAAACTGCTTTATCTTTAGTCAACGGCTTTGATTGCCGATATTATTCCGTTAAGGTTCCCTAAAATATTTGTAAATAAATTTATAAAATAGAAAGTTCGGAATTAAGGGGTCGCGTTTCTGTCTAACAACCGTCCTCCGTCCATTATCGTTGATTTTCGATTTTCGCTGATAAACGATTACAAAAAATTGCAAAGATAATCAGAAAGAGTTAATTCCAGTTTGAAGGTACTGGAATAAATGTGTTTAGAGGAGCTTAAATTATAATAATTTCAAGCCATTTTATATGGTATATTTTAATATTTCTTTGGACAACGATAAAAATTTCATATTTAAATTTTAGTCAAATTAATTCAAAATTTTGTATTTGTTATATATATAATGATAAATAAGAATTATATACAGTTTTTTTAACTACTCTATGTTCGGGAGCTTACCGCGGCAATTCTATAAGATGATAATTCTGGCCTGTCCTAAAACAAAACTACTAAGCCATATTCTTGTCATTATTAAAGCTTTGTCAATACTTAGTCCCCACAAAGACTTAGACGTGTGTCCCATTTTTGCTATATGACTACTAAAGTATTATATTGTTATGGATTTAATTCATAATCTAATTGAAATTTTAAAAGTTGGAAGCAAATATGATATCATTAATTTAACTTAATTAAAATGTTCTTGCCAAGAGCGACAACCACAGAGAAGACAATATTCCTCAAGCAAATTAATGGTGTCAATGTGAACTCTGATAATTTCTCAAGAACACGAAATTAATTATTCGGAAACTTCGCAATTGGAACGAGTGTGTTTCAAACACCCGTTTGCTAACCAGCTATCTTGAAATCATAAGAAAACATATAACTAAATTTTACGTCATGTAATTAAACCGGTTTACTTTGTATCTAAATTTTAATAATAATTTGGAGAATATTTTAAAAAGTCAATAAAGTCTTTAGAAAAGTCCTTGAAAGAATACAATCATACTGAATGTGAGATTAGAACTCGACTCTTGGCATTAACTAGGAGTAATGATATAAATAACGCACTGGGAACCTCTAGCTCTTTATGTTTCGCACTTGAACTTGTTGCAGCCATAAGGCATCAAATTGCCAGCCAACGATCTGTCAGTCACTGAACTGCTGAAGCTAGCCTTGAAAAGTGCTGCCGTACTGTGTATATGCATATATCTTTGTTCAGATAAACACCGCCGAGCGTCGCAGTTAGCTGTCTGGAACTTCTAACATATTATATAATATACAGATTGTGATTGAAATTTTGTGATTTTTGAAATAGGTTTAAACTTGAAATTCACTCTAAATATGGAAATATAAGGAATTTAAAAAAATCTCTGAATGTAAAAAGCCATTATCACAACTTGTTAATTTCAAGTGATTTAACTAAAATCGATTAATGTAAACTGACTTTGTTTAATATGACACGTTTATTGTAAATAATATTTACGCATTACAAATTACAGTATTTCTAATTAATTTCTAATTAATTAATACGCATTATAATTATAGTATTTCTAATTAAAGCGTATTTCAATTTGGGTGTTAATTCTCATCACCAATTTCAGAATTAGTGGTAAAAAATAAAATTGAATTTAAACCCTAAATTATCTCTTTAATTTTGATGAATGCGGAAGTTTTTCTCTCTTTTGAGCTATAAAAAAAGTACCAAATAGAACGCCTATGAAAGTAATTTTGTAAAAAGCCAAAAGCCTAAATCAAAAACTTTCTTTCAGAACTACGATTTCATTTTTCACTATAGACGTAATATATTGTTATCAACTTCACAGTACCTTTAAAACACCTGCGTTAACCAGTTTTATTTAACATATTATAATTTTTATTTTATTTAAAAACACTAATAATTTTCGACTGAAAAATAGTTATTATTATTAAAAGATTTAATAATAATTTTAAATAAAAATATAAATCAACTACACAACTGACTAAATTATTAAAGATTTCCTTGAATTTCTTTAAAAAATCCTTAACTTAGTATCTTTTCGGGGAGTGTGTTTTCTACTTTTTAAACGAAATTTCGAGTTTAAGAGAAAGAGATATTAAAGTGGTAAGAAACTCCTCATGAAATAACTAACAATTTAATAATTATGATATTCATTTGATCTCTACGAAAGCTAAACTATCATTATAGTATCAGTTTAATCATAATCTTGAGTGTGTTTAAAATAATTACGGGTATGAAAGTGGTACCATGTGGTGTGCTTTAAATCCAATAATTATTTAACAAGAAATAGCGCTTTCGAAAAAAAATTGTTTGAAAATGCAACAAAATTTTTCGGTCATTTACTGAAATGTACATTTGCAAATTCGCATCTAATACGTTCTCATTTGCTGTAAACTGTCAGTAAACAGTCTACAAATGTGATGCTATTAAAAATGGCATAACAAAAGCAAATTTGCTTGGAAATAAAGTTATGAATCACCAATCCGTTATCTATCACCTTCACCTTCAATCGCTAAAGTTTACTCAAGACAAAAAATATTGTATCAGAAAAACCACTCTTCCAAAATCCACAAAAAAGTAGGACTCGATTGAATTTGCATAAAGAAAAAATATATAAAAACAAAGATCAAGAGAGGCAAAAAGATATAGAGATAAAGAAACAAGTGATAGAAAGAGTGTCAAGCATAAATATCGAAAGGAATGGAATATTTCAAATAATGGCTCTCCGTGATCTTAACATAAATCGATTGCTATAGGCGTTCGATATATCATGAATAGAAACACCTCACAATAGATTATAAATAATAAAAATTGTATCCTGCGATACGGATTCACATAATTGGCTCTAAATTTAGAAAACAATTAAGCGGTTTTTAAACGTGATAGCTTTTTATTTTTTCCACCGTAATTGCTATTTTACAATGGTATTGCATTCTTTGCCTCCTTCCTCCATCCTTTAACAACTTTTATTACTGCTCTTTGGACAATTTTTTGGGTTCGTGCTCATGGGTTCGTAACCGTCCACACGTTCAAATATAAAAAAGCGCAGTCATTTGTATGAAGTTAAGCAGGCTGATCGTCTGAATCTAACCGGCCTCAAAATCTTTACTCGTTCAGATCGTAGTGGTCATAGTTCCATCGAACCTATATACCGAATCAATCCAAAATCATACCAGCAGATACACACCGGAAGAGTAGTCAACAAAGGGCTGAGCTTGTTACATATGTAAAATGGTAAGATATACATAAGACTTTTAATGAAAGGATTTTTATAGATTAAGGCTATAGACTCAACATTTGAGACTATATATAACATTTGAAAAGATGTGGAAATAGTAATTTCGTACCAAAAACTGTACTGCCGAAAATCGTTATATTAAAAAATATTATTTATATGATTTATGATTTATTTATCGCATTATAACAAAATATTATAAAATATGAGTTCCATTGACAATTTCTTAATCTAGTGTGATCGAATGAGCAAAAATCCATCAATAATTTAGTTCATAAACAAAGTACAATTTTAATTATCGCTAAGCAAATCGCCAACCAAAGATAAAATAACTGAAAATAATACAGTAAAAAAATGAGAGCAGGTTTTAGGATTTGAAACAAAATTCTTTCATTTCTTGTCGACAGTTTGCACTAAAACTGAAATTTATATAAAATTATAGATTATCCATCGTTATCATCACCAACGTTATTCAGATTTGATGATGCTCAAACTGAAGCATCATTGAGTAACAACAAATATCCGAAGTACAACTTTATGAGAACAAAATGGCATTTGATTATTAAAAGTAAACGGAAATATGTCGGAAAAGAATTTCGATTATTTTTCATTATCATTTCATAATTTCAAAACTGCACGAGTTTGAAAATTGATTATTATACCCTTAATACCCTTATTAATGAGTAAGTAATAAAAGAGTACGCGTAAGAAAAAAATCAATGAAATGTGAGATGAAAACAAAAAAAAAAAAAAAAGTAGAAGCTATTAAAAAAACGCTGGCGAAAAGAGTATACGGTATAATGGTATGAGAAAAAAAATAAAAGAAATTTTTAGTTAAAAAATTTAATGCTAATTTAAAGTCTTGGTATGCTTGAAATGACCTTTTCAAGAATAAATGACATACGAGGATTGTTCAATGGATTAGAAAGAAAGGCAGCAATAAGAGTTTGTTTGATTTCTGGTAAACATAAAGTGACAAAATTCGGCCATTTTATTCAATATTGTCCTTTGAGCTCTAACTATTACTAACAAAAACTAAGTCACTAAGTAGTGACCACAACTATAGGCAATTGCACATCTAAATCCTCAGATGATTCCACTGTTAAGAAAGTATTCAAATTGCTTTCATTATTAGTAAATTACACCGACAAGAATACATTGAAAGCATAACGTAATCAAAACGATGTTTCAAAGACAAATCAAATCCTGTAGCATACCTTTTTTGTGATCATACAATTAATCATACAATTAACTCATTTTGTGTGAATACGTGGCCTACTCAAAGCATTGCAAGGGCACAAATTTTGGATGGTTAAATTGAACTAAACGCAAAGGCGCAACAGCCTCAAGTGTAATAAATGAGAATTATTCTACGAATTTATGTAAACAGATATATAAAGAGTAAATTGTAGATCCGTGATTCGATATTATTTACTTATGACATTTACATGAGCCCATAGGTGCTGTGCCGTCCATGTTTTTATTCAGCGTGTTCGAGTGATATTGAAGTTAATATCTTTGAAGTCAAATAGTTTGGGGTTTTAATATTTAACTTCGGGCCAGTTCATGATGGTTTTGTTTTCGATTTACTGAAATTCTTTTTTTCTTTTCGATTTTGTTACCTTTATTTTCCCTTAACTAATTGCCTAATTTGGGATACGTTATGTAATTTTTTGTTCAAAAAGACAATTTTGTATTTGAAAGTTAAAGATAATTTTGGTATAACTCACGATCTGAATCACAGAAAAATAAAATATTTCGTATATATTAACTAAAACGTTAGATCTAACAATTATGTATGAATACAATGGTTTAAGTTTAGTGAGAGAGAATGGGTTGGGCGGGTGTTGAATTTTGATAACAGCACCATTTTCTACTGGTTTACAGCATCTGGATCAATTTCTTTATTTCAATAACATCTCAATTCAAGAACCTCTTGATGAGTTCATTGAGTAAACGTAATTTCAATTATAAATAAATTGCACTTATATGTAAAGACAGTACTGTTAATTGTTTATTATTCCCTGTGACTCAATAAACAGCGCACCAAGGTTGGGCACACACGAAGTCAGTATTTGTTCTTGTCATTGGCGGTTGTTTATATTTCAATTAATTGTTCTACAAAAAATATGCAGTTATATTTAACTAAAATATTCCCTCGACCATAGACGAAAGTGCCACCTGATACCATGTATTGATCCCGTGAAATGCAGAGAAATTATCACCTAGCACAATTTCGTTTTCTAAAAAATTGTCCAGATATGTTCAGCTGAAGTATTTTTTGTAGCATAGAAGAAGGCCCCAGACAATGGATTTTGAAGAAATCACTAAGAAAATTTTCGTTTTATAATTTCTTACAAAAGAAAAATGTGCGGGGCGATAATTTTTTTGAATTTCTAAAGCTTATATCTGATAAATTGTTAGCAGTCAGTCCTTTGGATTAACATATGATGTTATAAGGGACCTTCCATCTATGATCGAGGGAATATTTTAGTTAAATATTACTGAACAACGTTTTGAGGAATGAGAATGTGTCTGGCTAAGAATTTCTGCAGATATTCGGATTAGTATGCGCAGACAAACGATATTGTAAAGAAAGTTTCTTTACAAAATTACGAAATACCGACAGCCGACCGAGTCGGTCTTCAGTCACACGCGAAGTGAAGATGCGGTTATCTGAGTTGGGCGGTACCAACACAGGTGGTTTTAATTCGACGCTTGTGTCACAAAAAAATCTCAGAAAAGTAGCGTAAAATCAGGCGATCGTTTAGCAAGAGAAGAAAAGAAAAAAATGGTACAGTGATGGTGAGTAAAAAAATTACCCAAAAATAAATTCTTAAAACACAAGCCACGAAACACTAATTTAAAAAATTGAATTTAACAGTGGGAATAAAACAATTTTAAACATCGAATTTAACAACCAGGCAACAACAATTTAATATATTGAATTCGGCAATAAGAAAAAGCAAGTTCACACACAGAATCTAACAGCGACACAATAACAATCACACACATAAAATGAACAACTGATATAAAATGAACTAAAGTAGTAACAATTATAGTGGGTGACTCGCTATGCAAAAATTAAAATGGAAAACAACAATGAACAGCAAAAGGTGTTTTGTGGTGGATGTAAAATCGAGCGTGAACGTTGACTCGATCTCTTTTTGGATTCCAAATTCGAAGTGGTAAGTTCGTTCCTCTTAATAATATCTTATACTTTGGACGAGTGCTTTTAAGCGGACGCCAGTCCCGGATATATCGCCTCAGATTTATGTGATTACAGAGAAATTCGCATGAAAAGGTTATTTCGCGTAAATACGTCAACTGTCACGTCGACAGTTAGTCATTTCGAAAGCCGCATAAAAATATTATCTCGCTTAAATATAGAAATTGTCTGTAGTATAAGAAACACGTATAAGGTATACTCGACAAAATATTCGTCGTATACTTCGCTCCGGACAACAATCTTATAATCATTTACATATTTAGCAACATACGACATAATCATAAGAACTAATTGTACATAGAAATAAGTACAAAAAATATTGTAACCATATTAATAAGCTCTTCAATTGTTAAGTTACTTTTGTAAGCAATTTGAAATAATCAAGAAATTGAATAAAACGTGATATAGAATTTCATATACAAGAATTGAATTTGATATACAAGGAATTTGAATAAAATCAATTGTAGAAAACCAAGAATTTTTTTTGAAAAAACAAAATGGATCCTGGCAAGACCGAGAGACCGAGTAGCAGAGAAACATCGTTACAATCTAATAGAACATATGTGGGCAAGGGTGTCAATAGAAATTCCAACGGGGTTTGTGTATAAGATTATACCCTACCACCTTTAAAAATTATATTTCTTTCAAATATGGCAACCCTTTTTTTATCATTTTTTTATCATTTGTTATCTCTACGGTTAACATTTAAAAAATTATAATCAGTTGTGTATAATGTTCAAACGAATTGCAAACAGAAAATTTGGAAATTATAAGAAAATTTTATTTTATAATTATAAACGCTCAAGGTCAAGAAATAACAAGAGTAATAAATTTGAGACTTTTGTTAGCTCGAAATATTCAGTCACTGTATTGACTCTCTAACGCCAGCATCTACGGGGATCTGATATTAATTATTGAAATTTTCTCGTAATTAGGAAGAGTGTCTTACTACCAACGATTTGATAAAAAACAGTAAACATTGCATAAATATTTTGCTTTTGAGAATAGAACACAAAATGTGGGAGTATTATTAATATGAAATTGCAATTGTGAAAAAATATCTATTGTATTTCCCGAAGTATCTGGATGCCGAAATGGAAAGTAAAATAACAAGAATTGAAAATATTTGTTAGTTTTTAAATTGAAATTTCTTTATTTAATTGATAACGATAAAATCTAAATCAAAAAGTTAGCGAAGACCCAACCCAAAAGCTGTATCAGGTGCTTTTACTGACCAGACGTTAATCGTCTCGTCCTATGAAAAACCGAAGTCCACGGATCAATATTTTCCACATTAATCCACACATCCCAAGTTAATTAATATAGTAAGTGAGAAACTCATTGTACCATTGGTCAAATTGTTTCCGATTCCTTTATAACGCAGTCCAGCAAGCCAAAGCTAATGCGTACCTTATTTCAAGGCAATACCTCTAATTGTTCTCTTGTAGTTATTGTGGTCAAGGGAAAGCAGTTAGATAGTTAGACAAGCATGCAGGATAGATAGGTATACGAACGTAGAGATAGATCGAATCAGAGGCTGATTTGGTGCCGAAATATAATTTCCTATGTGAACCGAATCTCATACAAAAGCGAAAAACTGTTTCCTTTGGATGTGGGGTGTGAAAAATTGATCTCACCTTATCACAATTAATCACTTATCTTCTTCTTAACCAGCTAATTCTATATCTTTTATATTCAAACCCACATTCGATCATCCAAAATGGTCCTATTATTTTGAGAATATTAACGAGAAAAATAATGGTAAAATTATCCGCTTCTAGATTTCAGTATTTAGAAATTTTCATTAATGAAAAACTCTTTGCAGTGTACACTTAAAATAATCCTCTCACAGCAACACTTTTCACAACACGATTTTTATTGTTTCTTTGACAAACAGAAAACAGTGTTGAAAAGTAATTTTTTTATTGTAAAAATATGGAATCCTGGAACAATACAAAACAATAATTCTTAATTTAATTTCTTTATAAAAATATATATATTGCATAAAACTTATAGAAAACTATACAAATAAAATTTTGTCTCAGGCCAAGGGTAGTACTAATTTAGCGGTAATAATTATATTTAGGAACCTTTAAATATGGAGAATTTGAACCAAACGATAATTCAACACAGTAGACCTCATGTAATGTTCTAAACCCGATTTTGTAGCATGTTTCACATAGTATTGGACTCCATACAATTATAAATAATATCAAAAAATTTTGTTAATCATATGTTATTATATGTATATGAGCTAGAATTGCTTTATCTAGAAGTTATTTGAAAGTTCTTTCATGTTTCGTGAAAATTCACGAAGTTTAAAATTTAAATAATTTAAATTTAAGTGCGGATTAAAATAATTAAATTTTATTTCTTATCGTTCGCAAAAAGAAAATGCAAATAGAAATAAATGAATAAAATATAAATGTAAAATTCAATGCAAAATCGAAATTATTATATAGTAACTTGTAGATTCTTTATAATAAAGTTACCTATATGAAATTAATAAACGCTTCGCAACACGTTCCGCATGTTTTCCCCACCTCTTAGTAGACTTGTCAGCAATTGCAGCTGCGTATTTTTTTCTTCTGAAAATATAGCAAGTAGAGATTTGTACACTATTATCGTACACTATTGTCGTTATCCTAATATACACTATTATCGTTTATCCTCGCAAGCAGCGGTCACTGGGTGCTCTTGTAAAAGCATCTATTTGTTGCGATTTGGTTGTGGATTTGGATAATATGAAAACAACAATAATACCACCAAAAACACTAAAAAACAGTGAAAAAGAAGGCTAATATGATCGCCTGATTAGCTGGTGTGTACATTTCATATGCTTTTCTGTTGCTTGTTGTATCGTTTTGAATTTTTTTTTTTTGTTTTTAAATTTGTTTAAAATTATGCCGAAATTGTTATTTGTATAATTTATTGTAAATCGTGCGGTCATAGGGAGAATGATCGAGACCTTTTTTGTCAAACCGCTTTTCCGTCTGAGTCGTGGTAAGAATATTTCGAAATTCTGAAATGGCGAACCCTAAAGTGAAATAAGTCTAAAATCTCTTCCATTTTTCCGCTAATCTAACCTTTTCTGTTTTCGAAATTAAAATTAGATTGATAACTGGAAGCGACTTACGGAAGCGAGACGGCAAAAAAACCTTTTCTCTTTCTTCATAAAAGCTTCAAAAGAGCACAATTCCTTAAACATAACAATAATTATTCCTTATTTTTAGTCATTTAATAAAATGTGATTTAGTAAATAAAAACTGAGAACTACTATAATTAGAATATATTACGTTATAATAAACGCAAACCGATAAACGATAAAACCGAACTACGAATTACTTCTCTGGCACAGAATGACGTTCAGATAAAAGTATTTCACTGTAACAAATTTAATTTTATAACTTTCTCTAAGATTTTAAGAATTATAGATTTTATTTCACATAGGGGACCGTCCATCTCCGTAACGCCCTATTGATTTTCTTAAAATAAAACCTACCAATATTGTTTGGTTTTGGTGAAAATTATATAGAGATAGACGCTGTGTGAAGGGTTTCCAACACGCTCGATACGTGAATCCAACAGACTATAAAAAATGTCCATTATAACGAATTTATGATTTATAGTAACGACTGCCTCTTTATCTCTCATATGGATACCGTCATACTCTATAATTTTAAAAGCAGCGAGTACCATATCTCCTTATCTATGCTAATACGTCTCTTTTTCGAGTGAGACCTTTTCAAAAAAAAATGTACAAAAGTACATCTAACTTATTTTAAAGTTTTAATTTTCCTCAAGTTTTGATAAGAAAGTTAGGGGATTCGCACGTAAAAATTTTTCTTACAACAAAATCAGATTCCCAGAAAAAGTGTTCGGAAAAACAAAACAAGAATGAATTTAATTTGGGTGTTTGTTTTAATGATCTTGGTATTATTGGCTAATATATCAAGTTACTATCCGGCTGCCTGTTATCCTGCTTCATCGACCAAAGAACCGCATAAACCAAGTGCTGGTGTTGTCATTCGATTCGGTTAACAACTCTTACAGGATAATGATGAACGATGAATATTACAGAAGTGACATCGGCGAAGTAATCGGACTGGCAGAAATTTTCAAAATAAAATAAATACAAAATATAATTGTATTATATTAAAATAAATTTATAATTAAATAAAGAAGAAATTTCAATAAAAAAACTAACAAATTTTTTAAATTTAATTTTCCATTTCGGCATCCAGATACTTCGATAAATACAATAGATCTTTTTCTTCACAATTGTTATTTCATATTAATAAGTCTTCCACATTTTATGTTCTAATCTGAAAACCAAAATATTCATGTAATCTTTATTGTTTTTTATCAAATCGTTGGTAGAAAATCTTCTTCAAATAGAAGATAATGAAGGTACGTAAGATAATGATAACTTCAATAATTATTATAAGATCCCCGTAGATGCTGGCGTTAGAGAGTCAATACGGTGATGTGTTTATAATTATAAAATATACTTTTCTTATAATTTCTAAATTTTCTGTGTGCAATTCGTTTGAACATTATAAAAAACTGATTATCATTTGAAAATGTTAATCGTAGAGATAACAAATGATCAAAAAAAATTTCGAATATCTATTTCGTTCCACATCTCTACAAATTTGCCGAGCTTCAAAACACTATAAGAATTTTGAGAAAATGGTTCAACGAAAAATGAATTGAGAATATGCTTTATAAAAAACTAGCACAACAATATTATCGCTAAGCTGTAAGTTGTTAATATTTTTCTAAATTTTTTTAATAAATTGACTTTTCTGCTTTTGCATTTCATATTTCTTAACGCCCAAATGATGAGTTAAGTCTTATGACGTCTAAATGATAAGTTAAAACACTGATATGAAGTTAGCACCTTTTTCCAAAGAAGACGAATTGGGATTCTATCTAACGCACAATATTGCAAAGAAAAAGGGTTGCCATATTTGAATGAAATATAATTTTTAAAGGTGGTAGGGTATAATCTTATACACAAACCCCGTTGGAATTTCTATTGACACCCTTGCCCACATATGTTCTATTAGATTGTAACGATGTTTCTCTGCTACTCGGTCTCTCGGTCTTGCCAGGATCCATTTTGTTTTTTCAAATTCCTTGTATATCAAATTCAATTCTTGTATATGAAATTCTATATCACATTTTATTCAATTTCTTGATTATTTCAAATTCCTTACAAAAGTAACTTAACAATTGAAGAGCTTATTAATATGGTTACAATATTTTTTGTACTTATTTCTATGTACAATTAGTTCTTGTGATTATGTCGTATGTTGCTAAATATGTAAATGATTATAAGATTATTGTCCGGAGCGAAGTATACGACGAATATTTTGTCGAGTATACCTTATACGTGTTTCTTATACTACAGACAATTTCTATATTTAAGCGAGATAATATTTTTATGCGGCTTTCGAAATGACTAACTGTCGACGTGACAGTTGACGTATTTACGCGAAATAACCTTTTCATGCGAATTTCTCTGTAATCACATAAATCTGAGGCGATATATCCGGGACTGGCGTCCGCTTAAAAGCACTCGTCCAAAGTATAAGATATTATTGAGAGGAACGAACTTACCACTTCGAATTTGGAATCCAAAAAGAGATCGAGTCAACGTTCACGCTCGATTTTACATCCACCACAAAACACCTTTTGCTGTTCATTGTTGTTTTCCATTTTAATTTTTGCATAGCGAGTCACCCACTATAATTGTTACTACTTTAGTTCATTTTATATCAGTTGTTCATTTTATGTGTGTGATTGTTATTGTGTCGCTGTTAGATTCTGTGTGTGAACTTGCTTTTTCTTATTGCCGAATTCAATATATTAAATTGTTGTTGCCTGGTTGTTAAATTCGATGTTTAAAATTGTTTTATTCCCACTGTTAAATTCAATTTTTTAAATTAGTGTAGTGGCTTGTGTTTTAAGAATTTATTTTTGGGTAATTTTTTTACTCGCCATCACTGTACCATTTTTTCCTTTTCTTTTCTTGCTAAACGATCGCCTGATTTTACGCTACTTTTCTGAGATTTTTTTGTGACACAAGCGTCGAATTAAATCCACCTGTGTTGGTACCGCCCAACTCAGATAACCGCATCTTCACTTCGCGTGTGACTGAAGACCGGCTCGGTCGGCTGTCGGTATTTCGTAATTTTGTAAAGAAACTTTCTTTACAATATCGTTTGTCTGCGCATACTAATCCGAATATCTGCAGAAATTCTCAGTCAGACACATTTTCATTCCTCAAAACGTTGTTCAGTAAAATTTAACTAAAATATTCCCTCGATCATAGATGGAAGGTCCCTTATAACATCATATGTTAATCCAAAGGACTGACTGCTAACAATTTATCAGATATAAGCTTTAGAAATTCAAAAAAATTATCGCCCCGCACATTTTTCTTTTGTAAGAAATTATAAAACGAAAATTTTCTTAGTGATAATTTCTTCAAAATCCATGCCCAAATTTAGAAAATTATATCTATTAATTCGTGACTGGTAAATATTGTCTGGGGCCTTCTTCTATGCTACAAAAAATACTTCAGCTGAACATATCTGGACAATTTTTTAGAAAACGAAATTGTGCTAGGTGATAATTTCTCTGCATTTCACGGGATCAATACATGGTATCAGGTGGCACTTTCGTCTATGGTCGAGGGAATATTTTAGTTAAATATAACTGCATATTTTTTTGTAGAACAATTAATTGAAATATAAACAACCGCCAATGACAAGAACAAATACTGAATTCGTGTGTGCCCAACCTTGGTACGCTGTTTATTGAGCCACAGGGAATAATAAACAATTAACAGTACTGTCTTTACATATAAGTGCAATTTATTTATAATTGAAATTACGTTTACTCAATGAACTCATCAAGAGGTTCTTGAATTGAGATGTTATTGAAATAAAGAAATTGATCCAGATGCTGTAAACCAGTAGAAACTGGTGCTGTTATCAAAATTCAACACCCGCCCAACCCATTCTCTCTCACTAAACTTAAACCATTGTATTCATACATAATTGTTAGATCTAACGTTTTAGTTAATATATACGAAATATTTTATTTTTCTGTGATTCAGATCGTGAGTTATACCAAATTATCTTTAACTTTCAAATACAAAATTGTCTTTTTGAACAAAAAATTACATAACGTATCCCAAATTAGGCAATTAATTAAGGGAAAATAAAGGTAACAAAATCGAAAAGAAAAAAAAAATTCAGTAAATCGAAAACAAAACCATCATGAACTGGCCCGAAGTTAAATATTAAAACCCCAAACTATTTGACTTCAAAGATATTAACTTCAATATCACTCGAACACGCTGAATAAAAACATGGGCGGCACAGCACCTATGGGCTCATGTAAATGTCATAAATAAATAATATCGAATCACGGATCTACAATTTACTCTTTATATATCTGTTTATATATAAAGAGGCTGTTGCGCCTTTGCGTTTAATTCAATTTAACAATCCAAAATTTGTGCCCTTGCAATGCTTTGAGTAGGCCACGTATTCACACAAAATGAGTTAATTGTATGATTAATTGTATGATCACAAAAAAGGTATGCTACAGGATTTGATTTGTCTTTGAAACATCGTTTTGATTACGTTATGCTTTCAATGTATTCTTGTCGGTGTAATTTACTAATAATGAAAGCAATTTGAATACTTTCTTAACAGTGGAATCATCTGAGGATTTAGATGTGCAATTGCCTATAGTTGTGGTCACTACTTAGTGACTTAGTTTTTGTTAGTAATAGTTAGAGCTCAAAGGACAATATTGAATAAAATGGCCTAATTTTGTCACTTTATGTTTACCAGAAATCAAACAAACTCTTATTGCTGCCTTTCTTTCTGATCCATTGAACAATCCTCGTATGTCATTTATTCTTGAAAAGGTCATTTCAAGCTTACCAAGACTTTAAATTAGCATTAAATTTTTTAACTAAAAATTTCTTTTATTTTTTTTCTCATACCATTATACCGTATACTCTTTTCGCCAGCGTTTTTTTAATAGCTTCTGCTTTTTTTTTTTTTTTTTTTTTGTTTTCATCTCACATTTCATTGATTTTTTTCTTACGCGTACTCTTTTATTACTTACTCATTAATAAGGGTATTAAGGGTATAATAATCAATTTTCAAACTCTTGCAGTTTTGAAATTATGAAATGATAATGAAAAATAATCGAAATTCTTTTCCGACATATTTCCGTTTACTTTTAATAATCAAATGCCATTTTGTTCTCATAAAGTTGTACTTCGGATATTTGTTGTTACTCAGTGATGCTTCAGTTTGAGCATCATCAAATCTGAATGACGTTGGTGATGATAACGATGGATAATCTATAATTTTATATAAATTTCAGTTTTAGTGCAAACTGTCGACAAGAAATGAAAGAATTTTGTTTCAAAACTGATCCTAAAACCTGCTCTCATTTTTTTACTGTATTATTTTCAGTTATTTTATCTTTGGTTAGCGATTTGCTTAGCGATAATTAAAATTGTACTTTGTTTATGAACTAAATTATTGATAGAATTTTGCTCATTCGATCACACTAGATTAATAAATTGTCAATGGAACTCATATTTTATAATATTTGGTTATAATGCGATAAATAAATCATAAATCATATAAATAATATTTTTTAATATAACGATTTTCGGCAGTACAGTTTTTGGTACGAAATTACTATTTCCACATCTTTTCAAATGTTATATATAGTCTCAAATGTTGAGTCTATAGCCTTAATCTATAAAAATCCTTTCATTAAAAGTCTTATGTATATCTTACCATTTTACATATGTAACAAGCTCAGCCCTTTGTTGACTACTCTTCCGGTGTGTATCTGCTGGTATGATTTTGGATTGATTCGGTATATAGGTTCGATGGAACTATGACCACTACGATCTGAACGAGTAAAGATTTTGAGGCCGGTTAGATTCAGACGATCAGCCTGCTTAACTTCATACAAATGACTGCGCTTTTTTATATTTGAACGTGTGGACGGTTACGAACCCATGAGCACGAACCCAAAAAATTGTCCAAAGAGCAGTAATAAAAGTTGTTAAAGGATGGAGGAAGGAGGCAAAGAATGCAATACCATTGTAAAATAGCAATTACGGTGGAAAAAATAAAAAGCTATCACGTTTAAAAACCGCTTAATTGTTTTCTAAATTTTGAGCCAATTATGTGAATCCGTATCGCAGGACACACTTTTTATTATTTATAATCTATTGTGAGGTGTTACTATTCATGATATATCGAACGCCTATAGCAATCGATTTATGTTAAGATCACGGAGAGCCATTATTTGAAATATTCCATTCCTTTCGATATTTATGCTTGACACTCTTTCTATCACTTGTTTCTTTATCTCTGTATCTTTTTGCCTCTCTTGATCCTTGTTTTTATATATTTTTTCTTTATGCAAATTCAATTTCGAGTCCTACTTTTTTGTGGATTTTGGAAGAATGGTTTTTCTGATACAATATTTTTTGTGTTGAGTAAACTTTAGCGATTGAAGGTGAAGGTGATAGATAACGGATTGGTGATTCATAACTTTATTTCCAAGCAAATTTGCTTTTGTTATGCCATTTTTAATAGCATCACATTTGTAGTGACTGTTTACTGACAGTTTACAGCAAATGAGAACGTATTAGATGCGAATTTACAAATGTACATTTCAGTAAATGACCGAAAAATTTTGTTGCATTTTCAAACAATTTTTTTTCGAAAGCGCTATTTCTTGTTAAATAATAATTGGATTTAAAGCACACCACATGGTACCATTTTCATATCCGTAATTATTTTAAACACACTCAAGATTATGATTAAACTGATACTATAATGATAGTTTAGCTTTCGTAGAGATCAAATGAATATCATAATTATTAAATTGTTAGTTATTTCATGAGGAGTTTCTTACCACTTTAATATCTCTTTCTCGTAAACTCGAAATTTCGTTTAAAAAGTAGAAAACACACTCCCCGAAAAGATACTAAGTTAAGGATTTTTTAAAGAAATTCAAGGAAATCTTTAATAATTTAGTCAGTTGTGTAGTTGATTTATATTTTTATTTAAAATTATTATTAAATCTTTTAATAATAATAACTATTTTTCAGTCGAAAATTATTAGTGTTTTTAAATAAAATAAAAATTATAATATGTTAAATAAAACTGGTTAACGCGGGTGTTTTAAAGGTACTGTGAAGTTGATAACAATATATTACGTCTATAGTGAAAAATGAAATCGTAGTTCTGAAAGAAAGTTTTTGATTTAGGCTTCTGGCTTTTTACAAAATTACTTTCATAGGCGTTCTATTTGGTACTTTTTTAAATAGCTCAAAAGAGAGAAAAACTTCCGCATTCATCAAAATTAAAGAGATAATTTAGGGTTTAAATTCAATTTTATTTTTTACCACTAATTCTGAAATTGGTGATGAGAATTAACACCCAAATTGAAATACGCTTTAATTAGAAATACTATAATTATAATGCGTATTAATTAATTAGAAATTAATTAGAAATACTGTAATTTGTAATGCGTAAATATTATTTACAATAAACGTGTCATATTAAACAAAGTCAGTTTACATTAATCGACTTTAGACTTGAAATTAACAAAGTTGTGATAATGGCTTTTTACATTCAGAGATTTTTTTAAATTCCTTATATTTCCATATTTAGAGTTTCAGCGGACTCCTTATATTTCCATATTTAGAGTGAATTTCAAGTTTAAACCTATTTCAAAAATCACAAAATTTCAATCACAATCTGTATATTATATAATATGTTAGAAATTCCAGACAGCTAACTGCGACGCTCGGCGGTGTTTATCTGAACAAAGATATATGCATATACACAGTACGGCAGCACTTTTCAAGGCTAGCTTCAGCAGTTCAGAGACTGACAGATCGTTGGCTGGCAATTTGATGCCTTATGGCTGCAACAAGTTCAAGTGCGAAACATAAAGAGCTAGAGGTTCCCAGTGCGTTATTGATATCATTACTCCTAGTTAATGCCAAGAGTCGAGTTCTAATCTCACATTCAGTATGATTGTATTCTTTCAAGGACTTTTCTAAAGACTTTATTGACTTTTTAAAATATTCTCCAAATTATTATTAAAATTTAGATACAAAGTAAACCGGTTTAATTACATGACGTAAAGTCACATTGGCACCATTAATTTGCTTGAGGAATATTGTCTTCTCTGTGGTTGTCGCTCTTGGCAAGAACATTTTAATTAAGTTAAATTAATGATATCATATTTGCTTCCAACTTTTGAAATTTCAATTAGATTATGAATTAAATCCATAACAATATAATACTTTAGTAGTCATATAGCAAAAATGGGACACACGTCTAAGTCTTTGTGGGGACTAAGTATTGACAAAGCTTTAATAATGACAAGAATATGGCTTAGTAGTTTTGTTTTAGGACAGGCCAGAATTATCATCTTATAGAATTGCCGCGGTAAGCTCCCGAACATAGAGTAGTTAAAAAAACTGTATATAATTCTTATTTATCATTATATATATAACAAATACAAAATTTTGAATTAATTTGACTAAAATTTAAATATGAAATTTTTATCGTTGTCCAAAGAAATATTAAAATATACCATATAAAATGGCTTGAAATTATTATAATTTAAGCTCCTCTAAACACATTTATTCCAGTACCTTCAAACTGGAATTAACTCTTTCTGATTATCTTTGCAATTTTTTGTAATCGTTTATCAGCGAAAATCGAAAATCAACGATAATGGACGGAGGACGGTTGTTAGACAGAAACGCGACCCCTTAATTCCGAACTTTCTATTTTAAAAATTTATTTACAAATATTTTAGGGAACCTTAACGGAATAATATCGGCAATCAAAGTCGTTGACTAAAGATAAAGCAGTTTGAGAATAAGCTAAGGATTTTATAATCTCCGCAAGATACGAAACAAAACTTAAAATAAAAACAAAATTAAACTGATTTGTTTCTAAATCGTTTAAGTTAGCGTAAATTAAATCCGGTAAAGTTATAAACTGTAAATGGTAATTAAAATAATTACATTTAAACTATTAAATTTAAATACGATTTAAGGATTTAAATTATAACTAATTACGCCATATATTCTTTCCGGAGTTGAAGCAACGGATTCGGAACAAAATGTACTTAAGGGCTTTTACCATCCAAAAGCGTGATTACATGGTTATAAGTGCTTGTTTTTTAACAATCACAATTGAGGACAAACAGCTGTCACATAATGGGTATATAACCAATATTTGTTGCTGCGCTAAGTGCTTTTGCGCACAAGTAGTCCTCAAATAAGTTTTTTAACGACCACCCACTCGAGCTTTTCTTCTCTTCATTTCGATCAACATATCTTTATAATGCCCTGGCTTATTCATTTTTTGACTATCCTTTATTCTCGACTATGCGTAATAGTCCATAATGCAAGTCTGTATTTTATAATGTCCTAAGCGATAGTGACTGGCATACCATATCTTGCGACGCATATATTTGAATAGATGAACGCGAAGAAGATTAAAAAAAATAATAACGAGGAGTGTAATGCTACAAACACAGCCTCTTGACAGTTTGAATATCCTCGCCGGGACTTGTCAAAATTACATAGAGTCTTACGGGAATTGAGAAAAAAATAAAACAGTCGCGCTGCTGACGCGTACGACAACGTCAGTAGTAGAAAATTTTCTACCTTTTTTGTTGTCGCTCGTCTTGTTCTTCTTTTATCCGTTTGTTTACTTCAAATGACATTAGAAATTATTAAAATTGTGTCGAAATTAAAGATAATCGCGAAATTTTCTTGTGAGTGAATATTAATAAATGTAAATATAGCCACTAAAATTATAGTGATTCCATATTTTCAGAATGGCTGATATAGAGGAAGCACTAATTGAGCAAGTTAGACAATATAAATGTCAGTATGATGAGAACTTTAGCAAACAAAAGAATTTAATTTACAAACAAACAAACAAATGCTCTCTTCTAACTTCAGCGGCAGCAGAGATTTGATGTGTCGGCGCGGCAACTGTTGCGAGGTTGTGTTTATAGCATAATGAAGTAGAAATTTGCCGTAATGGTCAAAAGAAAAAATGAGCTAATTATTAACATGAAAATGCTTTACAGGCAGGCGTAATTGAATTTTAAATATTTATAACTCTCTAAAAACCTTCTGGAATATAGTTCACTTCCATTCTCTAACGGATATTTGAATCACTGATTATGATCCTGTTAACCTAATCTCTCAATCATTTTAAATATATTCATTATGTAGAGTAAAACAACGTCTCTTCGTCAAATATTCATACGGGACCTTTTATTCGCATAGACTTGCGACTTCAGAAAATCCGACAAGAAAAATTCTCTCGGGGTCAAATCGCACGACCTTGATGGTCAATTCATGTCACCTCCGCGAGAGATAACTATACCCTCAAATCGTTCATGCAGAATCGCGGCGTTCACTGTGTGGCTCGTAGGGCCGTACGGTGGATACACATGTCGCCTACGCAAATATGGCTTGTTTGCTTGTTTGCTTGTTTATATAACCATTCATCCAAAAGTGCGCCTGGTCGCTAAAGATGATTCTTCACTTGCAATGTTTGCAATAATGAACACTAATTTTGATAATAATGTTTTATCATTTGGATGTACAATAGTGTATGTTTAATAGTGTAGCTTTCCGTGGCGATTTGGCATTACTAGCTGAATTCCAAACACCAGATTTATGAGCTACAAGAGAAAGCATTAAACAAATATATTCCCTTACAGAGAAAGAAGAAAGACAAAACAAAAACTTGTTTTTTTTTTCAATTTTGTTCACCTAAAATTCATTTTTATTTCCTACACCCAAAGGATGAAAGGTATATTAAGTTTGTTCCTGCGTTTGTCCAGTATCATGTCGTACCCATTAAAGGAGGCGCAGCCGCATCCGTCAGCCTGTCTGCCTGTTTGCCTGTCTGTTTATCTGTCTGTTAAAAGCACGATTAGAGGAGAACGAGAAGAGATATTGCTATGAAACTTAGTATAATTATTCCCTATAATAGTAAGCTATTTGGTATTTGCTAATTTTTTTGGTAATGGGTTAAATCGGATGAGAAATACACCCACTTCTCGTGCCTTATATGAACATATAGATACATATAAATGTTCTTTCAACGGAAGACCGAATTGGATGACGAAATTCATAGCCTTGAATTCAGAAACGATTAATTAATTATGTTGCGAAAAATAGGCGTGGTCTACTAGAACCACAATTACAAAGAAGACACCACTTGGGAAGAAGCCATGGTGGTATTGTCGTGGAATGTGGCGCGAATATTTTCTGTTTTAAATTCCTTGGTGTTACAATGGGCAAAATATACCCAGTGTTACATTTATTGTTTATTATGTAAAACTGCAAGGCTTCAATATTTGAGTTTCCATTCTATAAGTTTCAGTTATATTTTCCATTAATTTTTAAGTTGAAATTATGGCTGACTTTGCCGGTGACGGCTTTGGCTGTTACAAATCCATTAAAAATTAATAACTATGGACTTTTTCGAAAAGAGTTCTGTTGATGAAGAGTAAGTAGATCTGAATTAACCAAGAAAAAGCATATGTGATATTAAAAGGGACGTACCGCCACTTATTGAAAGGACCCAACTTTAAATTAATACCACGGGTGTAGAGCACATAAGCCTTCGATAGCCCGAAATTAGTATATTTGCTTTTTAATTTTAATGATGGGAATTTCCAAAAATGCGACAGCACCGTCACGGTACTAAGATTTCAATGGTTTTGTAACGTTAATTTTTTGAATTTTCAATGACTTCGGTAAATTGAGCATATAACTCAGTCTATGTAATACGTACTATGAGGCTAATTTCAAAAATCGTCTCAATTTTCTGATGTTTTTTATTGATGATTGAAAGTTATTACAATTTTTTATATATATAATAGAGGCCATGATGCATAAAATAAAGGATATTATGTTTATTCCTACGTTTGCGGCGCTTCAAAGGAGACGAAGTAGGTATAAAGAAGTATATGTAATCTAATTTAGAATCAACTTCTAAGTCCTGTCCGTCCTTCTATCGAAATCGCGATTACAGGAGAACGAAAACAGATACTCTCGTGAAATTTAGAACAAGTATTCTCTATTATCACAAGCCATTTGCTATTGAAATCGGAACGGCGAACTCGGAGGCGAATCACGCGTACTTCTGATGCCAGGTATGAGTATTTCTATATGTATACTCAATCTTAACCGTAGACGGAATTGAATGACAACGTTTTAACATCCAACTCTCATATGAATGTTATTTTTTGTACACGTGGGCGTGGTCCGCCCAATTATAGAGACAGTTGAACTACAGAAGAGGAGAATATGTCAAGAAATGTTGCAAGAATATTCTCAGTGGTTGCATGGTGCTGAAAATGAGCGAAATCGGACGAGAACCACGTTCACTTCTGATATCCTCAATTCTCCGAAGAATATTACCACAAATGGAACCACGATTATGGATTAGACCACAGTACAAAAGAGCGAGTGAGAGGTGTTATTATGAAATGTGGAACGAATATTCTGTTATCACCATAGGTTTTTGGGATTGAAGATGGGTTAAATCGGCCCAATGTCACACCTTCCTTTTATACAAAACGTATTTTAAAGCCCAAAATCTCAGTTCCTATATAAGTTTCCGAGGTGAAATTTTATAGCCAGGATGTTGGTATTAGATGTTATCACTCCGCAAACATATGCGATGATCGCTCCCTTTATAATGTGTAGACTCTTTTGACAAAGGTTATGTTGGAGACGAGCTAGTAGATCTAAATTAATGAAGAAGGAATGAATATAATATTTAAGGGGACCGCCCTCACCGCACCGCCCACTGATTATTAGTATCAGACTATAAATTTTTATTACAAGCTTACAAGGTGTAGAGTATACAAGCTTCGGCCGTGCCGAAGTTAGCGTTTCTACTTGTTTTTCTTCTTTGTTCCTTTAAGAATTCTTGTCAGTGCCGGAGTGAAGTGATTTTACGATACGTTTACGTCTAAAAGTCAACTTTGTTCTGACGACATTGTAATTTATGTTTGATGGAGGTGGATCATGGCTTTGAATATACTATAACACAATTTAGTAATACATGGCCTTTCCTTATTATGGCAATGAAAATGCTAGGACACCTCAGGGCCTGGAATCCCCAAACCGCTTTGGGGAAACTCTACCAAAACCCATACATAAGGACCCAAGAGGTCAAGAAATGAAGGACTCAAGGAGTAAGAAAGAGTTAAGGAAAATAATTGGTACACTGACGGGACACAAGTGCATCATAGTTTTACCGCTTCACCGTCTATACAAACAAGCAACCAACAAACAAACAACATAAGTTTGTAAATTTCTCTCTAATAATGTTTTGTTTGACATGTAAGGAAGGTTGTTTATATAGCCATCTAATTCTCATCACAATTTGATGTGATCGCTTGAAACCAATTCGCTGATTGTTTTCGTAATCCTGGATTGATGGAGTCGCGAAAAGAAGATGCTGCCACTATCGTTCTTTCGTGAGTTAAATAAATAGTAAATGTTTGAACTAGTATTTGTCGTGCTATCATACACAAAAAGGAGATAGATTCAGAGAGCATGCGGAAGAGAAATGAAGGAATGTAGAAAGTAAAAAGGCAAATAAAAGTGCTTAGGACAAAAGAAAATTTATGCTGGTAAAAATTATGTTTCTTATTCAGCTGAGTCTGGAATGATTGTTTATTTGTGTTGAAGTTTCATTGCCCCAAGTGGCTCCTCAGTTGATCGCATCGCCACCATCGCTTCGTTTCGTAAAGAATGTGATGATGAACCCTTTCTTTAAACTCTTGATATATTTGCATTGTTCAATTTGATTGATTCAATATTTTGAGATTTGATACAAACGGAAACGAAGTTTTGATTTTCATTAAATATTTTAGTTATTTTTAATATTCTGTATTCTAGAAATCAATAAAACTAGTCAAAATTAAGCCTGTTTGTACCCAGAAATTTTTAAAACATAAATAATTCAATATACTGATTTATTATTCGTTAATATATCTATGAACCTTTAAACGTTTTAAAATACGGATTTCTCCTTTCTGGAGCATATTGAGTTCTTTGTGACTTTGCCTTATTTGTTTCCTATATGTTTAACTCCCGATTTGAACTTTCCATTTATTAAATAGCTGATTTTATTTTCTGCTTCTTTAATTTGATCTTAATCTTCAGTGACATTTTTGCCGGAAATGAAATTTGTATAACTTCGACAAAACCACATTTACTCGTTTATCCCTTTTAAAACGTAAGCATAATTTGTTCTTAGAATACCACAATTCCAATCCAGTTTAATTTTGCATGACAAAATCTTGCGAAGGAGTCTTGGAAATCTAAGCTCCATTTTCACCAAATTCAATAATTGCCCGTATAATTTTAAATGCAAAGAAGAAAATTTTGAAAAATAGAGAAGAAGAAGAAGATTTCGACAATTCTGAATTCAAATTCAATTGATATTTATTGCCCATAAATATTATCGATAAACAAATTCATTGGAATGTGAAAAGGGTTTATTATTATCGGTTTACCCTACAAAACTTCTCTTAGCCTTTATTTTCAGCAATATATGCCGAAATGAATAATTGATGTGATGACCGATAAATGTAATACAATAAATCGTGGTACCAAACGAGAAAAGAAACCCTTTCAATTTGATTCGAGCAACGATATTGGTTTGTATTGAGAGAATAATTGTATATCAAGCAAAATGTATGGTTGCATGCAAAAGGTTTCCTCACCGCAAAGTGTCATCGTATTTTTGGCATCTTTCAATTTTGTGAAAACGCAAAGGAAGGAGTTATTAATTGGGTTATGGTATAAAGAAATCCTCTACCAAGATAGTGGACACAAAATTGTTCAAGGGCCGTTTTCAAAATGTTCGGTTAAGCGAATCTTCTGGTTAAAGTCTCGGCTAACTTAGCCCGCACCTGGGGTTCCGTTCAACCTAAAGAGTTCATTGAATTTGTCAGTTGACACTGTGTGAAATTTTTCTTTCTTGCAAAAAATGCACAGTCAACAATATTTTCTGCTGTTCTGTTGTTCTGCAGCAATTTTAAAATTAAAACAAAAATAAAATAAAACGATTTACAAATTTTTTTTCAAATGTAATAGAGCAAACGTCATAATCTCTTACAACTTGCAGTTGACCTTAATCAATTTGGGTTAATAATTTATATTTCTCTACTTGCACCAATATTATATATTATTGCTAGCGCACGTTTCCATAACGCCAAATAATTTCATAAGCGATTTCCAATAATGATCTGCTAGAGCATATTCAATGACATTAATGGTGATGACAATTATTAGCACTACAATTAATTTTCCTGACTTTTCGCCTTCCCCAACTTCGAAATACTCGCACTAAAAACAACAATGAAAGTGCGGTGGAGTTGCGAATGATCTATCTCTCTCAAACTCGTAGTCTTTACAAGTCGTTGGGCATTTTTAGAAAGATTCACTCAAACTTCAAATTGAGCAGCGTAATAAAGCCGAAGTGGAGAGGAATTTATATTCCTAAGTGATAAATTTATTTATTTCTCAGTAAATTTTTAAATTAGTTGTTGCATGTTAATACGCTTTCCTTTCCTCCTTCCCACTATTAATTTTCATTTTCTAAAGTTTTTGTCTTTTCCCTTCTTGCAATTTTCCCCTTTAGTTGTTAACGCTGTCAAGGTAGCAATTATCGAAATTAGTTTCTTTAATTAATTGCCTCTGCAAGCACCAAAATCAGTTACTTAAATTCATTCAGCTAAACAAGTCGTTGTTGTGGTCAGTGTTAACTAAATCACGCGGCCCACAATATTTATGATGCTCCGAGTCCCGAGTTGCTCCGGGCATCTCGTTATTTTAAAATATTGTATCGTAAAAATATACCATCGCACACAATGGACCGGTAACAGAACAGAATACAAATCACTTCATTACATTGGGGCTGGTCGGCATATACCGAAACAGGCTAAGCCACACCGTGGGATTTTGGTTGTTTTCACTCCATTTAGTAATGAAAATCGCAGAATATTGTAAACCAACGCACGCTGACACACAATTACCCTTTGGTGGGCTGTTGTCGGCATCGAGCCCGACCAACTTCGTTGCTAAAAAACCAAATTGGATCACGTTCGGGGAAACTAGATTGGAATCAGTAATTTGAATCATAATTTATTTTTATCATAAATTATTTTTTTAAATTAAATTATGATTTCATAATAAAATTATATTTATTTTAAGAATGTCTTTTATTACGAAATATTTTAATTTCAGACTTATGTAAGATTTATATAATAAAATATTAAAAAAAGCAAAACCTTATAAGAATTGTATAACAGATAATCGATATAAAGTGTTTTTTGTCGAAATTATCATTATGATATTATGGTAAAAATTCTGAGTGTAGTTAAGAAATTTTCAGGACTCTTCTCGCCCACACGAATATAAAGCAAATAAAACCTCTGCGGTACAGTGATTGAGAAAGAAAACAGCAGATATTAAATTACGTAATGAAATGAACTTGATGAAATGAAGCTGGCCTCGATATAATTTCAATTTTTTCTCATTTAAGCTGTTAAAATTTATGAATTTGATTAAAAAAGCTTAAATTTTAATTGATTCAATTCGACAACTTTTTAGCATGAAATTTCGGTTAATTTATTTAGTTGCCTTAATCAACTTTTCATATCCAACACTAAGTGGACTCTGGAAGCAACTGAATATTTGGTAAACATTTTGGTAGACAATTACCAAGAAATTTCCATTTGTGAAATTTACCTTACGGAATCGCATTTGGGAAATAAATCATATCTACTTTGTCAATTTATTACGATATCCTTCAGTGCATTTGAGTTCATTATTTGTATCAGGTTTAGATCAAACCTCATCGTAATCATGCTCATCGTCATCATCATTTATACCAAGATAACCTCTCGTCTTTTCGTTTAAAGTTTAATTATATCCTATTCGCTTTAAAAAAGGGAAATAGGATATATTAAAGTTGATACTAAGTTTGTAACGCAGTGAAGGAGCTATAATAGATATAGCAAAGTATATATACTCTGGCTCAGAATGATTCCCTGAGTCGATTTAGCCCTATCCGTCCGTATGTCTGTCTGTATCTATATCTGTTTGTCTGTCTGTCTGTCTGTCTGTGGAAATCACGATTACAAGAGAACGAGTGAAGCTATGATCATGAAATTATGGTATGAATGTTTCATGTTACGATAGGCTGGTTGGTATTGAAAATGGGCGAAATCGGACAACTTCCACGCCTACTGTTGGTATTTAATATGTATTAAATCGCGTTTAGAGCTCAATTTCTCCACTCCAATTACGAACTTTAAGGTGAAATTGTATGTCCGAGTCTACTACCTCATTTGAAAATATAATCCAAAAAATGGGTGTGGTCTGCCCACTAGAGACAAAATTCATACGGGCGTACAGGCGCAAAAATAGAGATATTGACATGAAATTTGGCAAACTATTCCCCGTCATCATAGGATGCGTGGTGTTGAGAATGGGTGAAGTCAGAAAACTGCCACACCCACGCCTCAATTAGAACTCTTTCACAAAAAATGAGCGTTGAAAAGAACAAGTAAAGCATGAAATTTAGTACGAATGTTCTCTGTCATCACAGGCTGGTTATAAATATAAATATAATAATTTAAATATAAATATATAATATATTTAAATAAGCCGCCGACATTTTATTTGAACGTTGTTATCAAGAGATTCGAGAATAGGATATATAAGCTTCGGCCAGGCCGAAGATAACGTTCTTACTAGTTTTCTCTTCATGTTGTTTTGGTTGTTTATGTTTTTCGTTAAGTGTATGATAAGATATTATTACCAAACAAGTAAGTAAAAATAAGTATTTCCACTGCACTGATTATGAAACGCATATAACTAAACTTACAAAAAAAATCAAATTTGAACTATTAAGGAAAATACTAAAAGAAATGTGTTCCTCACATATGGATTCTCGAAATGCAATGGACGTTCCTTGAGAGACGGGACAATGTTCCTTAGGTATGGCATGATAATTCCTAGGGTAGGAGCCAGGCTTGGGGGTACTAATTGTGATAAATTGCATTCTAGTGACTAGCTATTATGATCAGACTGAAACTTTTAACCCTTACTTTCCAATATTACTGAATTTGTTCCAGTTCCTTCAGACTTTTAAGGCTTTTGTAACGATTTTATGGATCTACATTTTCTTAAGCTGAAACTGACTCAATGTAAGCAAATGAAATTATATTACTTACAGTTTATTTCTAGGAATACATATGATAAAATTAAAATATTTCAGTCTGATCATAATAGCTAGTCACTAGAATGCAATTTATCACAATTAGTACCTCCAAGCCTGGCTCCTACCCTAGGAATTATCATGCCATACCTAAGGAACATTGTCCCGTCTCTCAAGGAACGTCCGTTGCATATGTCCATATGTGAGGAACAGATTTCTACAAAACGCGCCATAAAAACCGTACATTAAAATCTACGGTAATAAGCAAGATAAATTTTATATAAACACACATCATAATTTAAACAAACAATAACCAGAAGAATTCATTAAAAACAAAAACAAAGGTAGATTTGTTTTTCATAGAAATAGCAAAATTATTCACGTTTTAATATTTGATTTCTTTATAAATGCCCAAAAGCGCGGAAAACCTAAATCATGTAAAACCATTCATTACGAACTTTCAAAACAAAAAATATGGAAAATGAAATTAAAAATGTAAGCATTGTTGGCATTGTTATGGTTTGAATGTAAACTATTCGTTTTAGCTTAAAACAATGGTAGCCATATTATACAACAAAATAACTAAAATTTCTGAAGCCTTGACTATTTTGAGAAATAACGAGAACTATCAATTAAAACAGGTTTAAAAATATAAGCCAAAAATTTCAGAAATAGTTGTCTCTTTTTTATCTTTATGTGAATCATTTATCATTTTTTTCTCTTTAAAATTTGTTTATTAATTGATTTATTACGAAAGTGTTCTCCAAAATCATGAGGCAACTTAATAACGTCTTAAGAGATGTTAACAATATCATTGCCAAACATAGGTATGTTGAACAATCAACATATCATTATTCCATATTTTATATCCATATTGGCCGAATTCACATTTGTCTGTAAACTATGGCAATTAATTGAACAGTGATTTTTTCATCAGGAAAAGGATTTTGTAGGTCTTACTAACCAACAATTTTTATTATATTTTCTACTTTCTGATTCTATACGCTTTGGAAAGCGAAAATATCTAGCAGATTTCACTTATGTAAGCGAGTGGTTTTTATGAAAGAAATCTCAGTCAAAAAACCTATTTTAATGGAATTTCTGTGTCCAGGGGGATAAAACTAATGAATTGGAAACTAGAACCTAAAATATAAGGTCTGAGATCTAATAGACTCTTGTCCTTTTGTGTCAGAGAGTCAAGATAAATAAACCAGACTTTTGAAGCTTTTGATTTCCGCTCGAGGATAAGTCGATCTTATAAATAATCACACGATTTTTACTTTACTATTTTGTGGCTATTGCGCGAAGTGATAATTTCGCGTTCAAACCAAATATATGCCAAACTTGTCATGCCAACCAACCATTAATTGTCTATTTATCTTTTTGCTGTCGACCAAGAATCATTATTTATAGTAAATTATTTAAATATTAGTCGTTTTTCTTATTGATGCCGTTTGGTGGCTGAGTTCCTGTCGTGTCCTGTATTGTCTTATTACGAGTAAATTGCCATCTGTTTCAATGTTTTTATTTTATTGTTGTTTTCTCCAAGCGGAGAAAAAAGAATTTTCAAAAGAATTTTTTCTTTTATACCAGACTTTAGTTTTAATTTTATAGACATTTAAGATTATTCCTTTTAGGAAGGGTGCGAGGGAGAAAGATGTCATATACAAATACCAAAAATCATCAACTTTCGAAATTTTAGAAAAGAAGTTACTTGCGTCGGTTGACTACATTATATTAAAAAACTAATAAGATTAAATGAACAGTGTTGACAGATTACAATCCAGTGCACATTTGTTCTTTTCTTATACTGATACATTTTGGAATAAATAAAAAGGAAAAAAGAAACTTTTATAAAATTATTTCAATGACAAATGAAAAGTGAAAATTAAAAGTGAAAAAGATTGCAGAAAGATTAATTCCTTTTTTGTTGGTTAACGTGTTAAGAGAAGTAAAGTAAAGTAAATAAAATTCAATACTTCAGCTCAATAAGAAGAGGCAGAACAAGAAGTAAGAGAAGAACCCTCCAAACAGTCGTCAGATTTAAAAAACGTACAGTTTGACAAGTTGTAATACGAACTTTTAGAACAAAAACTACTCCCAACAACTTTCAAAAGTGAAGAGGAAAAGAAAAATAAAGGCAAAGAATTAAAGCGCTGGAGCAAATATCAAAAGCTACCCCACAAGTGATAAATACACAAGTGCTTATGAAGGAAGAAAGGGATAGGGATGCTTTTGAAACGGTCGATTAGCGATAATTATTGGTTGGAGATAATTATTGTGTCGGAGATAATTATTGTGTTGGACATGTGGGTTACGATTCAGGAATATGTGTAGTTTCGCTGTGACAAACAGTGTGTACTTTCCTAAAGTTTCTTTTCATTTTGTTCTTATTCCTTGTTTTTCTATCTGGCCAGATGTAAAGAAGAAACTCATTTGTTTTATTTTCAATAAATGCAATGAAAGTAGGACAGAGATACTGCATGTTGTAGTCCCCGTCGCCTTCTATTTCAGGCAGTATAAAAATGAATCAAAGACGCCATAAATAAATGAATGAATGTGTTTATAAATGAACAAATGAATACATAAATGAGTGATTGGATGAATGATGACATCGTACCACGGCATACTATTCCTTCTGTCGGAGGTAGGGCATATTGTCCTTGTTTTTCCGTTCGCAACGCGTTAAAAGAGGAGTACATTCTTGCTCGGAATTACAACCTGAGTCAATTTAACATTATCTGCTCATCTGTCGACTGCCTGTCTATGCAAATCACTATCGTTATAAAACGTGGCACGAATATTATCAGACACCACAAAGCAAGTGGACTTGAAAATGGACGAAATCGAACCACATGAAATACATTTCCACATGAAATGTACAAAATAAAGCACAATTTCTCTAATTTCCTGTCTGTTTTTGGGACTTTGACAGCCGGGATAGCGGTGCTGTATATTATAAATCCGGAGGGAATGGGTGTAACGAGCCCCCTTGTACACTAGACCACGCGTTGAATTTATTACGGAATTCTGTATTTTATACAGAAAAATTGTGTTGAGGTTGGGTTAATAGATCTAAATTAACCAAGAAGAGCTATGCTCCGCCCACTGCCTATTGAATGTGGACTAAATATTCTTATGTACGGTGTAGACTCTACACAATAAAACAATAAAAAATTACAAAAATTTCATAAAGAGATGTTTGGATATCATACATAATTTTAAAAAATATTAAAAATAAAAATACATATATATGTACATATATATACATACACACATACATGTATGATGACATTGTTGCGCCCGCAATATTCACGAAAAATTGCAATTGCGCCCTTGCTTCAAAGAAGGTTGGACACTACTGGTGTAGAGTATATAAAACATTGGCATTCTTAATTGTTTTTCTTTCTTTCCTCTTCCTACCTGCGTATTTATACAGTTTTTATGCCAATTTACTGTGCTATGAAACAGTTTAATGTCAATCCTATAATTTCATAATTTTATAATTTTCTTTTGGTCTTGATTAATTTTCCTTTTCCCTTTTTAGGAAAATGAGCTTATATCTTTGATATAAATTTTTTAAAGAGTACTTAAATTTTACCTCTTTGGCAATTGAATGGTGCGCTATCTTGTAACCAACAATACCGAACAGTTTTTCACCAGTCACACAGTAGTAAAAAATTTTTGTGTGGACGTATAAAATATCAAAAAATAAAGGAATTAGCTCAAGCAATTTTATAAATGAATTACAAACATTTTACGAATTTCACTAGGTTTTTATTCACCAACCAATCCACCAATATATGGTTAGTACAATAAAATAGCTATATTGGCTGAATCCGCAGCCAACATAATTCGATTAGAAATAATTTTATTTTGAATGAAACTAAAACAAATAAGTGAGAACGCTAACTTCAATGTAATGTACATTTTTAATCTAATGTCAACGATCAATGGGCTGCCACGCCCCTTTTAATATTACATCTTGCTTGAGTAATTTAAATATGATAATATGAATGATTATTTTATTTATAAACAAACGCGTCTGAAGATAAACTAACATCTTCATTGGGAGGGGGGGGAGGATAGATCTAAATTAAATTAGTTTTCGAACTGTTTCGAAAAACTCTTAGTAGTCGTCGAAACGTCGGGCCGTTAAATTATGTACAAATAAGTTGGAATCCAAAACTTTGTGAAACGTAAAGATTCTACAAAAACGGATATTTATGGCACTTTGTTCTTCTCAAGTGCTTTAAGATGAAATTCCGCAATGAGGTTTTTGGTCATATTACAAACCAAATCCTTAATATAAATCAGATGTTTTTCTCGCGCAAAACTAGCAGTCTTTTTGTCTGAAGGTCGTTTTTACTCAAATTTACTTTTACATAAAGGGCAGAGAGGGGGGAAATGAGGTCGTGGATCAATAATTTCCAGGAAGCAACTTGAGTTAAAGTTGAACCCATTTAAACGGCTCTTATACATTTTCACCATTTTCTTATTCTTTCCCTACTTCCTGTAAATTTTACATTACTTGCATCACTTTCATTCCATTTTCATCACTTTCACTATTTTTGTACATCACTTTCTCTAGAGAACTTTGCAAAATAGAATTTTAATCATTTCGAAATTTGCATTTATTTTCCTTGAATTTCGTTGTTTTAAACCCCGGTCTGAAGTCCCGATGGAGATGGAGGAAGTAGTGAAACCTGCTTCGATGCTAAGAAATTAAATTATATTTTTTAAAATTCAATTCGAAAACTTCTGGAACATATGCTTCTATTCTGCAATGAATTTGATATACATGTGAAATTTATTATCCGGAGAAAGGAGCATGCTTTGAAGGGTATTCATTACTTGATGAAAATATAATAGAAAATTTGCTTCTATTGTTTTGTTTTAAATGATTTTGGGCTCAAACAAATTCTATTAAATATTCAACATACATGTATTTCAACATTCTAGACACTTCAATATACGGGTCAAAATTTTTAAAATTTTTAATTAAATTTTTTTAGTAAAACGTAATTATTAGAGAATGAGATATCCTTCAAATCGTTTATAACAAGGAATAAAATTTAATCATTGCGGCGAAATGCTTTTGTTCATTTGCATAACAATTTGTTCATGGGAAGAGTAATGTCTGCTCATTTACCACTTTCTGCGAAACCTTGACTCATAGAGGCTTGCCTCTTTCAGTCTTTCGTTAACGGAGAATTGATAGGTGAATTTTCCTTCAAGATTAGAACAATTAGATAGAATATAGAATAGAATATAGAAGAATTTTCCCTAGAATATATCTTCGCATTCTATTGCCCTTTCTATCATTTATGAATCGAATGGCCTATATGATCTAAATGACCTTAAAAGCACGCTAAAGCCTGGTCTTGGCAATATTCCATAATGCGTTTTGTAGCTCTGCGCCATTGTCACCAATTTCAGTTTTATTTAATCCTTCTCTCCAGCTTGGCTATTTTCCTCGTGTTTGGAAATCTACTTTTATTATTATATTACATAAATAGAAGAAATGGGCATCTTTTATATTCACCCGATTTTAATATTTTTCAGAAGTTAAGTGTTAAGTGGCAGGCAGCTCAATCGTGTGAAAAATGTAATCTAAAATTTACAACTGTGTTCATTTATGCAGTGTCTCCACTGCAGATTAACTGCCTGCTTAATGTTCTTACTCGATTATGTTAATATTATGGTACTTTTTCCTGATTACCCATAGAGTTTATAATGTACTCAGTGGTCAAATTAAAATTCTTCTTCTACAGATTTTCATTATTAGCCGCCTTCATAACAAGACATGCGATGCACAACTCCCAGTCACTATATCTGAATTTCCCAAAATTACCTTTTAATTAGTAACCTTTTTGACATAATGTATTCTGAAATGTGATCGTGTTTAACTGAACTAAATTACATAAACGCCTAATTTTCGTAAATAGTTCTTTTGAACATATTTCCACTGACTTTTATGTTACAGAATTGCACATGATTTTTTTATTTCCACTGAAACTGAAAATCTCAACAACAAGGGCCAAAAAATCGTAGTGACCAACCGAATCGGGCGCCCAACCTCTACCAATTTGTTCCTTAAGATAGCCGCTTATCGGATATTATAAGCGGATATCATAGTGAACACATTGGTAGATTTTGGCGCCCGATTCAGTTGGTCACTACGATATTTTGGTCTTCATCTTCGAGGGTTACTGGACAAAAGAAGTACCACGTAGCAATAACTATCAACCTCGGTCAACAAATGTTTTTTTTGGATCGTTTAGGAAAGTTGTTCCCGATAATTTTCCGTTCAAAATGAGAAAATGAAAAATTCACAAATGGAGGTTTCTCTTTTGTTATTTTACCAGAAGTTTGTCAGTTTGTCGGTTAAAAAATTGTGACTGTTTTAAAGACTTAACCGCAGAAAAACTTAACCCAGGCACAAACTTTAGTCTGATTAAAGACTTGTAATAAACTTTAAAACACGCAATTAGCACTAATTAAACGTTCATAATCAAAAGCTTAATTGAATAACTATTGCGAACCGAAAATAAACTGAATGGGTTTGAACAAATCAGAATTTATAAATATAAATAGGTGTCACTGCTTCATATCTAAGTTCGTAATTCAAGGGATTTCACAATCACAAGCAGACATATAAATTATGCCTATTAAAGATTAATCAAATGAACGAACTTATTAATATTCTCTTCATTTATATTTTATATAATATTTCTCTTCATTCGACTGGAAGAATAATCGAGTTGCTCATGCTTATCATAAGGATTATTAATTTAAAGGAACGGAACAAGAGGAACGGAATAAGAGAAAAGAATTTGTTTTAAGCGACCCTATAAACAAAATCGAATCTAAAGAGTGGCGAAAATGAGACTGAAACATATATAAATGTTTTTTCTTTTGAACAATCAAGAAGGAGGTGGGAGAAGAGTAACATTCTTCTGTACCAAAACAATTATCTTGTCATAAAAAGGCAAGTTTGCGAGCAGCGAACTAACACGCGACAAAATTAGAGCCCATGGGAGACCTAATGAATATATAAAGGTCACAATGCGTTAGTAACACATTATTTAGGTTGGAATAAATATTGAGAATTTAATTATTCTTTAATGCTCAACATGAATTTCAAAATACCAACAAAACTTATTCTATGAAATGTAACATCTGATTACTTTTAAAAACAAATGGTGCCTTACTTCCTTTATTTTTTTTACTATTACTCTCAATTTAAATAAAGCAGTTCCTTTTGTACACGCTTTTATGTCCTTAAAATGCAAATAATCACAAACATTTATAGCTTTAACAAATTCACCAATTTAGTTCATTTTAGTATGGTCCAGAACATGTTGCGGAGGAAAAAGAAAAACTGCAATTGTTTTTATGAAAATTTTAACGAACGTTTTTTTTGGTAGCTTAAACCAAAAGCTTCTTAATTGTAATATGTTTAATAAATGGATGTTCAGCATAATCTTCAAAACTGTCAAAATTGTAATATTAACGTCGGCAAGCATACCTTGTTACAAAAATAACAACAACAAGTCTCGTTCATTATGTCACGTCTGTCCGAACAATGAAAATATTTTATGAGATGCAGATCTGTTGCAGAATTCTACGTTCACACATATTTCAATTTCAGAGATTTTGAAATTTTTAAGAGTCATAAATCTATTGCCATGACTCATTATCATTCTTTAAGTACAGCCCATAACCACAGATGCACAAACTCACACATACGTACACTTGTGAATACACACATACGCAGATACATATAAAATATGATATACATTTATTACACCGTCACTGCTAACTATTGTAATTTAATTGTTGGCATTTCTTATAAAATAAGTTGAAAGTTAGACATTTATGTGTTTCCTAAAACAAAAAAGAAAGACAACAAATAAAAAATAATTATATTCTGTGTAAAACAAAACTGTAGATGGAGTTCTACTAATGAAGAAATAGAAATCCTGAGACTACATATTTAAATAAAATCGACAGAGTAATTTATGAACAAAAAAACAATATCTTTAACCTCAGAATATTGCTTAGAAGTCTTGTTTCTGATTATTTAGCTTACTATAGAAACATACTAAATCTATGGAAAATGATAAACCCACCGCACTGCCGAGTGCACTCAAAACATTTTATTAGCATCAGTTCAATAGAAAATTAAGCTGAATATTAAACGAATATTAAGGTCTGGTCTATATTATCATATGTACCTCTGCGATGAAACCTAAATTTCAATATTTTGCCGATTATATAACCTGCTCCACGACCTACAAAGAATTAAAACTAAATAAAATTCTGCTTAAATCTTCTCAGGATATATAGAATTGTGTTCTTTTGTTTCATATCATTGATCACACGTAATGAAGCGCTTAAAATTATTATAAAAATGACAATGCATATAATACATATTGATATATAACATATATTATATAACACATATTTATATATAACACAACACTCACACATATGGTTAGAGAAACGCATACACACGAAATCAAAATTAAACACTGATGAAACAGCTATGGACGACAATATATACTGAATTATAATGAAAACGTGAGGTTAGTCTATATGTAAGCAAACTTTTTTCATAACAGACCAGACCAAATTTCTTACATTGTTTCTACATTATTGGGTGGGGTGGAAAGAAAAACTAATAAATACGATAAAACTAATAAATATTTCGATATCGTATGCCCCAAAGGAGAAAAATTAAACTTCGGTTTCCTTAAAATCCTTTAAAAAATTAAACAATTTCAACATACAATTGAAAAACAATATCTGAAAAAAATATAGTTACGAATTTTTACATAAACGCAATGATTGCCGGGATCGTGCGATATTTTGTAAACCTTACCCAAAGGAACCACACGAAAAATGATTTGTCTCATTCAATTGGAAACGAGTTGAATCAAGGAAAATATCAAATAACATTTGTAATTAATTCATGGTCGATTATATTGTGTTGCTGATAAAATAGCGGCATGAACGATGTAACAACTACAGTTTCTTCGAATAGTGAAAGCACACTTCAGAAACAGCGTGGGGACATTAGTAGCAAATGTCATTGTTGACAGTAAGACGTCAAGATCTGCAAAATGCGATATAAACGCAATGAAGTATGAAACTAAACAATTGCAACACTAACAACAACATCAACAATAACACAAATTAATACGGTGCTGCCAACAACAATTTTTAAGTTAATAATATATAGTTAAGTGATAGTTCTGGCACATAAGCGCACACACATACTCGAGCACGATCAATATTTGTTCGACGTGTGAGTGAGCATAAGTGTAATTCGTACGCGATTCGGACAGGTTCCTCGTCCGATTAAAAACAGTTGTGGGCGATGCCTTTCGCACCTGTGCCTCTCGTGTCCTATGCGAATTTATGCATTTACGAATTTCCGTTTCCGTTTTCGATTTAATGAGGTTAAAATTATTTAACACATTCGCACAAGCAGCGATGAAAACGATTACAATCTGCTCTAAAGGACAAAAGGATTATGATTGATTATTTATTTATTGTTTTTTTTTCATTTATCGCTGGAAATATGTGATAAAATTTATAACACTTCATCGCTTTGCTTACATCGTTTAATTTAGGAGTAATTTTGTGTAATAATATTTCAATTTTAATTTTACTGTAAATTCTTTAATAGCAAGCAATTAAAAAAACGTTGTAAACGTGAGCATTTATTTATTTTCCACTTTTAGCTTCAGTTTTGATAATGAAGTGGCTGTTGACATATATGTTGACATGTTATGCGACGTGTTAATTAGCGTACTGTTTTAGTATAGACACAAACGCTCCTCCACACTTAGTAGAGGAAAAAATGTTGACAGTTTTAAAAGGCACTCGAAATTGTAGTTGTATTAGTTAAAGCAGAAAAAGCACATAAATTTTTTTTCAAAAACATTCCATTCCCCGGACACTAATCCAACAACAATGACCAATAAATCCTATCAATTAAATCATAAATCGTCACGCGATTTTAAATAATTTGTATAATTCAGCATTATAACGCAACGCAGTAGAATTCGTAATTATGTTTCTTTAGCATTATCTTTTAAAAATAACTTATTTAAGATAAAAGTGTTGCCAATTTCTCAGAAATGTGCCTTAATTTCTTCAGCGCTTTCCAATTAGTCAATATTTACTGCGGCGTTTTTAAAAAAAATGTTAGCGGGATTGACAGATTAATAATAACAGACTTCATTCGGCCAAAATTGAATGATACGTACGCGAAGCGCAGAGTGGCGTCCGCCACATCGATATTCCACATGAACGATTTAAGAATATGATTATCTCTCGCAAGGGCGACGTGAACTGGCCACCAAGATTATGCCATTTCACCCCGTTGGACTTTTTTTTGTAGGATTTTTTGAGTCATTGGAAATTTTACCACTCGGGTCCGTGTTTCGTGAGAAGTTGCGGCGGGCATTTGATCGACGTTATATTCCATACCTAAAGGCGAACAAATTTTCTATTAATAGAAAAACAAATTTGGATGTAATAACGACTGATAGTGTGTATTTTTTGATACTGACGAGAAGTAAATACAATTACATAAAATATGTGATGCTGACGATGTTGCACTCAAAGTCTTATTCAAAATTTTAACAATAAAATAAGGCTGTAACAACTTATAACATAAAACAAGCACTAGACAGGCTGCAACACAATAAAAAAACTAAAGTCTGTAGAACCTAAACCGTAAGCGTGGTTACTAATATTGGTGGTAAACTTATATTATGTGTTTAGTGTGGAATAGACTCCTAACCTAGAATATGCCTGATAACAAAATGTATTCACAAGAATGAATTAATAATAATGGCGGTGATTATGTTTATAATGCTTGTGGCGATGTCAATTTCGTTGTCTATAATACTCTTCTATCTACAGTATTTATGTTTGTCTCTACTGTCTATAATGTTTCAATTTATTATGGGTGTCTGCCTCTCTAGGGGTACACCCTTACAGTGTAGGGATACTTCGTGTGAGTATGCAAATCCATTGGCAGAAACATTTCTTATCATGCACTTGTACGTTAGTAGATAAGTTTTATGTTAACATCATACAGTAATAGTGACAACCCAATAACTATAAAGCACTTGACAGTTAATGGAGAAATTCTATGAATACATTATTATAAAAACTGAAAAGCAAACATTTGTCTAAGATTTAAGAGAGAACTCATCAAAATACTTACACAATGACATAACTTCAGATTTACGATATGCATATGGACCTACTGATACACCTACGATACACTAATTGAATAATACTATTTCAGGAAAGCAACATGAAATCCTTTTAATAATAAACTTTCCTAAATTTTTTAGAATTTTTAACTTAAATTGTTTTGTAAATTGAAATGTGTAAGGGACTGTACAAATTTTTATGTTGTAATTCTTATATTTCTTTAAGAAAACATGGAGAAAAATCATAATTTTCCTTTGACTTGACAACCCCTAAATCTCTATTTATAAGAAACTAATCAGTAAAAGAAATTGTTTATACAACTACAACATTTTTAAAGTGAAAACAATATGTGAAAGTATGTTATAAGTTGTTACTAAAATACGTTTCCTGCTGTAAAATGTCAAACGACGATATATACAATATCAGAAAATAATACTACGCACTTTTTTAACATGTCTAAACAGCTATTATGATTTCGAATTTCTGCCTTAACGGAAATATTGTTTCAAATCAGTTCCGAAAAGTGTAGCAAAATGTGTAGTATTTCGATAGGGACCAAATTGCATTCGCCAAAGTGGGCGTGGGGGGTTAATTTCTGGTTTAAATTTGATTGCCGTCAAATTCTAAGCTGCGGATCAAAATCCATTTTGGTTTAAAATCAATTTTAAAATTTGTATCGATATTTCGAAACAGCCAATGAGCTTTTTGATTAAAAAGAAAATGATTTCGATTCAATGTCGGCATTAGTTTATAGATTATGATGCATTGCTATCTAATCCCCATCTACGGTTCATATTCAAAGTTTGTACCAACATTTGGAAGTGGCCCGATCGACGAATGTTCGTATCGCTAACGTGATCGAAATGGTACGTAGAACTCGCTATCTTTATAGCGCTGATTGTTGACCAAAGTAAATTTACCCAGAAGGAATATTTCACAATAAATAATTATATCACAGTTCGTAAACGTCACGGCCGAATCGGCTACGGCAAAATATAACTACATTAATTAATATAGCGTTTTTGATAACTTGTATTCGTGCTGTTCTCTTTAACCAATTTCCCCTATCATCCGGAGTCTTTCTTTTCCTCTTCTTACATATATCTCACATAGTACATGGTGGCCTTTGAAGTGTCTCTATATAACTTTTAGTCTAAGTAAAGTATGAGTTAATTATTTTATAGATCGATATATATTTATCTGTCTCTTTTGGTATCTGATGCTTTGGCATGAGAGCGTAAGAATCTATATTCTCTCGGGGTTCCCTTCTATCCATTACATTATGTGAGTTTGTTAAATGGAGCTTCGGGAAAACTGTTGACTCTCCGTATAATAAATTATTGCCGTCTATTTTTGTGAATTATGTTGTTGGTGCTGTCACTGACGCTGATGTTTTATTAGCGTCGTCTTGGTATTTACTTATAATTTAGTTGTCGACATGAAACATATAAAACCATTGTGCATACATCAACAAAAGAATGCGTTCATACATATTCATGGGTATATACTTAGATAAATTCATGCACCGTCATATGTGTCGACGGTTGCTCCAAGCAGGGACAATGATTCAAATTCTGTCTATCAGTAGAGAAGCGTTATGACATGTCAGTTACTATCGCGTGGGTCATACTATACGTGCATTATAAAATATTATAAAAGGATAACCGAAGAATGAACGACCAAGAGAATGATAAAAATGTGTTGATAAAAACGAAGGAAAGAAGGAGTTTCTGGTGGGTGTTTGTTAGAGATACTTATTTTCGGACGATTCATGCACAACAGCATATACCATAGCAATAAATCTTCGTTACATGCATATTTCAGGACAGCTGTTTACCTTAAATTGCGATGGTTAACAAACGAGTGAATGAGCAAACGAACGGACTAGCAAACAAATGAATGCTTAAAATGGTTTCTGATGGCTAAAGCCATTAAGAACTCTTACTCTGAACTCGTTACAATAATTCCGGGAAGACCATGTGTCATAATTAGTAACCATTTTAATCCTTAAAACTTATTTAAATTTGATGGATACTTGTTAATTAAAATATTGTTAAGCTTTTTCACATCTAATTAATTTAGATGTTAAAAATTATGTAAAAAATTTAATTAATCGTAAATTAATTAGCTTTAATTAGCGTAAATTAGTTTTGTGAAATAATCAACATAATTTCATTAATATTTCGGAATAGAACCATGTACTTTTTATAATATTATCCTTATAAAATGAGTCGTAAATTCAAACGGATTTTTAATAACCATAAAATTCTAACCAAACCGAGGAGGGTGGTGACACAGAACTTATTACTAAATCGAATTGAAAGAAGAATGTAATCTTCGTCAGCGATAACCAAAACTGTTCGAAACAAATCGAAAATCTCTTGACGGGCCATTTCTGATAGTGTTGATACGAGAATCGTAGAATCCTCGACAGTTGAGTCACTATTTTGATTGCCGTTAATATTCTTTAAAAGAGCTAAGATATGCATAAAAAAATTATAAGACTAGGAGTTTGGAGTAATCGTTCGGATTGTAGGTTTCTTTGGGAGTTCGGATTGATATTCTGTTTCTGTAGGATTTGTTGCTTTGTGCTGATAACGATTACAAAAAATTGAGTATTTAATCGCAAAGAGCCATGTTAATCTCAAGAGGACACTACTGGTAAATGGGTTAATTTAGAAACACTTGCATTATAATAATTTTATGGTATTTATTGTGATATTATATCGCAACACTTCTTATGATTACGACAGCAATTTATAACTCTGGTTTTTTTGAAATTAATTCTATATTTTTCAATTATTATTTAACAATGACTTTATTAATAATAAAATGTTTTAAAATGCGACGCAGTATTGCAAACTCAGTGATAATTAAAAAAATATATATGATGCAAGTGAAACGCCCTTAGCTAAATCATCACAAAGTTTTTATTATAATCACGATGAAATTATGGCAGCATTTTATTTACTTCTGTGTTATATTTACTATATCTTGCATTCAATAGATGGTTATGTTTATGTTTTCAAATAGTTTTTGTTTTCAACGGTTTTTAGTTTTGTAGGGCATCATTCCGAACGAACAATATCAGAACAAATTCCGCAACAATTTGTTTGAGTTCAATGTTTTTGTTTGAGTTTTATTATAATAAAATGTGATTTTCATTTTATCTAGCTTTTTCTATTAGTTAGTCTATCTATCAGATTTTTTATTAGTTATTTTTGAAAACAGCGTCAATATGAATTTAGATTTTAAAAATTTATAAAATTTATTTTTACCTTCTTTGTGTGCGCTTCATTAAAAGGATGCATATTCAATTTGATTACAAATTCAGAAATGCAAATCATACGGATTTTTATGCGATATGAGAAAATCTTCGCAACGCTATTATTATAACAATAGACACTAACGATTAAATATCAATACCTATCGATGTGTGATTATTCTTAAGTCAAATTGTTGAATGAAGAGACACCAAATTGTCTTTAAGTTAGTTGTTCTGGAGCAACCATTTCAACTCTGCAGTTGAAGAAATCAAAAGGAATTTTTCCAGTGGTGGTCGGTTTGATAACACTTTACGATTTTAGGACGGGATTTCACACTAAAAAGTTTGTTTGCTACAAATTCCACTGTTCAGTTGTCGCAAAAATTTATCACAATCTAGAGGATTTGGCTAACAAAATGGCTAACACTTTAACATTCTGTTGTATCCCAGCGTTTTGGATTACATTACATGCAAGGAATTTTTAGTTGATTTAAACAATCCTTAATTCATAATTTCACATTTAGAATGTAAGAAATCGTCTTTGAGGGGAGTTTGTATAAAAAGTAGCAGTGGTATTGGTACGATATTCATGCTAAACTTCATGCCGATTTCTCCCCAAGTTCGAAAGCAATTGACTTTTGTGTACCTGCATGCTTCCTTTAATACGCGACAAACGGAAGTAAGTAAATATAACTTCCCTTAACTATATATATAACATCCCTTCAAGTGTACGATATAAAAAAGGGAAGTAGGGAAGATGACTCTTTTTATTATTCTTATTTTTTTTGCCGACTTCTAGTGCTCCTTCAGTGACTAGAAAGTAGTACACTCTTTTACTGTTTAGGGTAAATATAAGGAAAACAGGAACACTTTAATTGAAACATAGCAAAATGCGGTTCGCATCTGTTCTCATTCTCTTAGTGTGCTTTATTGTTGTTTTTGTCTAATAACTTTTTATTTTTTAAAATACAATAAATATTTATAAGTACGATAAAAAAGAGCTGCGCACCGTACTTTTAAGATCCTCTGGAGTTATTAACTTATTTCGGAAGTTGGGTGCGGAAATATTTGGAGATACTTATGCTGACTTGGCAACCCTGCTGGGGGGCCTTTAACAGAATAGTCATAGAATATGACCTAATTTCACGCGTGATTCAGACTGTCACAAAGTAACAGAAATCACTTTGACATCATGACGTAAGCCTCGATGCTATTGACGTAAGCCTCAACTATTTCTTTCAAAACCCATCTGCTGAAACTTTGTTTTTTTGCTGCATAACAAAATATAATAAATACCGTATGGCAGCAGAATATATAAAGGAACAAGGAGGGTATGTAATTGTTAAAAAAGCTTTAGGTGAAGTGGATCTCTTGGCAAACCTGCAGTAGCGCAATAACCTTCTCTTATCTCTGAGAAAGCCAGCAGTAAATATAAATACTTTATTAAATTATATTCACCATCAATTGTATACCGCTACAACTGGTCCTTTGTTTCATTTACAATTGCTAAAAAAATTTGAAAAAATCTTAAAAAGATATTAATTAAAATTATGTACATGTTTAATCATATTGAAGATGTAGTGAAAATAAATTAAAAAGGAATGAAAAGATTTAAAAATTTTGGCAACATATTTTGCCACATTTGGATATTCTCTTGGGCATTCTCGAAGGGCGCATTTGTTTCTACCTAGGATGCAACATTGCAAAAACCTTTTCTCAGATTATTTTCTGGCATCAATAAATGTGAATATTTTCCACACAAACATCAGAATAAGTTGAATAAATTAAAGGATGAAATTTTCGAATACAAAGTTTAAGTTAAAATTATTATAATATTATAAGATAACATTTCATTTTATTTTAAACTCCATACAACCATCACATCAACAGGAATTTAATCTAATCTAAAATAAGAATAATATTTTTCAGAAACAATTTGAGTGATTCGAATTTAACTGGTATTTTTCAGAAGAAACGAAGGAAAATAATCATGCAATACCAAAGAATGAAGCAACAATACAAGCAACAATATTCCATCCTGTATTCCGAAAAACTGCGCTGACGTGTTAGTAAAACCTGTTGAAATGTTATTTGGTTATTCGTTACGTTCTGGCTATTTTCCGCGCTGTTGGAAGGCATCATTTATTATTCCTTTGCATAAGTCTGGAAGTAAGCATATGATAAATAACTATCGTGGCATCGCTAAGCTCAGTGCACTTCCTAAACTTTTTGAGAAGATAATTACGGATCAAATATCTTTTTCTGTGAATTCTTCAATATCACCTGTTCAGCATGGTTTTCGAGTTGGGAAATCTACTACTACAAATCTACTTGAATTTGTGTCTCACACAATAAACAATTTTAAATATTCTATGTGGACGGATGTTATTTATATGGACTTCAGCAAGGCGTTTGATGTAGTTAATCACAAACTTCTAAATTTAAAGCTTAAACTATTTGGTTTTCCTGAATCTTTGCTGCGTTGGATCCAATCTTATCTCAGTGATCGTTCTCAAATGGTTGTGTTTAACAATGCCATATCTAAAGAATTTTCGGTACCTTCTGGAGTTCCGCAGGGGAGTCATTTGGGTCCATTATTATTCCTCATTTTCATAAATGATCTCCCAACTTCTATCAGTAATGAGAATATTCTCATGTTTGCGGATGATGTTAAACTGTTCTTATCTTACAAAACTGAGTGTGATGCTTTGCTACTTCAAGCTGATTTGGACTCATTAACTGATTGGTGCAGCTTAAACTGTATGAATTTAAATTTGAAAAAGTGTAAGCAAATTACTTTCGCTCGCGTCTTGAAACCTGCATTGCTGAATTATTCTATTGGATCTTATAAATTGGAAGTTGTTGATTCTATAAACGATCTTGGAGTTGTTTTGGATCGGAAACTGCGCTTTCATACTCATATTAATGGCATATCTACCAGAGCTAACAGTATTTTAGGCTGTATTAAAAGATGGGCGAAGGAATTTGATGATCCCTATATAACGAAATTATTGTACACTTCACTGGTGAGGCCAATCTTGGAGTATGCATCGCCAGTTTGGAATCCTTATTACAGCTGTTATGTTTCTCAAATTGAATCAATTCAGAAATAATTTTTACTTTTCTGCCTTCGTCACCTCCGCTGGGATGAATCAGTTCATTTACCACCATATGAATCCCGGCTGAAATTAATTAACCTACCAACACTTTTTGATCGCAGGAAAATGTTTAATGCTATTTTCATCCTGAGCTGCTTATCTGGTGCGACTGATTCTCCTCATTTGCTATCAAACATTCATCTTACCGTTCCTCGCCGCTCATCTAGACGATATGAGCCGCTTCAGTTGACTTTCATTTTTTATCTAATATTTAATCTATTTTTGTCTTTGTATTTTGTTAATTTTCTACAATTTATTTGAATTTTGTATTTAAACTATTCATTGAACTATAAAACATAATGTTTAGTTCTAATAAAGACAGACAATAGACAACAGACAGACAACAAATTAATGCTAATGACGTAATTTTCTCTTCTAAATTAGCAATATTACAAAGCAGATAATATTATTCTGTCCAAATTAAACTCAGGTGACGATGTTAGGAAATTAAAGTGATATTTCGATCCCATCAAACCGGATATTAACGGATAATAACGGAAAGAAAAACAAGTACCAAATTAATTAGTTATATATCATCCTACAGTTTTTTTTTTCATTTTCATAAATTTGTTTTCTGAAATTATTTTCGTGTTGAAAAAAATTAGGTCGAAATGAGTATTTACTCGCATGTTCCTTAAGAAAGTTTCTCCTTCGGTATTCCTTAGGAATGTTGACCCATTAGATAAATTAATGAAATCCTTAAATCAATGACCATTTAGTAAATGTAAGTACTGCTCCAGTTAAATGATGGAACTGAAAACCTGTAAATACTGCAAATTATTAAAAAGTTATCGAATGTAATCACAAAAGATTTGTTTGTGTAAAGGATACAGCTGTAAAATAAAATTTAATCAGAAAGATTTTTTGTTTGGTCGGTGTTCATAATTCTGATAAAATTGAAATAATTATTTGAAAAATTAACTCCTTTACTTATGTAAATAAATTTTTCTCTAATTGACGTGACGAATAAAATAAATAAATATTATATTCTTACGAATTCTGCCGATGATTTTTCTGCAAAAACAATGTATTAATATGTAACAAATATTTGAAAATTTCGTTACAAAAGTTTATATTAGAGTAAAATATCTGTGGAATTTTATTTCGGAAGAATCACGTTCGCCGTCCCGACCATTTCGAAAAGTTAACTGACTATATTCCTCCCATAAATTTTTGTGTAACTTTTGCATTTGTCTCCCCCCAAGTGTGCATGTATGAATTAAATGTGCAATTTCATTAATTTTACACAAAAAACAGCTTCCAAAAGTCAGTAATACTTCAGTATTACCTTCTGGAACTAATTTTGACAACCACCTTGATATTTTATTTACTATAAACCATTACTAAATCTTTAATTTAAACTTCTATTTAATAAATATTAAAATCACTTTAAAAATGTTCTTACCAAAGTACATTTCGGAATTTCTCGCTTGACAATTTTCGGGAAATGGACGCAGGATGTTGTGGCAAAGAACATTTATTAAAAAGGTACTAAGCCCAACTCATGCCATTATTAAAGTTTTTGTCAATATTTGATTTCCACAAAGCAGCATATATACGGTTTGTTGTTGTTTTATGTTATGACTATGCAGTAAAATAACACGATTATAATTATATTATTATTGATCAAATTAATACTCCAATTGGAATTCAAATTACTAAAACAGATATTAAACCACTATTTTGTTTTAATTAAAATTTGATTACCACAAGTGGCAGACAGAGAGAAAAGCACATTTAGCAACCAAGTTAATTATACTTTCAGTGTGGGTTCCGAATACATAATTAATTCGTCATTAATTGGATTTGTCTGGAACACATAACTAATTGGTGAAACTTATTAAAAAAAGAAATCAAAAGTTATTTCGAGTGGGGTTTTCACACCCACTGCAAATCAGCTATTATTAAAATGTGAAGAAATATTGAACTCAGTTTAAAGTCAAGAAAATTTATCAAGTTTATTATTTATCAAGTTTATTTTACACCTAGTAGTGATTTTAACAAATTTAGGTATTTGGGAATAACAAAAGTCAAGAAATTAATTATATTTATGTAATTAGGTATATGCATTTTCCGATTTACAATAATATTTCCATAAGCTAAAATTGTAAGCCAAGCCAAATGTAAGTCAAATGTAAGTCAATGAAAATTCAAGCGAAGATAAAATATTTAACGGAGATTCAAAGATTGAATGTAATCGATCTCATATATTACAGTAATTACAATTGCGAATTATAAGAAAACACGTCTATTACATCAAGTTGGTCTATAATACATTGGAATGATTCTTCTTCAGCCAAATTTGGTTTGGAGGCAAACCAGTTTCGGAAACGTACTACTTCAGTGACAATTATCGATGGGGTACCGCCGGCGATAACTGGCGACACCGCTGGCATTCCATCATACCAAATTTGACTAGGAATGACGGTATATTGACGCAAATGGTAAGGTGGTAATGGTGGCATAAGTATTCTCTATTATCATCAGCAGTTTGTCGCTGAAAATGGGATAAATTACATTTCAACGTTCCCTTTCAACGTTTGTATACCGAATTGGAAGACCAAATCTATATGAATTTTCCTTACACTTTAATTTAAATATTTTATTCGGAATTCTTGGAATTCCCAAATAGTCGAAATATGAGACCTTATTTTTGTAGTGAAAGAAAGAGTAAGATAAATAGTAAACCAACAAGTTTTAGCAAAACATTCTGTACAGTTGCTTAAATGTGGAGCTGCAAAGCGACATCAAATAGGCTTCAATTCTCTCTGTTAATAAACTTCTCTGGAGACCACGTCATAGCTAACCATCTTGTAAAAGAAAACACACATGGTTTAGAAAATTACAACTTACCTATCCATCATCTATCTCCACCATCTTCGCTAAAGTTCGCAGTGATGTGGTCTCCATGGAAAATGTATCAAAAGGGAACCATATCGAACTCGTTACATAAAATTTGCAAAAAGAAAAAATATATCAAAATAACGAGCCCGAAAGGAAACTAAATATAGAAATTGAAAACAAAGGAGTAGCAAATATTATTTAGCCTCAAAAAGTGAAAGGAAAACTAATGCAAAAAGAACGAAAGATTATTTGTTGCAGGTCAACATACTATTATCAGTCACAAGAGCACCGTCCATCCAAGTCAATTACAATTTTCGAACTAAGAATAAATATTAAAAATAAAAATAAAAATTAGTCAGTCGATTTTAAGAATGCTTCGCATAAATCAATCTTTTCCTTCAAAAATTATATAAAATCAGATGCGTTGGTTGTAAATTCCCTACCACATAAAAAGTTATCATAATTTGAATTCTAGTATAAAAGTTCTAGTATAACTCATTTAAGAAATCATAAATAATACTCCCGCGATATAATTTTATATAATTGACCATAAATACCGCCAGCAAAGGGACTTCGTTTTCAAACGTGATACCCTTTTACTGGCTCTTCTATAATTAATCATAATCATACTTTTTGACGATGGTGATTTCTTTGCCTCTCCTCGCCAAGAGGAGTTTGCCTTATTAAGTAATTGATTGATAGGTATTTGCTTATTACACGAAATTATATTAGGAATTCATTAATTTTTTAATATTTTATCTTTTTATGCTAAATCATAAAAATTAAACACGTTATGTTTAATTTTTATGATTTAACATAAAAAATAAAGAATTCAAAAGTAATAAGCAAATACCTTTCAATCAATTACTTAATAAGACTAACTTTTCGTTATCGCTAACGAAAAATATGACAAAATGCCTGAAAATAATTTACCTAATTATTTTCAGGCAAGAAAAAGACAGCAAAGAAATGTAGATTTAGTGAAGAAACGAATTTCCTTCATTCTTGTTAACAATTTGTTCTTAAATTAAAATTCTTATGAAATGGAAGATCATCCACCATTCTTATCCTCATGATCATTGTCATTATTCATCCCTCTCCGCAATCCCAACGAACATCGTGTAGCGACAAACGTCGAAGGTATAACTTGATGAAAGACATCATGGATTTCAGTTATTGAAAGCAAATCCAACGATATTGAAAAAGAATTTTAATTATTTTTCTCGTCATAATCTCGAGAAAGCACAAGAATGAAAATCATTCGACACAGGTTTCTTTATTACAGGCAAAGAGGTCACGTAGGGAGAAAATGAGCGAGGTCTCACAGCAATTTAAAATAAGGCAACAAAAAAGAAAATGAAAATGGCATAATACGAGAAGAGGAAACCTTACAAGAATCACAGACATTTTTTTATAGAAAAATTTAATATTCAATTTTTGAGAACTTCCATATTAATAATCATCTTTCATATTAATAATCATATTAATGAAATAATTTTCATACTAATGCGTTTTTATTAGGTTTCTTTCAATCGTGTTTGGGTCAAATTTTGCAACTGATCTTAAACTGACTTCTCACGTTAGAGACTATAGATTTGAACCATAGCTCAGAACTGGATGACAGTACAACATAAATTATAAACTAATCAACCATACCCAACAGAAGGCAAGAAAGTGTGCCTTAAAAATATTCATTACGAAATTTAGAATTGATTTTAAACTACCTTTTCGGTGAGCTAAATTTAAACTAAGTCTTGGATTGAAGTCTAACAATTCACGCCCGCTTTGGAAGAAGAAAATGGGCCATCTCAAAATGTCAGTGTCCTAGGAATTCGGAACTTAAGGTAGTTTGAACGATTTTGGGGAAGGATTTTTGGTCACTTCCATGAAGTGCATTACACATATTAAAACTGATTTTAAGCAAGTATCTAAGGTGATTACAATAAAAGATAAAGCCTACTAAACACCCACGCCCGATCTGAGATAGAAAATTCAAATGAAATAGATAAAGTTGATTATAAAAAATTTTCAAACAGTCAAGCATATTTGATTCACATATGAAATGTTTTGAAATGGAATTCACATATGCTTCTTTTTAATTTTACATATATTAACGTTTGGACCTTATTGCAGATAATTGATTAGTACCAATTTATACAAACTTTCATGAATTGTGTAACAATGCAATGCAATTAATCGGGGCGTAACCAAAGAAAGTTTGATTTGTGAAATTGACCTGAATGCAAAGGTTCGACTACATCCAGTTCAGTAAAAAGAGTTACTATGCTGCCTTCGAGGTGAAGGATTAATATTAAACGAAAAGGTGAAAACCAATCTAACGTCAGCGACTAATCCGCTTACATTTAAAGATTCTTAAAATTAATTTACCAGCGTCGCTTTAAGAAATACTTATTTTAACTCTCCGATCGATATATTGGCGGATTGTTGAAATCTAACTTATGACTTTAAATTCTAAGGATCTTCTCATTAACTTCCTTCTCTGTTCATCAGTTGGCTGTTCCCAAGATATAACTTTCCTGAAAATAAGATAAGGCCAACAAAGAGATGGCAAAATATTACTTTTTTCCTACTTGAAAGCTTGGCGCCGCTTAAATTGTTGATCACAGCAAAATAATAGCCTTCATCATTATTAAGTGATTAACCATATGTACGAATAAGATAAGAAGAAAGGGAAACGAGTTAACGAGGTCCTAATTATGGTAACTATATTCGTTTTTGCTAGTTTACCACACCTTCCTTTATTTCAAAGCTATTTTAAATTAAGTATATCTTGATGAATTTGCATTTATTTATCACGAGACTAAATAATGTTAATTGTATATCAGACTTATTAAACTTAACTTTACAAATGCGGAGGCAGGTAGTGACTTTAACGATATTCAATGTTTACGTCTTTCGTATGCCGTTGTTTATATTTCAAGTGAAGGATATTATTTTGTTTCTCTTTGGAGATTAAAAATAATATTGTTCTCGTTACGCTTCATTTAAGCATTTAAGTTGCCGCCATTCTCTTCATCACTTTTTCCCGATTCTATATTAAATTAAAGAAAAATATTTATTGTGTGTCTAGGCACAAGGTTACTTATTGTCTGCGTGTCTCTTAAAATAATGATAATTATGCACTTGTGCCAGATATTAATGAATTTAGTTAATGGAAGTCTGAACAAATGTGCGCAAATAAAAATGGTCACAGAACAAAAAGTGGTCATCAAAATGTCATACGGTCCCTAAACCTGACGGGCTTAACTCAAGAAACATTAATAAATCCTTTCGACTGAAGCCTTTTGAATGTTTTTTAAATAAAAAATATCGATAATACAGTGTGTTTTTAAATGACAATGAATGATTTAAATATATTTCTATATGTTTCTTCAAGCTGAATTTAATTACTTTTGAATTCTTCGTATTTTATTATTTCGAGTATCAGAATATTGTTCCTCTTTTTAAATTAATTTACCTTACTACTATGTTAATAATAGATATCGTGATGATAACCGTTTTAATTTATTTGGAATACGAATCGAAATCAAATTCTTTAATTTTCAAAAAGTGGAATCTAAATTGAATCTACCCAGATTCAATGAGGATACGTCAAAATCGTTTGAAAATGTGTATTTCAATGCATACGCAAATAAATTTTGAAAAAGATTTGTTTATGAATTACCTGCAAAAAGAGAGTGAGTGAGTGAATGCCTTTTATTATATAACTCATTCATTTCAACGTGATGACACATGCTAGCACTGATATTTATGTAAGACAAGAATAAGGAAGAAAGAAAAAAGGAAAAAGGAAGGAAAATGGCAAAAACGGCAGAAAGATGGGGAAATTGGAGCAAATTAAGATGTACAGAAATAAGTTACTCCTCTCTAGATCGTAATCAAGAAGATAAGCCCAACAATAATTTAAGAGATATTGTATTTATTACGTTATTGCGTGACTTACGGGGATAGACATGGTTATATCGAGTATTTAATTCGAACATATGTATCTCGAATCTCGTATCTGTCTTTTGGAAAGTTCATGGTTTCTCATTTTCATGGTTGTTACAAAGAAATTCGACAAATACAAAGAAAATAACGTTTACTTTGTACTTCCTCCGTGGTAGTCGAAACATAAGAATATAAAATTTTATATATAAAACTTTTAGAAGGCACAGGCAATTATTGCTGTGTTTGGCCGAATAAAAAATTCAGTTCCTTTTAGATAAGTTTAATGGAAATAATTAAAGGTCTTAATGGAGATAATTAATGAAATAATGAAGTTAAGAAAGACCTACCTGCTCATACAAGTATGCTCGGAATTTGGGAAACTCGTGTTTTTTAGAAATTGTCTGACAAAGAATTTCACACCCTAAGAAATTATTTAAGCTTTCAAACAAGAAGAAATTTATCCATATATCTTCTACTTGATTTATTTTTTATCCTCACGTTAGGAATGGGAAGAATTAGAAAACTACGCTCAATTACTGAGAAAGTCTTCAGGGTTTAGCCGAAGAAATGAACTCAGAATCCACAAGAAAATTATCGAAGTAATGGCATGTTTGATCGAGCCCAAAGAAACCAAATTTATCCTAAAAATATTTTTATTTTAAACTCACTAGGATGTCACCAAGAGCGTATTGACGATTGTGGTCTTTCAAAAAAGTTTTTCGAAGGATTTTTATTTGACAATTTCTTTTACTACATAAAATACCACTTAGCACTTGCAACTTTTGACAAGAAACGAACCCTCAACTCTAGTGGAATAACTAGTTATTACACACTCCTAAGATTGTGGAACAATTTTAATGTTTCCGACCGCAATTTTCTCGCAAACTTTCTATAACACTATATTCTAAAACCTTAAGTAAAAAATGTTATCTATTTTCGTCTAGTGGTCGAAACAAGAAACGGCTTTCTCTGACTTCATGCTATTCAGATGCAGAGAGAAGGAGAGAGAGAGAGAGAGAAATAATTACTGAAGGATTCTTAATAAGAAGAAATTAAGTATAATTTTTGTACTTTTTTTAATCCTTACAAGAACATTTATAACTATGCAAGATATTCTTCAAATAAGTGAGAGAATTTTTTATAATTTTAAATAAAAATCGAGCAGAATTTTTTAAAAAACACTCATCTCGCCTTTTCATTTTAATTTATTTTATTAATTAAAGTAACCTCTTGTTAAATTCATATATTATTCTGTTGATTAAATTCTAATACATAATTCTAATATACCTGATTTGAAAAACATCTCTTTTCTAATGGTCTCTCTTGGTTTGTTCGTTGCAGTTCTAGCAGAGTGTGATTGGGGAAAATGTGTAAAGAAATATTACAAAAAGTACTTGACTCAGAAAGACGGTGTCTTCTGTTTGCGTGACGACTCTAAATTCTGCTCTGCTTCATTTCAATAATAAACTCCGTGAAATTCTATACTTTTTCTTAGGTTTTGTTGCAGTACACCCCCTCCCTCCCTCCCCTCACCGTGCCCTGGTTAATTTGTCTAAAGGGTTCCTCCGCGTTGGCTAACCCCTCTGCTCAGAGTTAAAGATGCATTAGATGAATTTTAATCAAATAATTATCTTCAAAATAAAACAATGATCTAAATTAAATAAAATTATGATTAAAAATGATCTCACTCTTTTGAAACAACGTGTAACCTATCGTTTTCATTAATTCAGAAATTGTTTATTATTTTGTAATATTTATGAATTTCACTGCAGTTGGTAAAAAATTTTCCCACCACGCTGAAAGTTTCGTTGTGTAGATTGTCAAACCTTTTAATATTTATTTAAATTGTTGAAATTATCCTGAAACAGCAAGGAAGACAATAATTGTGTTTAATTAATTTTCGAGGAAATGGTAAATAAAGTGGAAACCTTAATAACTGCTTTACCCTGAGCTACTTACCCTCAAAGCGATTAAAATCAACAATTACAACATTATCAGCAGCATCATTAATGACATGACCAGACCAAATAATTCAATATAAAATTTCAAATATTGAAAATTCTAGAAATATTGAATGTAAGGGATCAGAAAAATGAAATTGGTTAACTACAGAATAACTACTGATTAATTTAACATTTTCGTTTTCAAATAGACGTCACAATTGACGAAGGAGGCTCTGCGTTGATAACTCCTTAATGTTAAGGATTTGCATCCTTGAGTTACTGCATCCTTTTAACTTCGTACTAAAAATATTCACCACAGCGTGATAAGAGGAAGGTGTTACCATTTATCGTTATCCCCAAGACAGCGAAGGATACTTGGTCATCTGTATGCATTATAAGTAACAGAAGGAGAAGAAAGGCTTGTTATATATTATCAAATGTAATGGAAAAACTTGTACTTTTTTTTAAATTGAAAACTTGGAAAAGAGAATTCCTTTGTAGCGTGTCTTCATATTTTTCTAATTAAAAAAATTAGTTTGGTAACATCGCGTAAAAATATTTGGTAACATCGCGGGCCTCATGAAACAATATAATCGGCCTTTTCCAAACACTTCAAAACTTGCGTTTTTTACATTTGGCAATTTAACGACATTTTACAGCTTTCTACGTTCAACGATAAATAATTAATTTAAATGTTCAGTACGAGCAACCGATAGTGCTGCTTCTGCCACTCCCCCCGTTGTTGCCGTTGTCGAGGTTTCTGTTAAGACTCGCATTAGGCACCAAAATCATAAAATTTATGTGCTTTATAGAAATTCCAACCGAAGGAGAACTAAACCAAACCGACAGAAAGGTTCGAATTCGATGTGGTTGCTACTAGACGGAAATAGAAATCACGGTCACTACTCAGAACGTCGCTTTTGTGACAATGTGAAATCTGCCATTTGAAAACACGCGAAGGAGAGTAAGCGACAACGTCTGAACCATGGAACAAAAAAGGTTAATTTATAAATTGTTTATAAAAACCTTTGATAATTTGAAAGACTTTAATAAGAAACATTTAATTAAGGAGAGATTTAAATGCGATCAAATTATATGATCTGGTATTTAAATATTTAATCTAGCTATTACGTCATCGATTGCTCGTATATTTTTAATCATTTGAAAATAAAAGAAAACATTTATGTAAATGTGCATAATGGATTTCTATTTTTACCGTAACCACCATCAGCAATTCGGAAGCGGAAGAAATAATTTTTGTAAATTTCAGTAAATTTAAATGTACTAACTGAAAAAACTGTTATTTCAAAATAGTGGCATCCGGTAGAAATGTGATTTAGTCTATGAATCTAATTTTCTAACGAAAACAATACAATAACTTTTATTGACTACAGTGTTGTATTCACATGGCGTCCTACAAATTCAGTCCTACAATTCACATCCGTTGTCATTTCCGTTTCCGGTAACAATTTTTGCAAATATGAAATTCAAATTCCGTACTGCTTGCTTGTGTTTGTATACATCTCTGTATACATATCGTTATATTTTTCGATCCTTCTGCTTCGTCTCACCTATTTCTCACTGTGAAAAACGATTTTCGCAACAATAAAAGTATCTCACAAGCATTTGTTTAAATGCTTATGAGAAAGCTTAAAGATTGAAGGTTTATATTATAGGTTTAAGTTTTAAAAAAGTGTAAAGCATATGTACATTTGTCTAGGGTACATTATTTGAACATTTGTTTAGGGTACATTAAGTTTGTTCCTCTATTTGTAATGCATTGAATGGGGTGTGGCAGGTATAGAAAAGTGTATATATGTTCTGGCTCAGAATCTCCTGAGTCGATTTAGCCCTAATCAATCCATCTGTCTGTCTGTCTGTCTCTCTGTAATTATATAAAGGGCGAACACTACACTGCACGCCCCGCGAACTCCGGGCTTAAATTACTAGACCATAGTCACAAAATATTAAGCGCCTTCTTATTACTTATCCTATACTCAACTCGAAAGTTTTCTTTCTATCGGTCAATAATAGAATATTATGAAAACTTACGCTTTTACAAGTAGAATAATTGTTACGAAGAATATCTTCTCTTTAATTCAATTAATCTGAATTGTTTGAAAGATTATTTTCACTTCACAATTTCACTTATTTCGGAAAAATAGGTACGCTTAACGGGTAGCAGCAAAATTATTTTAGTCATCATGTAGGCAATTTGATTGTCACATACTTTTGTCAGAATATATATTAGGAATTGTCAGAATATAAATATAATATTATAAGAACAAATGTAAATTCAGAATCCTTTTAACAATCTACATTAAATACTACTGAAGGAAAATTTCGCATAAACAACTAACAATAAGAGGATAAAACTGGTGCAAAATTATTCACACAAAGCAATAAAAAGCAATATTTGCACAGATTTCCTGAGCAGTATATTGGCTTTGCCCAAGAAACTAAACACACGTGCGATTATCACTTCTGAGCAGGGAAGGCAAATGAAGAATAATTACATAATATTTACCCTATAATTTAGATATACAAAATTCTATCCCAATTCTTCTGCTTTTGTTAAAACGCTTTTCGCTCACGTATTTTTATAATTATTGAGTTTTAATAATATTAATATTTTTGATAATAATAGAATATTTGGCGTCTCATATATATTAAAGTTGGTGAGGGTAGCAATCATTATATTATATATTACATATTTATATAATATCATTTTCACAAATTACGTGGCAATAAAGGTTGTACTTACGCAACGACAATGTGAGCATGATTCCGATAAGCGTGGAAGCTAGCGTATCTTTCGCTAGCAGAAACTTAGCTGAAAATCAAATCGCGGGCTGTGATTCTGATCAGAAAAAAATCGAAATTCGATTTTGCAGTTAACTGTGTTTCAGCTATGGACATGGATTGTATTAGACTGGACAGCTATGGATTTTTTGTTTTGGTTATTATGAAACACCTTTTAGAAAGATTACCAAAATTATTAATTTTTATTTCAGGCCTTATGGCTTATTATTATCAAATGTGATTTCCAAATGCCAAAAATTTAAAATTACCCTTACAAATTTAATTACAAATCAGATATAAACTACAGCATACATTATCCTTACATTCCGAATATATATGTACCAGTCTTGTCTTGTCTTGTCTTGTCGCGCCGGATTTTCAAAAACTCAAAAACTTATTAATTGGTTCATTAACAAACTAAAAATTAGCTCTAATTTATTGTGAAGTAAATTTGAATTAGTGGGAGGCTTTTATCTTGCTCGTTTTGAACCCTTATGTCGCAGAATTGAACTGAACAAAGCAAACTTTCGCAAAATTTCTTAAATAACAGATTAAGGCAGATCGTAGTACTAATCCTTGTACCATATTTATTTAATTACGACAATGACGTCATGAACAAATTACTGCGGTTACAAAGGTTTCGACTACTCGCTTTATAAAGAAGTTTATACTAAATTAATTAAAATGTAAAATAAAAAGTGAGAGTAGTAGTAAAAGAGCCAAATGTTTATTATCAAAAAAAAATAACTTTAGGACAGCATTTAATCATTTATGATCCTTTTGTATTTATCATAACACTAAAAATAAAGTCCAAAATGATAGGGTAACATTTTATCCCTAACAAAAATTAAGAATGTAATTTGATCTTATAAAGATAGATAGAATTCTATTCTATTTGATCCTTGAATGAGGGAGTCGTCAAATAACCGGATTAACCTCATTTGACTTTATTGTTACTGCGAAATTGCCAGTAATGAAATGCATCACCGTACAGATAATTTTGACTTTAGGTTACAAAGCCACCCAAAATATAAAATCAATAATGGGTAACCAAGGAACACTCACAAAACTGACTAAACTCCTAAAACTATTAAAAATACTGCAGGAAAACTTCCCAAAATGATCTACAGAATGATTCCCATCTAATGGCATAATAAAGCAAGAACAAACACCGCGAAGCACTCCACAAATTGTCGTAACAAAACTACGTAAATTTGTATTGAATTTTGTTCATGCGCTTCGATTCTCCAGCCTCCAGTGCTCAGTGATTACTTTCGCAGATTGGACAATCTTTCAACAAGAAAACAAATCAATTTCAAGTGCCGTAAAATTTTTTCTTCTCCGAGGCGCAATAAAGTGGAAGTAAATAAGCCTTTCTTCTTTCTTTTATTGTTATTTCCTACTTCATCGCATGACTCTTAGTGGCCTAAGCCTTAGCCTTTGTTTGTGCCCGTCTCTTTTATCAATTTTTTATTCAATGAGTTTGGTTACAATTCAATACACCGATTAATTGCTTAAATTATTGTGTATTTTTGGACGGTGTTTTTTGTCCAATGGATTAAATCTTCAGACTTTTTAAACCAGGAATTGTTCCTTTTATTTAATTAAGAACAAAAAAGTTTAATTGTAATGCTTATATTAATAAAAGCTAATAACCCTCAACTCAAGGAACCATATGTTAATTTAAACTAACGACTTTTAGTTTACTTTGAGCCAATACACTGAAAATGAATTTCCTTC